>CM025856.1:256074-272862 GCA_003952965.2 Morella rubra
AGCGTAAAAACTAAGGCTTAAAAAGAGTTAATCATCTTATTCCCTAACAAAGTCGATGCTAGAAAGAATAAAATCCAGCCATTAAATGGGCAAACAGGAACCGTCTTACTAAAGACCAATGGGAGAGGAAGAAGGAAAAAAGTGGGCCCTACTTAATGAAAATCAGAAGGTGCATGATGAAAAGAAAACTGTCATAAAAGAAAAGGTGATAACGGGTTGAGGCCCAAGAAGCTCCGGCCCAGAAAGGAAAGAGTAAGGATAAACAAAGAAGAGAAGAAACTAAAAAGGTACGCACCATTCTCTCTCACTGATAACCAAACCAAAAAAGAAAAGATAAGAGACAATGGGACTAACAATGACATCGGAGAAATCCCCATTCAGGGAGGACTCTGAGTTCTAGTTTGTTTACTTTGCTTGCAGGAGGAATGAAGGATAACTTGGACCTTTTAATCCATTCCAAGAGTTGGACTTCAAGTGTAGCTCACTCGGACTCTTGGCCCAGTGGATTTCTGTAATAGGGCAGTTACAAATAGTTTCATCATGTGCAATATCTCAAAAGTGATAGTTTAAGATATCAAGTGCAACACTAGTCTATGGATGAAAAATGTATTTTTTCCAAATATTAACAAAGTTGCTGCCTGTTAATCTTCAATCAGGCTAAAACTTGAGATAGAAATCAAACATTCTAAAGATTCATAATTAAGAAGAATTTATGATGTACATTATTCTCTAAATAAAGATATTTAGAAGAATGTTAATTTCTATCTCCAAACTAGTGGTTCAATATTATTTAGGGCTCCACACTATAAATGTAGTCACATTAAGCTCATCAATATACACTATCTCATAAGATCTAACGGTCATTATTATACCAAATAACTAATTTTCTATACATTTCAACCGTATCATGTTATTAAAAGAAATAATTTTGGTAGTTTATAAGCTTAATGTGAAGAAATTAGTAAACTCTGACATTTGACCTATAGTGGTAGTAACCGGGCTATAAACCTGGGATTGATATATTTCCAAGGACGCCGAAAGAAAAAAACAGAGGTTCTTGTTTTGAGGATTCGGCACTAGCATTCACCCCATGCAGCGGAAAACGGATGAAGATCCACTGCCTCTTAAGGTTTTGATTGGACTCTTGATTTTACTTTTGGAAAGGAATAGATGTCGGGCGAGGAGATAGGCAGATAGCTCTCTGAAAAGTCTAATGGTTGATATTAATTGCATAATTGTATCCACCATCTTTTCATTACCTTAAGGTTTTTGAACAAATTGGGAAGCCATATGTCCGTGAAAACAGAGCTTTTCGACTCTAGACACCGCGCACAAGGAATGGAGGCGCAGGAAACATTCAAAACACAATGGAACTGGAGGGAATGCATAAATTTTGGTTGCAATGAGGTTGTGTTTTTTCGGTTGGTTTGTTTCTGGGTTTCTGTCAAGGCTGTTTTGTCCTGATGACCTGGTTAGGTCTGTGTCGATTGAGTTGGAAGATTGTGTTGTTTCTCTGTAGTCTTTGCTGTGGGAGGTAAAGGGAGGACAGTCCCCTGTTCTTTTGGAAGCATTTTGATATTGATTGAAGTTTTACTTATCTTAAAGAGAGAGAAAAGGGGAAAAACAAATTCAGGAAAAAGTTTAAAATTTATTTTAAACTCATTCTATTACGATTCGTCGATTACAGAGTGTTGAAAATGGAAAACTATAGGAATCCTTGGCATATCCTCTGAAAATCTGGATGCCTTACAGGATTTGACAAATTTTTATATATATGTTCAAAACAGAGGTTATGGTTCTTTATCAAGCGCCTAAACACTGAAATTCGTGATACAAGTTTGCTGTTGGAGATCACCTACTGAGAAATTATATTCAGGAGGAAGACTCTTGTTTGGATCAAGTGCCGAAACAAGCCCTCCAAAACTTTCTCAAGGCCTTCCATGCTAATGTCCAGAGCATCCAATCTCAGATGTGCAGATTGTATCTTCTGGGTCTCGATCTCTTTGCTTGAATTCTGCATCAAGAGGTTGCCAAGCGCTATATCCACGCTTTCCAATTCGTTCATGCTCCCCTGTTTGTCGTCTTTGCGCGCTAGTGCGCCTTTCTGCACCAATTTGGAAACCAGAGACCACCTGCTAGGCTTCGGCGTCAACACCGGCACGGAAAGGAATAACAGGAGGGAATGAAAGATCGAAACGGTGACCCAGCTTGTTTCTGTAAGAACCCTAAACAACGCCGACAGATGATCATTCAGATCTAAACTAAGAGACGAGCCGAGTGGGTTATCCATCGGCTTCAAGGAGGCTAGAGACTTCACAATGTCCTTTTTCAGCTTCCTTCGCGAGCACGTATAAGCAGTGACAATGCTTTCGACGCTAAAATCTCCGACCTTTCTCCGGCGAAGAGCAGATTGGAGCTCTCGAAGGGATTCTCGGAATGATAGAATAGCGTCTCTAGTATTGCCACATACATCCAAGTATCTCAAGGAACTTTCTAACAATTCATTGATCCATTTCTGGAGCTGAACTTGGCCGAGAGTTTGTTGGGTCAACGGCAAATTGAGAAGATCCCCTAAGCGTCTATACAACTCGACCACAAACGAAAGACCAACGCATATAGTTTCTACCTTGAACGAAGAAGTCGATGCCTCCCAAGATTTAAACTTGTTTAGCTCTTCTTCAACCCTTAGGGTGCTCGGATGAGATCTCGCCGGCAAACTAATGGACCGAACGCTATACCGCTTAGATGGCTTGGGGGAGAAGGCAGCGATGGCTGCTCTTTTCATCTTGGAAACGGTGTCAGAATTTCGGAAGCTGATTTCAAGGGAGTCGTATGGTTCAAAACAAGGGTCATATAGAGTATATAGGAAGGAACCGCAGGCGAATCTATTGGTCCTTTTAATTTCAACGTGACCCACATGTGGAGGCACTAGGCAGCGTGGCCTTTCTCCGTGGCAGGGGCCAGGGGTTATGTCGTCACCGTCACGTCCTTCAACTAACATATCCTTCTTTCTTTAATACAAACCTTATATTATAGTTCTAACTTGGGTACCCCGTTTATCTCAATTTTTGGGGACTTGTTTTGCACCAAGGATTAGGTTCTTATACCCTTTTTGTCTAGCATGAACCATGGCGCCACCGCCCCTACTACTCATGCTTTATCCACCTGCTTCAATGTGTGGCGCCCACAGGCGGAACCAGCCAGGGGTAGTGGGGGGCCACCGCCCGGTTGGTTCCCTCAAATATAAATTTTTATGTGTTTTGCCTACACAACCCAGCCCACCCTCGTGAATTGTGAATTTGATTAATGATTTGTAAACTTATGAATAATTAGGGCTTGAATATTAATTGTGAATTTGTTAATTTTTAGATTGAATTAGTTGATGAATTTTGTTTTGTTTAGAGAATATCTAAGTTTTTGATAAAAAAAAAATTCAGCCAAGTCAGTTGTCTAATACTCCTAAAATGAATATTAATTAGAAATGACCTTTTGTTTTGTTTAGTCTAAATAAAATTTGAGAACTAAGTCATTTTGCAACGTTTTCAGAAGATACAAACTTGTAAGATCCAATTACTACCTTCCAGTCTCAACAAATAGTACGGTACATGTATTTCAAAAAAATTTAATGCTTTTAGTCCTAAATTTTTGATATTTTAACTCTAAGACACTTTTTGCATTACTAAAGAAAAAAAAAATTTGTCATTTCGACTTAGGAGTTCGTAAATTAGTCCTGATTCCGCCACTGGTGGCGCCCCTACTGCTCATGCTTTATCCACCTGCTTCAATGTTCTTGGAAGTTAGTTGACATTAAAAGACGTGCAACCGACTCCAACAGTACTAAATACTCGACGAACCGTAGTAAGTGTTTGAATGTGAGTTCGAGTCATCTTATTACTGGGATTGACAGTTTGGTTTCATACGTAACAATCACAAAGAATTGTCCTCTCACGAGATTTATAAATTTAGAAAGTACAGCCGGCCAAAGTTCTTTGGATATCGTGGTTAACCCCTTAGGCCTATAGAGATCAAGATCGAAATCTTACGCAATCGTGAACCGTATTAATTCATAAAGGGTGGTGACTAAAACAAGAAACGAATGTGAATGTGGTATTAAGATATGGGTTGCACGAGTGTCATGTTGGCAATGTGTTCCCCTTAAGGTTTGCAACCTGCCAGCCAGTGTGAGATATCAAGCTTAGTACAGATCATATGCTTAGTTGTCGGCCCGTGAAACCTACCACTTGCAACCCTCTCACCTAGTTGACTTGAAAGTTTCGTGGATAGGATTTAGACTTAATTCCACGAGGAGTGGAATCCGTGAGGGGAGAGATGCTGTTTGTGTCTCTGTCTTGGATTGCTGTTCTTAATTTTCTGACCTTTTCTTTTCCTTTTCCTTCATTTTCCCTGAGTGGAATGATGAAGTTTACAGGTAGATTAAAATACTTTGGGGGAGGATTGAGCCCAGGACAGTGGAGGATTTTAGCCAAAAGCCAGCTGTTGATTCTGAAATCTTAAAGCTTGCTAGTAACGTTTAGGTTTAGTATTACTAAAAACAGATATTTGAGGCTCCTTTGTAAGTTTTGACTTTGAAACTTCCAAGCGAAGGTAATGGCCAGGCTTGGCTTTGATTCAATTGAAAAATATATTTTGAGCCGTCGGGGTTTTACGTGGGATGAGGATGTCGGATCGTAGAGGTCCAGAGGAGACAGAAGCAAAAAAGGAGAGGGTTAATAATAGCCCTTACGTACTTAGAAAAAAAAATAGCACTTATGTGTTATTTTTATATGACACGTAAAGAAATTTTAATTCAATAACCCTTCTTGCTTCAGTTTTTTACTTAAGTGTTTTAAAGATTCTTTTTAATTTGTTGTCCGAAATGAATGGAAAAAAATATATTCAATGTAATGTTGTAGAACACGCATGACAATATTAAATTTTATAAGGAGTACACATTCAGATCAAGATGCTCTGTAATTTTTTGTCCGAATTATATGGTAGGATTTTGAGAGAGATAAACACAACATGTACCTTACAGCATTTAATACTGCTCATATTTGTTCATAAAAAGTTTCAGGTAGCATAAGTTCTACAATGATATCATGTTATGTTTTCTCTTTCCAAATTCTACTATATAATTCAGACTGAAAATTTGAAAGAATCTCAATTCGTGTTTATCTTTTCCAGAACTAGTTAATCTAATTCAAATAATAAATTAAAGAGGATTTTGACTGTGCAATGATTGTTTGACACACATTTTGTCAAGGCAAGTGCATAAGTCTAGTACCAAATTTTATTGTGCCGTGGGTATGAATTTCCTTAGTTACCTAAAAAAATTACAAAAAATAAAGAAATCATAAAAAAATTCTTAAACAGCCCCAAGTTTTAAATTTTTAATTTTTTTTTTTTTTATGATGGTTTATATATTATGAGTTGAGCATACCAACTTAAAAAGATATTGTGAATCGTCTCCTCCGATTCTGCATATCGAAACGACAAAGTTGAATAAATAATATATTACCTTAAGATAGTGGTTAAGGTTTCAAAATCTTACCATATATTATCCCGAAAGGGATCCATCATCCATCAGGTCCCCCGTATGATATCGTGACACGTAAAGAAACCTAAACACTTTTTGCCTGCAAAAATAAAAAGTGAAAACGCCTTTGCTGCGGAAATTGCCAACGAGAAAACGCCAATTCTCGGCACGACTTTATACTTTATATGGTCTATAAAAAAAACAGACTTTATACTTTATATGTATTGCAGAATCTACTGATGTGTAAAGGGTAATAAAATAATTGAGCTCTTGACCTGAGCTATTGTCCACAACACACGTGTCGTCTAATTAACACATTGTTCCGTGTCTCCTTCGACTGGATACACATGGAGTAGGACAAGACTATTACGACTTCTCGAAACTTCAATATTTAGTGAGAGAAAAAAAATTGTAATTAGGCGGAATAATTGTGACTTCAAATAAATAAATAATATAAATTCTTCTTTGTTTACTAGACAGACGTCATAACCAATTTTAAAATTCTTTGGTTGCAATTGTTGAATCTACTTTATAGCAAGGACTTATATATTTTAATATTATTTTTATTTTTTTCTTTCTTTATCATTAAATCTTTAGATATGATATGATGGAAGGTACTCAATGCCTTACTATCGTATACCGACTTCATTATAAACTCATGAAAACTACCCTTGACCTACGGTCTAAGGTTTGCCCTCTTTCTAGTGAAACTATACTTTTAAATTGGTCTGGTTTTCAAAACACGGTGGGTAATCTCAAATTGAAAAATGTGAATCCATTCTCCGCCATCCCTCTGCCTACACAACCCCAGCCCACCCTCGTGAATTGTGAATTTGATTAATGATTTGTAAACTTATGAATAATTAGCTTGAATATTAATTGTGAATTGTTAATTTTTAGATTGAATATCCATTCAAGTATGTCTAATACTCCTAAAATGAATATTAATTCACCTTTTGTTTTTTTAGTCTAAATAAAATTTTTGAGAACTAAGTCATTTTGCAACGTTTAATACAAACTTGGATCCAATTACTACCTTCCAGTCTCAAATAGTACGGTACATGTATTTCAAAAAAATTTAATGAGTCCTAAATTTTTGATATTTTAACTCTAAGACACTTTTTGCATTATTAAGAAAAAAAAAATTTGTCATTTCGACTTAGGAGTTCGCTCCCTTTAAATTCAGTCCTGTTCGCCACTGGTGGCGCCCCTACTACTCATGCTTTATCCACCCGCTTCAATGTTCTTGGAAGTTAGTTGACATTAAAAGACGTGCAACCGACTCCAACAGTACTAAATACTCGACGAACCGTAGTAAGTGTTTGAATGTGAGTTCGAGTCATCTTATTACTGGGATTGACAGTTTGGTTTCATACGTAACAATCACAAAGAATTGTCCTCTCACGAGATTTATAAATTTAGAAAGTACAGCCGGCCAAAGTTCTTTGGATATCGTGGTTAACCCCTTAGGCCTATAGAGATCAAGATCGAAATCTTACGCAATCGTGAACCGTATTAATTCATAAAGGGTGGTGACTAAAACAAGAAACGAATGTGAATGTGGTATTAAGATATGGGTTGCACGAGTGTCATGTTGGCAATGTGTTCCCCTTAAGGTTTGCAACCTGCAGCCAGCCAGTGTGAGATATCAAGCTTAGTACAGATCATATGCTTAGTTGTCGGCCCGTGAAACCTACCACTTGCAACCCTCACACCTAGTTGACTTGAAAGTTTCGTGGATAGGATTTAGACTTAATTCCACGAGGAGTGGAATCCGTGAGGGGAGAGATGCTGTTTGTGTCTCTGTCTTGGATTGCTGTTCTTAATTTTCTGACCTTTTCTTTTCCTTTTCCTTCATTTTCCCTGAGTGGAATGATGAAGTTTACAGGTAGATTAAAATACTTTGGGGGAGGATTGAGCCCAGGACAGTGGAGGATTTTAGCCAAAAGCCAGCTGTTGATTCTGAAATCTTAAAGCTTGCTAGTAACGTTTAGTTTAGTATTACTAAAAACAGATATTTGAGGCTCCTTTGTAAGTTTTGACTTTGAAACTTCCAAGCGAAGGTAATGGCCAGGCTTGGCTTTGATTCAATTGAAAAATATATTTTGAGCCGTCGGGGTTTTACGTGGGATGAGGATGTCGGATCGTAGAGGTCCAGAGGAGACAGAAGCAAAAAAAGAGAGGGTTAATAATAGCCCTTACGTACTTAGAAAAAAAAATAGCACTTATGTGTTATTTTTATATGACACGTAAAGAAATTTTAATTCAATAACCCTTCTTGCTTCAGTTTTTTACTTAAGTGTTTTAAAGATTCTTTTTAATTTGTTGTCCGAAATGAATGGAAAAAAATATATTCAATGTAATGTTGTAGAACACGCATGACAATATTAAATTTTATAAGGAGTACACATTCAGATCAAGATGCTCTGTAATTTTTTGTCCGAATTATATGGTAGGATTTTGAGAGAGATAAACACAACATGTAAACCTTACAGCATTTAATACTGCTCATATTTGTTCATAAAAAGTTTCAGGTAGCATAAGTTCTACAATGATATCCACATGTTATGTTTTCTCTTTCCAAATTCTACTATATAATTCAGACTGAAAATTTGAAAGAATCTCAATTCGTGTTTATCTTTTCCAGAACTAGTTAATCTAATTCAAATAATAAATTAAAGAGGATTTTGACTGTGCAATGATTGTTTGACACACATTTTGTCAAGGCAAGTGCATAAGTCTAGTACCAAATTTTATTGTGCCGTGGGTATGAATTTCCTTAGTTACCTAAAAAAATTACAAAAAATAAAGAAATCATAAAAAAATTCTTCAGCCCCGAAATGAAAGTTTTAAATTTTTAATTTTTTTTTTTTTTATGATGGTTTATATATTATGAGTTGAGCATACCAACTTAAAAAGATATTGTGAATCGTCTCCTCCGATTCTGCATATCGAAACGACAAAGTTGAATAAATAATATATTACCTTAAGATAGTGGTTAAGGTTTCAAAATCTTACCATATATTATCCCGAAAGGGATCCATCATCCATCAGGTCCCCCGTATGATATCGTGACACGTAAAGAAACCTAAACACTTTTTGCCTGCAAAAATAAAAAGTGAAAACGCCTTTGCTGCGGAAATTGCCAACGAGAAAACGCCAATTCTCGGCACGACTTTATACTTTATATGGTCTATAAAAAAAACAGACTTTATACTTTATATGTATTGCAGAATCTACTGATGTGTAAAGGGTAATAAAATAATTGAGCTCTTGACCTGAGCTATTGTCCACAACACACGTGTCGTCTAATTAACACATTGTTCCGTGTCTCCTTCGACTGGATACACATGGAGTAGGACAAGACTATTACGACTTCTCGAAACTTCAATATTTAGTGAGAGAAAAAAAATTGTAATTAGGCGGAATAATTGTGACTTCAAATAAATAAATAATATAAATTCTTCTTTGTTTACTAGACAGACGTCATAACCAATTTTAAAATTCTTTGGTTGCAATTGTTGAATCTACTTTATAGGACTTATATATTTTAATTATTATTTTTATTTTTCTCTTTTTTATCAGATAACTTATTTTATGTTTATTAATTTTAAATATTAAATCTTTAGACTATGATATGATGGAAGGTACTCAATGCCTTACTATCGTATACCGACTTCATTATAAACTCATGAAAACTACTCTTGACCACGGTCTAAGGTTTGCCGTCTTTCTAGTGAAACATACTTTTAAATACCAACACTGAATTTTCAAACGTCACCACTCCTTGTATGATAAAATGTGATGAAATCATTCTCCTTGATCAATGACAGGAGTGAAAGAGTCAGAGTCGACAAGAGGATTCCTCACTTTTTTCTCTAAACTTTCTTTAGTGGTTCTTCCTCCAAAGAAAAGAAAACAATCATATTGAATACGTTGCTCAGCACTGATAAGAGCATAATTAATTCACATGTCATTATGTAATAATATGAGGCAGATGAATCATGTAGGTCCGTTTCCTCATTTTGAAAAATAAATAAATAAACAATAAAGTAAATTATGAATACTTATAAATAATAATGTTCCTTATTAGCACTTCAAAGGTGGTGATTACTTTATAAAATTTCTTGATTGGAGGCAATTTTGTAAGTTTTCACCTACTAGAAAAAGACATATACTTAACCTAAGGAATAACTTAATCGATAGGACTTCTCAACTAAAAGAGAAGGGAAAATTACATGGAGCACACTAGTTTTAGTCCAATATCAAAAGCCTTACTGAGTTTTAAAAAAAATCTCAAAGCCCATTAAATTTTTCATTTTTGTGTGAAAATTAACTCAAGTCAATTCCGTTACTGGAGATAACGAAGCCTAGTCCACTTAAGTTAAATGTCAGGGTTAAAACCAATTACTGGCTGCTACGTGTTTAAAATTTCTTGTCTGCTCTATTTGGTCTCTCATCTGTCACGTCGTATCCCATGTGATATAAAAATTAACTCCGACGTGGCATGCATTGTGATATACAGGAAATCCAATGGAGCAGACAAAAATTTTAAACACGTGGTAACTAGTGATTGATTTTAGCCTTAACATTTAACTGTGGCAGACGAGAGACCGAATGGAGTAGACAAGGAATTTTAAACACGTGGTAGACAACGATTGATTTTAGCCTTGACATTTAGCGTAAGTGGACTATGCTGTATTATCTCCAGTAATAGCATTGACTTGAGTTAGTTTTCATACTAAAATAAAAAACCGAGTGAGCTTTGAGATTTTTTTTAAAACCTAGTGAGATTTTTTATATAGGGCAAAAATTCTAGTGAGGTCGGTATAATTTTTTCAAAAGAGAATATAAGAGTAGGAAATTAATTTAATGGGATGCGTGGAGGATTTCAAAAACTCGTGCGTTAATAATTGTACTTTAAATTTAAACTATGTCGCAGCTTAACTGCCCCCTTTGTTGGAGATGAGAATTCTTAATATATAAATTATATATATATTCTTTTTGTGGGCATTACATATGCAAATTACCTAATAAAGTGGTAGTGATATAGCATTCTTATGCATTCCCTTATTTTCAAAATAAAAAATCAAATAAGTATGATCAATATGAGTTAGCACAGGACGTACAGATAAATAAAACCAAAAGAAGACGACTTGTTCATTGCAGTGAACTTAAAATATTGAGGGGAAAATACGATTTTTACCACATGTTTTTTACTTTATTCCTTAAATTATTATATTTGAGACATTATATTCATAAACTATCTATCTCTAACACAATGCACCCTTTATATTTTATATTTTTCGTCAAGTTACACAGAAATTGACTCTTTTTAAATGAAATGACGAATATGCTCTTAAAAATCAAAATAAAATGAATAGCAAGTTATATTTATGGGTATAATTATTCTTAAAAAAAAAGAAGAAGTCAATTTCCATCCAATTTGACTGCAAAAATAGATGGAGGGTACAATGTGTTATGGTTGCAATGTCTCAAACATGGTAATTTATGGTACCAAGTGCAACACTAGTATATGGGTGAAAATGTATTTCCTTAAATATTAACCATGTTCCTGCTATAATCTTCAATCAGGCTAAAACTCGAGATCAAAATCAAACATTCTAAAGATTCATAATTAACAAGAATTTATGATGTATATTGTTCTCTAAATTAAGATAGGTGGAAGAATGTCAATTTCTATCTCCAAACTAGTGGTTTAATGTTATGTGGGGCTCCACGCTATAAATTTAGTCACATTACACTAATCAATATACATCTCATAAGATCTAACAGTCAATATTATGTCACATAACTAATCTTCTATACATTTCAACCCTATGATCTTATTAAAAGATGTAATTTTGGCAGTTAGGAAGTTTAATGTAACAAAATTAGTAGATCCTGAATGACATTTGGTCTATATCTGGGGGCGAAAACTGTTGTTTTCTCCTATAAATCGTAAGTAACCGGGCTATGAACCTGAGATTGATAGATTTCCATCGAGGCCGAAAAGAAAAAACAGAGGTTCTTGTTTTGGGAATTCGACACTAGCATTCACCTCATGCAGCAGAAAACGGATCAAGATCAACTACCTCTTAAGGTTTTGATTGGACCCTTGATTTTACTTTTGGAAAGAATAGATGTTGGGCGACGAGATAGCTCTCTGAAAAGTCTAATGGTTGATATTAATCGCATAATTGCATCCACCACCTTTTCATTACCTTAGAGGTTTTAGAACAAATTGGGAAACCATATGTGACAACAGAGATTATTTGGTATTGGTCATTTTGAACAAAAGTTTCAATCTTTATTATCTATATATTTGCTAAGCATAGGCTTATGAGCCAGAGAAAATCATTTTTTTTCCACTCTAGGCACTGCGCACAAGGAATGGAGGCGCAGGAAACATTCAAAACACAATGGAACTCCATGGAATGCTGAAATTTTGGTTGCAATGAGGTTGTGTGGGAGCTTTGGATACCTTTTTTCGGTGGGGGCTAGATATTGGTTTGTTTCTGGGTTTCTGTCAAGGATGTTTTGTCCTGATAACCTGGTTAGGTATGTGTCGATTGAGTTTGAAGGTTGTATTGTTTTTCTGTAGTCTTTGCTGTGAAGAGGTAAAGGGAGGGCACTCCCCTGTTCTTTTTTGGAAGCATTTTGATATTGATTGAAGTTTTACTTATCTTAAAGAAGAGAGAAAAGGGGAAAAACAAATTCAGAAAATGGAGTTTAAAATGTCTATTTTGTACTCATTCTGTTACGATTCGATCTATGTACAGAGTGGTTGAAATGGAAAACTATAGGAATCCTTTGGCATATCCTCTGAAAATTTGGATGCCTTACAGGATTAGACAAATGCTCTACTGGGATATTATGTTCAAAACAGAGGCTCTGGTTTTAATCAAGCGCCTAAACACACACTCCAAACCATTCTCCAGGTCCTCAATGCTAATCTCCAGATCCCCCAATCTTTTATGTGCAATTTCTGTCTTCTCAGCATCAAACCCTTCATTTGAGGCGTAGCGCAAGGCAGCATCAACAACTACCACCTCATTCACTTCCTCTTGCTTCTCTTCGCATGCTACTACACCCCTGTGCATCAACTTCGAGACCAGTGACCACCCAGTCGGCTTTGGCTTTGGCACTGGCGCTATCAAGTACAGCAAGAGGGATTGAAAGAGAGAAACATTCATGGCGCAAGCTTCTCTAAGCACCCGAATCAGCGCAGAAAGATGGTGATCTAGATCTAAGACTGGTGATAAAGCCCATTTGTTCTCCATTTTCTTTAGTGCCGTGATTAACTTCCTGGCATCCTTCTTCATTTTCTTTCTGAAGCAAGTGTAGTCGTTGGTGCTGCTCTCAATGCAGCTGGAATCTCCCTTTCTTCTTCGGAAAGCAGACTGAAGAGCTCGAACATGTTCCTTGATTTGCAACAAGAAGTCTCTTGAAATGCCACAGATGTCCAGCAGCCTTACAGATCCATCCAACAATTCCTCGACATACTTCTCGTTTTGATGATGAGAAAGGACTTGCTGGGTCGATGGCATATTGAGAAGATCATCCATGCATCTGTACAAATCGACTAGACCTGCTAGACCGTTGCGAATCGACTCTGATGTAGATGTAGACATTGCCCCCCATGTTTTGAGCCTGTTCAGCTCTTCTTCGAGTCTCTGAGTGGTAGGATGAGATCTGGAAGGCAAGCTGACAGATCGAACATGATATTTCCCAGACATGGCTACTCTTTTTTTTCCCTATTAGACAGTGCTGAACTTTGTTTGAGGTGCTTCTACCAATTCTCTCCGAGTCCCTTTATATAGGAGGCACTACTGTTCACGTCGATGTGATCAGCATGTGGTGCCAGAGTGGGCTTTTCTTGGTATTCGGTGACCTGTGCAGTGAGGTGTCCTGCTATTTTGTCACTTTGTGAACTTGTGAGGCAATCAACAAGATCACCCAAACTTGCCTCCCCTGCTGCCGCATTATCCTCCATTTTTGAAGTATTTTATTGAAGCTTCTGCACCTTCAAAGATGTGCCCTGTCTGGGTTGTCACAACAACCAGAAAACTTGCTCTGCACACTGGATTAAACAAAACCTTTTTGACAGCTCTAGATCCATAGCTAGTGAGATTAAAAAAACGTTCAACAATTATTAGTTTATGGATATTGATCATAATTCCAAGATCGTTAATTATCATGGCTGCTCGCTCAATCATCGATGCTAAAAATTGTATTTTAGAATTGTGTACACGGATGGCCTCTACTCCTTTTTTATGTCTCGCATTCTACTGGTACTGTGCAATTTATCTAGAAGTCGCCATAATTCATCTCCTTGTCCTCCATTTTCAAAAGGCATGCAACGGTGGGTAGGACACGTATCATGCCTGCTATGGTTACGCGTGTCGTGCTAATAATCTCTAGGTGTCAGTTCCAAACAGTGCTCCAGGATTAGGCATGTGGCTGCTGGGACAGGTGTCCGATCTCATCCAACGAATAATGATATGACGTTCGTGCTTGCGCCGGGGGAAGAGAGAAATAAATTTAGTTAACTGCCATAAAGTCATCCCAACGAATAATGATATGACGTGCGTGCTTGCGCGGGGGCCGAGGGGAGCAATCTGAACAGAGTTACTGCCATAAAAAGCAAGCATCTGAATCTTTTCCGGCCTTTTGTAGCATGCATTGAAAAAGTAAATGGAAGAGAAACCCTTCATACCGCAGTAATGGCTGAAAAGATATTTTGAGCAACCCTTTAAATCCATTCTTAAATGGAAGAGAAAAAAACCGATATTATGGATGTAGAACTCATTTTATCGGGTCTTTTGTCTTGGTAATGCGAATTCAAAGTCAATGGTTTAGTGTTTACGCAGGCATCTTTATTTGCTTATGATCTAGGCACATTTGCTTTTTTGTAGACATCACCAATAGAGCTGCAAGCCTTTTTTTTTTTTTTTTTAAGCAAATATTGTTCCAAAAGAGAGTCATCCTCAAGGAGGTTAAAAAACATCCGCCTTAGACACAGGAGATGGTAAGAGAGATAAACTAAGGAAGCCAAAGTTACAACTAAGAGCAACCCAAGAAGCTAAATTATGGGCCATTGAGTTCTGCCTGCGAGGCACCCACTGCATCTTCCATCCTTGGTGACGCTGCATTAAGTTCTTAATCTTCCTGGTTAGGTCTGCAACAGGAGCTGCAAGCTTGAATGTAGGTCTCTGTAGTTTTTAGTTCAAGGAGTTGGAAATTAAATCAAAGATACTAGGGTAATTGTTGGGAAAATGTGGAGGATTCTTGGACTAAAGTTACATTTTTTGGATAGCTGCATTTGGTTCCAGTCTCGTACGGGTGACCCACTTATATTGTGAAGGGCTGTTGGACCTTACAGGTGTGAGTGTAATGTCCTATATGTGTATATGAAGCCCTTATAAGATCATGTCCCACAGTAGAGTCTAGGCTCAAAGAATATGCAGGCGCACAAGAGATCAGACATATTCATGACTGTCTTAGGTATAGCCCCATAGAAAAAGATGAGAGAATATCAGAACCTGCAGTAAATTTTCTATATCTGTTACTTGTATAATAATATGATCCATGTACACAGTTGTTGAATGAGAAAATCTCAATCCTATGCTACATCCTCTTAAAATTTGGATGCCTCCCAAGATTTGGAAGAAATGATTTTTGATGATGCTCTATCCGATGATGTTTAGAAGTGAGGCTCTTGTTTTGACCAAGCGCCTAAACAAGCACTCCAAGCCATTCTCCAGGTCTTCGATGCTAATCTCCAAATCCTCCAATCTTTTATGGGCATTTTGTGTCTTCTCAGCTTCAGCCCCTTCGCCTGCTGCATATCTGGATAGGGCTCGTAATGCAGCATCAACGATTTGCATCTCGTTCACTTTCTCTTGCTTCTCTTCACATGCTATTACGCCCTTGTGCATCAACTTTGAGACCAGTGACCACCCAGTGGCCTTTGACCTGGACACTGGCGCTGTCAAGAACAGCAAGAGGGATTGAAAGATGGATACATTCATCGAACATACTTCTCTAAGCACCCGAATCACCGCGGAGAGGAGTTGATCTTGATGTGAGACCGGTGATTCCGCACACAGATTTTCCATTTGCTTTAAAGCCTTGATCAGCTTCTTGGCATCCTTTTTCATTTTCTTTCTGAAGCAAGTGTAGCTATTGATGCTGCTTTCAATGCTTAAATCTCCCTTTCGTCTTCGGAGAGCAGATTGAAGAGCTCGAACATGTTCCTTAATTTGCAACATAATTTCCCTTGTAATGCCACAGATGTCCAAAAGCCTTACAGAACCATCCAGCAGTTCCTCGACGTACTTCTCGTGTAGATGTTGAGGAAGGACTTGCTGGGTCGACGGCATATTGAGAAGGTCATCCATGCATCTGTACAACTCGTCTAGACCGAGTAGACCGTTGCAAATTGACTCCGATGTCGAGGTAGATGATTCCTCCCATGTTTTGAGCTTGTTCAGCTCTTCTTCAACTCTAAGAGTGCTGGGATGGGATCTGGAAGGCAAGCTAATAGATCGAACATGGTATTTACCAGCCATGGTTCCTCTTGCTTTCCTTTTTTCTTCTTTTGTTTTGGTTTGAAGTGCTTCTAGCAATTCGAAGATCCTCTATATATATAGGAACATGCACAGAGACGAAAAAGAGACAGGTCTGCACCCGTCAGTGCGACCATCATGTGGAGCCAGAGTGGGCTTTCCTCTGTATTCGGTTGCCTGTCACAGCTCCGGCCAGCAAAGCTTCAATCATTTGTTAATAATTTAGGCCCAGAGGGTTGTGATGCATCATGCAAGAAACCAAAATAGTCATCACCCACTTTGCCTCCCCTACTGCCACATTACCCTCCATTTTCGAGTATAAAAATGAAGCTGCTGCTGCGCTGCACCCTCAAAGATGTGCCTTGTCTGGCTTGTCTGAATGGGAAGAACCTTGCTCTACACAAGTTACTAGACAACAGATTTAGAGAGATCGAGATCCAGATATGACGGAGATTAGGAAATGTATAACAAACGATAAGAACAGAGCTCAAATTACGTCAATGGTTTTCAATACTAACTTCCTATTAATTGTTTGCACGAGTGGCCTGTCCTTCTTTTGTCTCCCTCATATTCACCTAACTCTACACAATTTATCAAGAAGTTGACTATGAATTATTCTCTTGTCCTCGATTTCCTCAGTAATCAAGAGGTACGCAAATGAAGGACACTCATCATGCATAT
>CM025856.1:272961-345577 GCA_003952965.2 Morella rubra
TAACAGGAGGGAATGAAAGATCGAAACGGTGACCCAGCTTGTTTCTGTAAGAACCCTAAACAACGCCGACAGATGATCATTCAGATCTAAACTAAGAGACGAGCCGAGTGGGTTATCCATCGGCTTCAAGGAGGCTAGAGACTTCACAATGTCCTTTTTCAGCTTCCTTCGCGAGCACGTATAAGCAGTGACAATGCTTTCGACGCTAAAATCTCCGACCTTTCTCCGGCGAAGAGCAGATTGGAGCTCTCGAAGGGATTCTCGGAATGATAGAATAGCGTCTCTAGTATTGCCACATACATCCAAGTATCTCAAGGAACTTTCTAACAATTCATTGATCCATTTCTGGAGCTGAACTTGGCCGAGAGTTTGTTGGGTCAACGGCAAATTGAGAAGATCCCCTAAGCGTCTATACAACTCGACCACAAACGAAAGACCAACGCATATAGTTTCTACCTTGAACGAAGAAGTCGATGCCTCCCAAGATTTAAACTTGTTTAGCTCTTCTTCAACCCTTAGGGTGCTCGGATGAGATCTCGCCGGCAAACTAATGGACCGAACGCTATACCGCTTAGATGGCTTGGGGGAGAAGGCAGCGATGGCTGCTCTTTTCATCTTGGAAACGGTGTCAGAATTTCGGAAGCTGATTTCAAGGGAGTCGTATGGTTCAAAACAAGGGTCATATAGAGTATATAGGAAGGAACCGCAGGCGAATCTATTGGTCCTTTTAATTTCAACGTGACCCACATGTGGAGGCGCTAGGCAGCGTGGCCTTTCTCCGTGGCAGGGGCCAGGGGTTATGTCGTCACCGTCACGTCCTTCAACTAACATATCCTTCTTTCTTTAATACAAACCTTATATTATAGTTCTAACTTGGGTACCCCGTTTATCTCAATTTTTGGGGACTTGTTTTGCACCAAGGATTAGGTTCATTATACCCTTTTTGTCTAGCATGAACCATGGCGCCACCGCCCCTACTACTCATGCTTTATCCACCTGCTTCAATGTGTGGCGCCCACAGGTGGAACCAGCCAGGGGTAGTGGGGGGTCACCGCCCGGTTGGTTCCCTCAAATATAAATTTTTTATGTGTTTTGCCTACACAACCCCAGCCCACCCTCGTGAATTGTGAATTTGATTAATGATTTGTAAACTTATGAATAATTAGGGCTTGAATATTAATTGTGAATTTGTTAATTTTTAGATTGAATTAGTTATGAATTTTGTTTTGTTTAGAGAATATATAAGTTTTTGATAAAAAAAAAATTCAGCCAATATCAGTTGTCTAATACTCCTAAAATGAATATTAATTAGAAATGACCTTTTGTTTTGTTTAGTCTAAATAAAATTTGAGAACTAAGTCATTTTGCAACGTTTTCAGAAGATACAAACTTGTAAGATCCAATTACTACCTTCCAGTCTCAACAAATAGTACGGTACATGTATTTCAAAAAAATTTAATGCTTTTAGTCCTAAATTTTTGATATTTTAACTCTAAGACACTTTTTGCATTACTAAAGAAAAAAAAAATTTGTCATTTCGACTTAGGAGTTCGCCCCCTTTAAATTAAGTCCTGATTCCGCCACTGGTGGCGCCCCTACTGCTCATGCTTTATCCACCTGCTTCAATGTTCTTGGAAGTTAGTTGACATTAAAAGACGTGCAACCGACTCCAACAGTACTAAATACTCGACGAACCGTAGTAAGTGTTTGAATGTGAGTTCGAGTCATCTTATTACTGGGATTGACAGTTTGGTTTCATACGTAACAATCACAAAGAATTGTCCTCTCACGAGATTTATAAATTTAGAAAGTACAGCCGGCCAAAGTTCTTTGGATATCGTGGTTAACCCCTTAGGCCTATAGAGATCAAGATCGAAATCTTACGCAATCGTGAACCGTATTAATTCATAAAGGGTGGTGACTAAAACAAGAAACGAATGTGAATGTGGTATTAAGATATGGGTTGCACGAGTGTCATGTTGGCAATGTGTTCCCCTTAAGGTTTGCAACCTGCAGCCAGCCAGTGTGAGATATCAAGCTTAGTACAGATCATATGCTTAGTTGTCGGCCCGTGAAACCTACCACTTGCAACCCTCTCACCTAGTTGACTTGAAAGTTTCGTGGATAGGATTTAGACTTAATTCCACGAGGAGTGGAATCCGTGAGGGGAGAGATGCTGTTTGTGTCTCTGTCTTGGATTGCTGTTCTTAATTTTCTGACCTTTTCTTTTCCTTTTCCTTCATTTTCCCTGAGTGGAATGATGAAGTTTACAGGTAGATTAAAATACTTTGGGGGAGGATTGAGCCCAGGACAGTGGAGGATTTTAGCCAAAAGCCAGCTGTTGATTCTGAAATCTTAAAGCTTGCTAGTAACGTTTAGGTTTAGTATTACTAAAAACAGATATTTGAGGCTCCTTTGTAAGTTTTGACTTTGAAACTTCCAAGCGAAGGTAATGGCCAGGCTTGGCTTTGATTCAATTGAAAAATATATTTTGAGCCGTCGGGGTTTTACGTGGGATGAGGATGTCGGATCGTAGAGGTCCAGAGGAGACAGAAGCAAAAAAGGAGAGGGTTAATAATAGCCCTTACGTACTTAGAAAAAAAAATAGCACTTATGTGTTATTTTTATATGACACGTAAAGAAATTTTAATTCAATAACCCTTCTTGCTTCAGTTTTTTACTTAAGTGTTTTAAAGATTCTTTTTAATTTGTTGTCCGAAATGAATGGAAAAAAATATATTCAATGTAATGTTGTAGAACACGCATGACAATATTAAATTTTATAAGGAGTACACATTCAGATCAAGATGCTCTGTAATTTTTTGTCCGAATTATATGGTAGGATTTTGAGAGAGATAAACACAACATGTAAACCTTACAGCATTTAATACTGCTCATATTTGTTCATAAAAAGTTTCAGGTAGCATAAGTTCTACAATGATATCCACATGTTATGTTTTCTCTTTCCAAATTCTACTATATAATTCAGACTGAAAATTTGAAAGAATCTCAATTCGTGTTTATCTTTTCCAGAACTAGTTAATCTAATTCAAATAATAAATTAAAGAGGATTTTGACTGTGCAATGATTGTTTGACACACATTTTGTCAAGGCAAGTGCATAAGTCTAGTACCAAATTTTATTGTGCCGTGGGTATGAATTTCCTTAGTTACCTAAAAAAATTACAAAAAATAAAGAAATCATAAAAAAATTCTTAAACAGCCCCGAAATGAAGTTTTAAATTTTTAATTTTTTTTTTTTTTATGATGGTTTATATATTATGAGTTGAGCATACCAACTTAAAAAGATATTGTGAATCGTCTCCTCCGATTCTGCATATCGAAACGACAAAGTTGAATAAATAATATATTACCTTAAGATAGTGGTTAAGGTTTCAAAATCTTACCATATATTATCCCGAAAGGGATCCATCATCCATCAGGTCCCCCGTATGATATCGTGACACGTAAAGAAACCTAAACACTTTTTGCCTGCAAAAATAAAAAGTGAAAACGCCTTTGCTGCGGAAATTGCCAACGAGAAAACGCCAATTCTCGGCACGACTTTATACTTTATATGGTCTATAAAAAAAACAGACTTTATACTTTATATGTATTGCAGAATCTACTGATGTGTAAAGGGTAATAAAATAATTGAGCTCTTGACCTGAGCTATTGTCCACAACACACGTGTCGTCTAATTAACACATTGTTCCGTGTCTCCTTCGACTGGATACACATGGAGTAGGACAAGACTATTACGACTTCTCGAAACTTCAATATTTAGTGAGAGAAAAAAAATTGTAATTAGGCGGAATAATTGTGACTTCAAATAAATAAATAATATAAATTCTTCTTTGTTTACTAGACAGACGTCATAACCAATTTTAAAATTCTTTGGTTGCAATTGTTGAATCTACTTTATAGCAAGGACTTATATATTTTAATATTATTTTTATTTTTTTCTTTCTTTATCAGATATATTTATTTTATATTTATTAATTTTAAATATTAAATCTTTAGTATGATATGATGGAAGGTACTCAATGCCTTACTATCGTATACCGACTTCATTATAAACTCATGAAAACTACCCTTGACCTACGGTCTAAGGTTTGCCCTCTTTCTAGTGAAACTATACTTTTAAATACAATGGTCTGGTTTTCAAGGGGTTATGTCGTCACCGTCACGTCCTTCAACTAACATATCCTTCTTTCTTTAATACAAACCTTATATTATACTAACTAATCTCAATTTTTGGGGATTGATTATAAAATGAACCATCGCCACCGAATCCATTCTAACCAGCCAGGGTAATCTGAGCCCATGAATTGTGAATTTGAATGATTTGATGAATAATTAGCCCATTAGTATGTCAATACTCCTAAAATGAAATTAATTCACCTTTTTAGTCTAAATAAAATTTTTCTAAGTCATTTTCAACTTAGTGGATCCAATTACTACCTTCCAGTCTCAGCAAATAGTACGTACATGTATTTCAAAAAAATTTAATGAAAATTTTTGATATTTTAACTCTAAGACACTTTTTGCATTATTAAGAAAAAAAAAATTTGTCATTTCGACTTAGGAGTTCGCTCCCTTTAAATTCAGTCCTGATGCCACTGGTGGCGCCCCTACTACTCATGCTTTATCCACCCGCTTCAATGTTCTTGGAAGTTAGTTGACATTAAAGACGTGCAATCGACTCCAACGGTACTAAATACTCGACGAACCGTAGTAAATGTTTGAACGTGAGTTCGAGTCATCTTATTACTGGGATTGACAGTTTGGTTTCATACGTAACAATCACAAAGAATTGTCCTCTCACGAGATTTATAAATTTAGAAAGTACAGCCGGCCAAAGTTCTTTGGATATCGTGGTTAACCCCTTAGGCCTATAGAGATCAAGATCGAAATCTTACGCAATCGTGAACCGTATTAATTCATAAAGGGTGGTGACTAAAACAAGAAACGAATGTGAATGTGGTATTAAGATATGGGTTGCACGAGTGTCATGTTGGCAAAATTTCCAAGCCAGATCATATAGTTTTGCTAACTTGTTTCCTTAATTCCACGTTCCAGAATTGCTGTGATTACACCTTTGGAGGATTTTAGCCAAAAGCCAGCTGTTGATTCTGAAATCTTAAAGCTTGCTAGTAACGTTTAGGTTTAGTATTACTAAAAACAGATATTTGAGGCTCCTTTGTAAGTTTTGACTTTGAAACTTCCAAGCGAAGGTAATGGCCAGGCTTGGCTTTGATTCAATTGAAAAATATATTTTGAGCCGTCGGGGTTTTACGTGGGATGAGGATGTCGGATCGTAGAGGTCCAGAGGAGACAGAAGCAAAAAAAGAGAGGGTTAATAATAGCCCTTACGTACTTAGAAAAAAAAATAGCACTTATGTGTTATTTTTATATGACACGTAAAGAAATTTTAATTCAATAACCCTTCTTGCTTCAGTTTTTTACTTAAGTGTTTTAAAGATTCTTTTTAATTTGTTGTCCGAAATGAATGGAAAAAAATATATTCAATGTAATGTTGTAGAACACGCATGACAATATTAAATTTTATAAGGAGTACACATTCAGATCAAGATGCTCTGTAATTTTTTGTCCGAATTATATGGTAGGATTTTGAGAGAGATAAACACAACATGTAAACCTTACAGCATTTAATACTGCTCATATTTGTTCATAAAAAGTTTCAGGTAGCATAAGTTCTACAATGATATCCACATGTTATGTTTTCTCTTTCCAAATTCTACTATATAATTCAGACTGAAAATTTGAAAGAATCTCAATTCGTGTTTATCTTTTCCAGAACTAGTTAATCTAATTCAAATAATAAATTAAAGAGGATTTTGACTGTGCAATGATTGTTTGACACACATTTTGTCAAGGCAAGTGCATAAGTCTAGTACCAAATTTTATTGTGCCGTGGGTATGAATTTCCTTAGTTACCTAAAAAAATTACAAAAAATAAAGAAATCATAAAAAAATTCTTAAACAGCCCCGAAATGAAAGTTTTAAATTTTTAATTTTTTTTTTTTTTATGATGGTTTATATATTATGAGTTGAGCATACCAACTTAAAAAGATATTGTGAATCGTCTCCTCCGATTCTGCATATCGAAACGACAAAGTTGAATAAATAATATATTACCTTAAGATAGTGGTTAAGGTTTCAAAATCTTACCATATATTATCCCGAAAGGGATCCATCATCCATCAGGTCCCCCGTATGATATCGTGACACGTAAAGAAACCTAAACACTTTTTGCCTGCAAAAATAAAAAGTGAAAACGCCTTTGCTGCGGAAATTGCCAACGAGAAAACGCCAATTCTCGGCACGACTTTATACTTTATATGGTCTATAAAAAAAACAGACTTTATACTTTATATGTATTGCAGAATCTACTGATGTGTAAAGGGTAATAAAATAATTGAGCTCTTGACCTGAGCTATTGTCCACAACACACGTGTCGTCTAATTAACACATTGTTCCGTGTCTCCTTCGACTGGATACACATGGAGTAGGACAAGACTATTACGACTTCTCGAAACTTCAATATTTAGTGAGAGAAAAAAAATTGTAATTAGGCGGAATAATTGTGACTTCAAATAAATAAATAATATAAATTCTTCTTTGTTTACTAGACAGACGTCATAACCAATTTTAAAATTCTTTGGTTGCAATTGTTGAATCTACTTTATAGGACTTATATATTTTAATTATTATTTTTATTTTTTTCTTTTTTATCAGATAACTTATTTTATGTTTATTAATTTTAAATATTAAATCTTTAGACTATGATATGATGGAAGGTACTCAATGCCTTACTATCGTATACCGACTTCATTATAAACTCATGAAAACTACTCTTGACCCACGGTCTAAGGTTTGCCGTCTTTCTAGTGAAACATACTTTTAAATACCAACACTGAATTTTCAAACGTCACCACTCCTTGTATGATAAAATGTGATGAAATCATTCTCCTTGATCAATGACAGGAGTGAAAGAGTCAGAGTCGACAAGAGGATTCCTCACTTTTTTCTCTAAACTTTCTTTAGTGGTTCTTCCTCCAAAGAAAAGAAAACAATCATATTGAATACGTTGCTCAGCACTGATAAGAGCATAATTAATTCACATGTCATTATGTAATAATATGAGGCAGATGAATCATGTAGGTCCGTTTCCTCATTTTGAAAAATAAATAAATAAACAATAAAGTAAATTATGAATACTTATAAATAATAATGTTCCTTATTAGCACTTCAAAGGTGGTGATTACTTTATAAAATTTCTTGATTGGAGGCAATTTTGTAAGTTTTCACCTACTAGAAAAAGACATATACTTAACCTAAGGAATAACTTAATCGATAGGACTTCTCAACTAAAAGAGAAGGGAAAATTACATGGAGCACACTAGATTTTAGTCCAATATCAAAAGCCTTACTGAGTTTTAAAAAAAATCTCAAAGCCTATTAAATTTTTCATTTTTGTGTGAAAATTAACTCAAGTCAATTCCGTTACTGGAGATAACGAAGCCTAGTCCACTTAAGTTAAATGTCAGGGTTAAAACCAATTACTGGCTGCTACGTGTTTAAAATTTCTTGTCTGCTCTATTTGGTCTCTCATCTGTCACGTCGTATCCCATGTGATATAAAAATTAACTCCGACGTGGCATGCATTGTGATATACAGGAAATCCAATGGAGTAGACAAAAATTTTAAACACGTGGTAACTAGTGATTGATTTTAGCCTTAACATTTAACTGTGGCAGACGAGAGACCGAATGGAGTAGACAAGGAATTTTAAACACGTGGTAGACAACGATTGATTTTAGCCTTGACATTTAGCGTAAGTGGACTATGCTGTATTATCTCCAGTAATAGCATTGACTTGAGTTAGTTTTCATACTAAAATAAAAAACCGAGTGAGCTTTGAGATTTTTTTTAAAACCTAGTGAGATTTTTTATATAGGGCAAAAATTCTAGTGAGGTCGGTATAATTTTTTCAAAAGAGAATATAAGAGTAGGAAATTAATTTAATGGGATGCGTGGAGGATTTCAAAAACTCGTGCGTTAATAATTGTACTTTAAATTTAAACTATGTCGCAGCTTAACTGCCCCCTTTGTTGGAGATGAGAATTCTTAATATATAAATTATATATATATTCTTTTTGTGGGCATTACATATGCAAATTACCTAATAAAGTGGTAGTGATATAGCATTCTTATGCATTCCCTTATTTTCAAAATAAAAAATCAAATAAGTATGATCAATATGAGTTAGCACAGGACGTACAGATAAATAAAACCAAAAGAAGACGACTTGTTCATTGCAGTGAACTTAAAATATTGAGGGGAAAATACGATTTTTACAACATGTTTTTTACTTTATTCCTTAAATTATTATATTTGAGACATTATATTCATAAACTATCTATCTCTAACACAATGCACCCTTTATATTTTATATTTTTCGTCAAGTTACACAGAAATTGACTCTTTTTAAATGAAATGACGAATATGCTCTTAAAAATCAAAATAAAATGAATAGCAAGTTATATTTATGGGTATAATTATTCTTAAAAAAAAAGAAGAAGTCAATTTCCATCCAATTTGACTGCAAAAATAGATGGAGGGTACAATGTGTTATGGTTGCAATGTCTCAAACATGGTAATTTATGGTACCAAGTGCAACACTAGTATATGGGTGAAAATGTATTTCCTTAAATATTAACCATGTTCCTGCTATAATCTTCAATCAGGCTAAAACTCGAGATCAAAATCAAACATTCTAAAGATTCATAATTAACAAGAATTTATGATGTATATTGTTCTCTAAATTAAGATAGGTGGAAGAATGTCAATTTCTATCTCCAAACTAGTGGTTTAATGTTATGTGGGGCTCCACGCTATAAATTTAGTCACATTACACTAATCAATATACATCTCATAAGATCTAACAGTCAATATTATGTCACATAACTAATCTTCTATACATTTCAACCCTATGATCTTATTAAAAGATGTAATTTTGGCAGTTAGGAAGTTTAATGTAACAAAATTAGTAGATCCTGAATGACATTTGGTCTATATCTGGGGGCGAAAACTGTTGTTTTCTCCTATAAATCGTAAGTAACCGGGCTATGAACCTGAGATTGATAGATTTCCATCGAGGCCGAAAAGAAAAAACAGAGGTTCTTGTTTTGGGAATTCGACACTAGCATTCACCTCATGCAGCAGAAAACGGATCAAGATCAACTACCTCTTAAGGTTTTGATTGGACCCTTGATTTTACTTTTGGAAAGAATAGATGTTGGGCGACGAGATAGCTCTCTGAAAAGTCTAATGGTTGATATTAATCGCATAATTGCATCCACCACCTTTTCATTACCTTAGAGGTTTTAGAACAAATTGGGAAACCATATGTGACAACAGAGATTATTTGGTATTGGTCATTTTGAACAAAAGTTTCAATCTTTATTATCTATATATTTGCTAAGCATAGGCTTATGAGCCAGAGAAAATCATTTTTTTTCCACTCTAGGCACTGCGCACAAGGAATGGAGGCGCAGGAAACATTCAAAACACAATGGAACTCCATGGAATGCTGAAATTTTGGTTGCAATGAGGTTGTGTGGGAGCTTTGGATACCTTTTTTCGGTGGGGGCTAGATATTGGTTTGTTTCTGGGTTTCTGTCAAGGATGTTTTGTCCTGATAACCTGGTTAGGTATGTGTCGATTGAGTTTGAAGGTTGTATTGTTTTTCTGTAGTCTTTGCTGTGAAGAGGTAAAGGGAGGGCACTCCCCTGTTCTTTTTTGGAAGCATTTTGATATTGATTGAAGTTTTACTTATCTTAAAGAAGAGAGAAAAGGGGAAAAACAAATTCAGAAAATGGAGTTTAAAATGTCTATTTTGTACTCATTCTGTTACGATTCGATCTATGTACAGAGTGGTTGAAATGGAAAACTATAGGAATCCTTTGGCATATCCTCTGAAAATTTGGATGCCTTACAGGATTAGACAAATGCTCTACTGGGATATTATGTTCAAAACAGAGGCTCTGGTTTTAATCAAGCGCCTAAACACACACTCCAAACCATTCTCCAGGTCCTCAATGCTAATCTCCAGATCCCCCAATCTTTTATGTGCAATTTCTGTCTTCTCAGCATCAAACCCTTCATTTGAGGCGTAGCGCAAGGCAGCATCAACAACTACCACCTCATTCACTTCCTCTTGCTTCTCTTCGCATGCTACTACACCCCTGTGCATCAACTTCGAGACCAGTGACCACCCAGTCGGCTTTGGCTTTGGCACTGGCGCTATCAAGTACAGCAAGAGGGATTGAAAGAGAGAAACATTCATGGCGCAAGCTTCTCTAAGCACCCGAATCAGCGCAGAAAGATGGTGATCTAGATCTAAGACTGGTGATAAAGCCCATTTGTTCTCCATTTTCTTTAGTGCCGTGATTAACTTCCTGGCATCCTTCTTCATTTTCTTTCTGAAGCAAGTGTAGTCGTTGGTGCTGCTCTCAATGCAGCTGGAATCTCCCTTTCTTCTTCGGAAAGCAGACTGAAGAGCTCGAACATGTTCCTTGATTTGCAACAAGAAGTCTCTTGAAATGCCACAGATGTCCAGCAGCCTTACAGATCCATCCAACAATTCCTCGACATACTTCTCGTTTTGATGATGAGAAAGGACTTGCTGGGTCGATGGCATATTGAGAAGATCATCCATGCATCTGTACAAATCGACTAGACCTGCTAGACCGTTGCGAATCGACTCTGATGTAGATGTAGACATTGCCCCCCATGTTTTGAGCCTGTTCAGCTCTTCTTCGAGTCTCTGAGTGGTAGGATGAGATCTGGAAGGCAAGCTGACAGATCGAACATGATATTTCCCAGACATGGCTACTCTTTTTTTTCCCTATTAGACAGTGCTGAACTTTGTTTGAGGTGCTTCTACCAATTCTCTCCGAGTCCCTTTATATAGGAGGCACTACTGTTCACGTCGATGTGATCAGCATGTGGTGCCAGAGTGGGCTTTTCTTGGTATTCGGTGACCTGTGCAGTGAGGTGTCCTGCTATTTTGTCACTTTGTGAACTTGTGAGGCAATCAACAAGATCACCCAAACTTGCCTCCCCTGCTGCCGCATTATCCTCCATTTTTGAAGTATTTTATTGAAGCTTCTGCACCTTCAAAGATGTGCCCTGTCTGGGTTGTCACAACAACCAGAAAACTTGCTCTGCACACTGGATTAAACAAAACCTTTTTGACAGCTCTAGATCCATAGCTAGTGAGATTAAAAAAACGTTCAACAATTATTAGTTTATGGATATTGATCATAATTCCAAGATCGTTAATTATCATGGCTGCTCGCTCAATCATCGATGCTAAAAATTGTATTTTAGAATTGTGTACACGGATGGCCTCTACTCCTTTTTTATGTCTCGCATTCTACTGGTACTGTGCAATTTATCTAGAAGTCGCCATAATTCATCTCCTTGTCCTCCATTTTCAAAAGGCATGCAACGGTGGGTAGGACACGTATCATGCCTGCTATGGTTACGCGTGTCGTGCTAATAATCTCTAGGTGTCAGTTCCAAACAGTGCTCCAGGATTAGGCATGTGGCTGCTGGGACAGGTGTCCGATCTCATCCAACGAATAATGATATGACGTTCGTGCTTGCGCCGGGGGAAGAGAGAAATAAATTTAGTTAACTGCCATAAAGTCATCCCAACGAATAATGATATGACGTGCGTGCTTGCGCGGGGGCCGAGGGGAGCAATCTGAACAGAGTTACTGCCATAAAAAGCAAGCATCTGAATCTTTTCCGGCCTTTTGTAGCATGCATTGAAAAAGTAAATGGAAGAGAAACCCTTCATACCGCAGTAATGGCTGAAAAGATATTTTGAGCAACCCTTTAAATCCATTCTTAAATGGAAGAGAAAAAAACCGATATTATGGATGTAGAACTCATTTTATCGGGTCTTTTGTCTTGGTAATGCGAATTCAAAGTCAATGGTTTAGTGTTTACGCAGGCATGTTTATTTGCTTATGATCTAGGCACATTTGCTTTTTTGTAGACATCACCAATAGAGCTGCAAGCCTTTTTTTTTTTTTTTTTAAGCAAATATATTGTTCCAAAAGAGAGTCATCCTCAAGGAGGTTAAAAAACATCCGCCTTAGACACAGAGAATGGTAAGAGAGATAAACTAAGGAAGCCAAAGTTACAACTAAGAGCAACCCAAGAAGCTAAATTATGGGCCATTGAGTTCTGCCTGCGAGGCACCCACTGCATCTTCCATCCTTGGTGACGCTGCATTAAGTTCTTAATCTTCCTGGTTAGGTCTGCAACAGGAGCTGCAAGCTTGAATGTAGGTCTCTGTAGTTTTTAGTTCAAGGAGTTGGAAATTAAATCAAAGATACTAGGGTAATTGTTGGGAAAATGTGGAGGATTCTTGGACTAAAGTTACATTTTTTGGATAGCTGCATTTGGTTCCAGTCTCGTACGGGTGACCCACTTATATTGTGAAGGGCTGTTGGACCTTACAGGTGTGAGTGTAATGTCCTATATGTGTATATGAAGCCCTTATAAGATCATGTCCCACAGTAGAGTCTAGGCTCAAAGAATATGCAGGCGCACAAGAGATCAGACATATTCATGACTGTCTTAGGTATAGCCCCATAGAAAAAGATGAGAGAATATCAGAACCTGCAGTAAATTTTCTATATCTGTTACTTGTATAATAATATGATCCATGTACACAGTTGTTGAATGAGAAAATCTCAATCCTATGCTACATCCTCTTAAAATTTGGATGCCTCCCAAGATTTGGAAGAAATGATTTTTGATGATGCTCTATCCGATGATGTTTAGAAGTGAGGCTCTTGTTTTGACCAAGCGCCTAAACAAGCACTCCAAGCCATTCTCCAGGTCTTCGATGCTAATCTCCAAATCCTCCAATCTTTTATGGGCATTTTGTGTCTTCTCAGCTTCAGCCCCTTCGCCTGCTGCATATCTGGATAGGGCTCGTAATGCAGCATCAACGATTTGCATCTCGTTCACTTTCTCTTGCTTCTCTTCACATGCTATTACGCCCTTGTGCATCAACTTTGAGACCAGTGACCACCCAGTGGCCTTTGACCTGGACACTGGCGCTGTCAAGAACAGCAAGAGGGATTGAAAGATGGATACATTCATCGAACATACTTCTCTAAGCACCCGAATCACCGCGGAGAGGAGTTGATCTTGATGTGAGACCGGTGATTCCGCACACAGATTTTCCATTTGCTTTAAAGCCTTGATCAGCTTCTTGGCATCCTTTTTCATTTTCTTTCTGAAGCAAGTGTAGCTATTGATGCTGCTTTCAATGCTTAAATCTCCCTTTCGTCTTCGGAGAGCAGATTGAAGAGCTCGAACATGTTCCTTAATTTGCAACATAATTTCCCTTGTAATGCCACAGATGTCCAAAAGCCTTACAGAACCATCCAGCAGTTCCTCGACGTACTTCTCGTGTAGATGTTGAGGAAGGACTTGCTGGGTCGACGGCATATTGAGAAGGTCATCCATGCATCTGTACAACTCGTCTAGACGAGTAGACCGTTGCAAATTGACTCCGATGTCGAGGTAGATGATTCCTCCCATGTTTTGAGCTTGTTCAGCTCTTCTTCAACTCTAAGAGTGCTGGGATGGGATCTGGAAGGCAAGCTAATAGATCGAACATGGTATTTACCAGCCATGGTTCCTCTTGCTTTCCTTTTTTCTTCTTTTGTTTTGGTTTGAAGTGCTTCTAGCAATTCGAAGATCCTCTATATATATAGGAACATGCACAGAGACGAAAAAGAGACAGGTCTGCACCCGTCAGTGCGACCATCATGTGGAGCCAGAGTGGGCTTTCCTCTGTATTCGGTTGCCTGTCACAGCTCCGGCCAGCAAAGCTTCAATCATTTGTTAATAATTTAGGCCCAGAGGGTTGTGATGCATCATGCAAGAAACCAAAATAGTCATCACCCACTTTGCCTCCCCTACTGCCACATTACCCTCCATTTTCGAGTATAAAAATGAAGCTGCTGCTGCGCTGCACCCTCAAAGATGTGCCTTGTCTGGCTTGTCTGAATGGGAAGAACCTTGCTCTACACAAGTTACTAGACAACAGATTTAGAGAGATCGAGATCCAGATATGACGGAGATTAGGAAATGTATAACAAACGATAAGAACAGAGCTCAAATTACGTCAATGGTTTTCAATACTAACTTCCTATTAATTGTTTGCACGAGTGGCCTGTCCTTCTTTTGTCTCCCTCATATTCACCTAACTCTACACAATTTATCAAGAAGTTGACTATGAATTATTCTCTTGTCCTCGATTTCCTCAGTAATCAAGAGGTACGCAAATGCAGGACACTCATCATGCAGATTTTCGTTACGCGCGTGTGCTGCTAAGGATCTTTGGATATTCTGAAGATCAGAGCACTAGGATTTGTCACGTGGTTGCTGGGACAGCGGTGCACTCTCATCGACATGACGTGGCCTGGAGTTGAAGCTTGCAAGAGACACCAGCCATGAATCAACTTAACAGAGTCGTTCCAGAAATGCGCCAATTACTCCTTTTGTTTTCGTTTCCAAAAGAACCATGAACTTCAAGCATCAATGGCTGGAGTAATACATTTGAGCAAGTTGTATTTGGTGCCCCTATGTAAGAAAAGATATTCTTGTGAACAATTATAATAGGGTTTCGAGCACTTCGTCCCTTCTCCGCAAACAACGTGTAATTTGTCATCTGCGTGCTGAGCTCAGAAAGAGTCTAAATGGAAAGCTTCAAGAGATGAAGGCAGCAAAAGGAAAGACGAGCACGATTATACCTATTAGAAAACCCCATTAGACTAACCTTTTTAGTTTAAATGTGCGTTGGCTATGCCAATGATTATTGTGTCATTTTATTGTAAAATGGCCAAGTGCTCAAGGGTGTTAAGTTACCCTTTTGCTTGTCTTGGACTTATTGTTTATCTTGCTTTTTGGGATTAATGAAAGATAACTAAGAATTACATTATATATATATGAGATAATTATATCCAGATCCATTATTTGACTTCTGGCTTAAATCGGTGACTCAATACTATGTATCCTGATCTTAATAGTTACATAGAAAGATAGCCACACAAGGCACATATTGGTTCGTTGAAGGCTCAAGCTCTGTTAGCTATGCATATGACACAGTTTAGTTACCAAAAATGGAGACCTCGTCATTTTGAAGGTGTGCCTACCCCGTTCCCCAGCTCCCCGGAAGTGGCAAATCATTCTTTCATTTGTCTCAGCATGGATATTCCCTTTACAGACAGATATTCACGAGTTCCCACTTCCCCAGACACAGCATGCTGCGTGAAGCACGAGAGTTTTGAATTGGTGCAGATTCTGCATATGCATTGAATAACAAAGATATACAAATTTGGTACAAAACTGAGAAACTGAATCGTGAATCCCGCTCTATATATACTTTTTGACAAACGTGAATTCTCATACAAATATGGTTTGGCAAAATGTGGATACTATGGCGGCATTCTATAAGATGTACAAATATTTGATTGTCTTTACCATTGAGCAAGGATGTTCAAGAAAGACACTCTGTTCTGGACTAAGCGCCTGGATATACAATCTAATCCATTCTCAATGTCATCAATACTTAGATGGAGAGTGTCTAACATCCTTCGTGCCAGTTGAACTTCATTCTTAGCATCGTTATTTCTTAGATGCCCAGGGAGTGAAGAAAGAGCAACGTCAACGCTCCCCACCTCATTGACAATCTTCTGTCCTTCTGTAGAGCACAATAACTTCATTGGCATCAATCTTGAAATCAATGACAACCGAGTTGTGTTCGTCTTCATCGTGCGCAGAGACAGGAACAAAAAAAGAGCTCTGAAAATGGAGATGGTGATGGCGCTGGCTTCTTTTAGTACTCTGACCACCATGGATAGATGGTGATCTAAATCCAGAAGTGGAGAGAAAGCAGCCTTGCTTTCCGCTCGCTTCAATGCTTTAAGGCACTTAACAATGTCCCTCTTCACCTTCTTTCTAAAGTGCAGATAAGAATGAACATCACTTTCGATTCTTGAATCGACACCCTTTCTGCGTAGAGCCGACTGCAGTGTTTGGACATGTCCCTTCATCGTAAAGATCATGTCCCTTGCAGTGCCGCACGCGTCCAGCAATGTAACGGACCCATCCAGAGCTTCTTCTATGAGCTTTCCATTTTCATAAAGCAGAAGAGCTTGTTGGGTGTGGGGGGAGTTAATAAGTTCCTCCAGACAATTGTACAACTCTGCAAGGCCAACTAGGCCAGTTTGAATAGTCTCGGCTCCCAATGGAACTAGTACTGAAGGTGATGAAATTTGGCTGGATTTTAGGCGGTTTAGTACTGCTTCAAGTCTATCAGCACGAGGGTGTAGCCTAGAGGGCAAGCTAATTGACCTAACAGTAACAGGGCCAGGCTGATGCACACCCTGCAATTCAGATGAGGCTGCCATAGTTACTTCCTTCTAATGCTAGCAATCACTCGACACGCAAGCGTTGCTTGAAGGACTATCACTGTTCTAGGCTTCTAGCTTTACTTATAACAACACAATGATGGAACCTAGCTAGCTAGGCTGATATATACAATGCAGCTAGCTACAACAGTGTGCATGTGATGGAAATGTGGGTCCCCCTACCTCCCCGATTCTTCTGTAGCATTTTCAGCCAACAATCTGCGACCCACCCTATTGATTCTTTAATCGTGTGTGGTGATTAGATGGGCAACGTATGGGTTTGGTAAGAATTTGGTGTTCTTCTGAGGATGTAAACATAGGTTCAGGCCCTTAGTCCTATATGCTTCTTTGCCTCCCCAATCATTACCAGCACCATTCTCTTAAACAAAATATACTATTCTCTTTTAAATTATCCTTTGCAGTATAGAATCTCTTTGCATTATATGGCTCCTTGCCTCCATTATCACCAAAACCTTTAATCTAGTAAGATCCATTCAATCATCAATTCATCATATGTATTAAAGAATTTCAATTACCATACCAGATGTTCCTGACTCATGTCTTATTACAATGGACCTCAGGGAGAGAGAAACAGTTGGAAAAAACATTTTGGTAACCTCAAAATGAGATTTGTTTTTAACTCTAGAGCCATTATATATGAATCTGTCCGAAGCCAAGAATCTGGTCCTGCTGACAGTATAGTTGGTGTCCTTGGGGGACAAGGAAGCATTGGACAGTAAATATTTCTTATATACCTTGGGAATTGGTGTTAGCAGGCTCATCAATTTTTTTAGTGGGCAGCTTGTTGGAAGAATTGTGAGCACAAAACTTGATGCAAAAACACATGTTGGCGTCAAATGCTCATTCTATAGCCATAATTCATGATTCTTCATGTCCCCTAAAGTTTTCTGCGTGCAGTAAACTTAGAAACAAACAGTTCATTGTCCTTTTGTGTACATTGAATTCATCTTCCTGCCATTTGAATCGAGATAGCACCCTCTTCCGTGGGCTCAAACTTATCATATCAAAGATGCATGATCTTTCAGATCAAGATAAAATCTTGGCCGCTACAATGGCAGCAGCACAGCTCAGGATCTGGGGGTGGTTTTTTCTTAAAAGCCAAATACATGCCATGCCCATCACAGTCTCTGGTATCCAACATGTTTTTGAAAACGGATAGCATTTAGTGCCGATTATTGAGGGAATGATTTCGGCCTGCATGACATAATATTCCCAATAAAAGAGCATGATAAGCTCCATTCTGAACTCACATGCAGCAGCCACATGCCCAGAACCGACGCCAAATAGTGAAGCATTTGCAGCAGTAAATTGGCGGCACCAAGGACAAGGGGGACAAGCAAAAGACGTTCAGTTATTTATTTTGTCGAACATGTCCGGTAAGCTAAAGACCGCTGTGCATGGGAAACTAGAAAACTGCAAAACCAGCTGTTTGCTTACGCCGGACCAATCAATTTACTGAAGAAAGGTTGTCCCAATTGCAGTTCACTGCTCTGAAAAATTCTAATATATGTCTAAATTAAGCTTCATGTAACGCCTTCATGAGCTCTATTTTGGTTAAATTGGGTTAAATGAGTTGGTGAATTTACCCGAGTAAATAACCAACAAATGACTCTGTTTTTCTTTTTCTTTTTATAATTCCTAACTTGCTTATGGAAGATGTTGTCATCAATTCTGGCCAGCAGCCTGCGAATTAAATGTTTCTTTAATCTTATGGTCATGATCCTCGGACAATAAACATGTATAGGTCGTGAGAAGTGAGAACAGGATGCCTCCTTGCCTCCCCAATCATTGCAGGTACCATGCTCTCGACCAAAACTTGAATATATCCCTCTACATTGTTTATTTCCCAAACGCTGGCAATGCATGATTGTCTTATTTGAAAGAACCAAAAAAAGATACGGAGGTGGAAATAAAAGAATACGACAAATATGATTATCTGAGACAAGATTTTGTATAACACGACCTTATGAAAAACAATCTAGGTTTGCAATGATGAGTCTAGAAGAACAAAAGGCCGATTTCAATTGGCAGCTAATTCCGTATAAACCTGTACCAGAATGGGTACAAAAGAGCTTTCGCTTGTTGAATAGAAGACAAGAAAATTTCTTAAATCCTTTTTTCCATGTCTTCAAACAGGCTGGAAGAAGAAGAAGAAGAAAAAGCAGTACCCCATAATAAGAAAATTATTTATGGTCAAAGAGACCAAACATACAGGAAGGCCATTTTCGATCACATTCTTATCACATAGACAATAAGAAGCCTATGATTCAGTCTGTCTCCCTATGTTTCTACTACAGTACTTATGTATCAGACTAGGCATTTACCCTCCAAAAGAATACTAATTCGAACATTAAAGTTACAGGAAATTAAGCAGGATGGCATGCGTCCTATCTTGGCTTGCCTTAAATGCGCTTGAACCAATTTAACATGTCGATTTCTTATCTCCTCTGCGGAGTTGAACAGATTAAGCCGAAGAAACATCCAGCAGCTATTTATTCATGTTCGCTTAGAGTCAAGATTCATTAGAGACTTAAGAGACGTATTGCCTGCTAACACATAATTGAATATTCAGATACCACATATGAATTGAAGAGAGTGCCCTCCACCCTTGCACTGTTTTTTTGCCCGGGTACCATGTATACTTAGATGCCGAAGGGGCACCTCCCACTCGCCCCTGTAACAAGCAAACAATGAGCATCTATTACTAACTACATATTGGTAGACCATATAACTCACCAGCTAACCATAATCAGATGTTCATTAGTTGATTTTGTTGTAACAAATTGTATGTTTTGGCATTCCTTGTCCATATACCCATAGGCTATTCCACATAATCCATTATAACTTGAGGTTCAGGAATTAAGCTTTCACTAAGGGGGCAGCCACTGGGTAATTACAACAGAGTGAAGATACTAGAGTCTAGAGCCCAATGATGAACAACAACATTGAAAACACAAACAGCACTTAATAGCCGTACCTTAGAATAGTTTTTTTTTTCTCTTATGTAAGAGACTGATAATTGTGGCATTTATTGGGGTACTGTGACTGGAAAATATGTGAGAAGGGATTCTCCCTATGCTCTCTATTTCACCAAATTCAAGCATCATTAAATCTTCTTGTCGGACTCCTATGGTACAGTTTCAGTAAAAGAATGTGAGTTTTAACCAAAAGCAAGACTCTCAATCATTGGTAAACAAGAATCCGTTCTCTTCGTTTTCAAAAATGCATCAAGAACCATAACACAGAGAAACGGGGTTCTTATGCCACACTTAAATAAATATAAAAAAAAGCAGCTCCCCACTTTTATTTGGTGGACACAAAAGAGCCTTTATTACAGGAGCAAATGATATATATGGACTTCTACCTCAGGAAAACCACATACATAGGTGACAAGCTCTAAGGTTAGCTACTCAGTGATCTTTGTGGTAGACAAATGGAAAAGGCTAAATACTGCAATCATGTTCCAAGGGATGAGGTGGTAGAATGATGCCAAAATATGAAAAAAAGTGAGTTCATAGTCCACCAGGCTCTACCTGCATGAGTCGAGAAAATTGCTCTCTTAATACATTAAGCCATGCTGCTGCAAGCCTTTGCACATCAGGGATGCTACTATAAAGCTCCTTGGACAACAGCTTCAAGTTTGGTACCTTCCAAATGAGGGCACTTATTGCCACCAGTTGTAATTCATTGAAAGAGGATTGGGCTTAGATGCAGAGTGCCTGAACATATATGCTACTGCAACACGTGGGCATATCCTTTTTCCTTGGACAAGAAATGCTCATTGACGACTGAACTAAACAACAGAGCCAACAACAGCCTCAGCAGAAGAAAACTGGCAGCCAACAATGAGAGGAAGATGTCACGAATGATAACATAGCATAAATGATAGCCATCTATACACGACGAGTGAAGTAAAAATGATAGCCATATGTATATAATGCATGAAATAGAAATATAGAAGTAAAATAGAAAATCAGTAAGCAGAAAGAAAAAAATAGACAACAACTTGTGTATCCTCACCCTGCCAGTGTGCTTGTATCATACGGAATAACTTACTTCTTACCAAAAGCCAATAAACCCTTAGATTAAAAAAAAACAAAAAACAAAAAGAGGCATGCTATATTAATCACCCAATAATAAAGGATCGCATTAAAGATATAGAAATGGCATCCAAGCTTTCAATCACTCAGAACACCAACACTTAGGGGAGGTAATATATACCCTACTCTAGATTGCAATCCACTCTCTACATCAACTCACTTTTCTATAACTTGCTTTCCAATCACCAATAGTGATTAAAAACTACAATCACAAATTGTTCTCTCACGTAGTAGCAATAAATAATAGGATCCTATAATATATCAACTAGAAATCCATTTAAACCACTAAAAAGATTGACTGGAAACACTTTGTCATCCATTACATGAGGTATCTCATTCAAATCAAGTACCTCTTCAACAAATTAATCAATTTTTTTACAGTCATTGTCAAACATACCAGTTATATAGCATGACCTTGTTCTTTAGCTTTCTTCAGCCATTTCAGTGTACTTTCCAATGTTGTGTAAGCAGTAACATCTGTTAAACTCTTACTCTCAACTGCATAATCAAACACTTCATAAGCTTCTGCTACCCTCCCTTCCCTGCAAAGAGCCCTCACAAAGGTAGCATAAGCCGCCGTCTCAAGCTTCAAATCCTCTGATTTTATCACTCCATAGAGTTCATTTGCCTTTTCCAACAGTCTTGACTTACACAATCCCTGAAGCAATGTACTATAAGTGCACGAATTCGGACTACACCCCCTGGCTTCCATCTCACCCAACAAAGCTAATGCACCCAAAGCATCCCCCTCCCGACACATCCCATTCATCAATGAAGTGTATGTAACAGCATCCGGGAAATGACCTTTTTCTGTCATAATACCCAAGAACTTTCTAGCTTGCTTGACCCGCCCAGACTTCGATAACCCGAAAATCAACGTGTTATAAGTAATAAGATCAGGTTCCAGCCCTTCTTCCTTCATTTTATTATAAACCCCAATTGCCTCATGCCCTCTACTCAACACACAGTAACCCTTCATAATTGTGTTGTAAACAAAGCAATCAGGCTTAAAACCCTCTTCATTGAGCACGCCTACCAACCTCATTGCCTCGCGAAGATTCTTGGTGTTGCATACGTTATCAATCAAGATTGTGTAAGTAACAAGATCGGGCTTCAAATCAAAAGAGTCTCGCATATCATCAACAAAACCATAAACCATACTCAAATCCCTGGACTTACAGAGATGCTTAACAAGAAAATTATACGTATAAGTGTCGGGCTTAGAGCTTTTTGATGACAATTCCTTGACCAATTCCACGGCGTGCTCCATTCGGTCCGCCAAGCAGAGCGACCGGACCGCAATATCTGTGGTGAACTTGTCAGGGCTGAACCCATTAGTTAGCATAAGATTAAGGGTCTGGTGCACGGAGGCGAGAGTGGGATCGGGAGCGCTGCAGGACTGCGCAAGCAAGATGTGGTAGGTGGATCTGTCAGGAGAGAAGGAAGGATGCGACATCATCATGTGACGGAGGAAAGAGATGGAGTCGAGGACGGTGGAAATCGAGGCGAAGGACTGAAGGAGAGAGTTGTGGAAGCGCAGGTCGAGTGGGGCTTTAGTGGTGGAAGATGATGGAATTGAAGAGCTTCTTGGCATCCAAGAGGTCGGGGGATTTGAAAAGGGACGGTTGGGTATCCTCCTGGGTTTTCTGGGAACGTTGGGATGGAGTTTTCTTGGCGTGTTTCTTGGGAAATAAATGGGGTTTACGAGGTGGGACTGGAGACTCGCGGGAACGAGAGAAGATTGTTTTTTCATGAGCGATGTTGAAATCGCCGAGCGCAGTGATGGCGGGACCTTTCCCATTTTCTTCTTCTGCTTCTTCTCCTTCTCCTTCTCCTTCTCTGTCTGTCTCAGTATGGGCTGGCTGCTCAGATTCCTCTAGGGTTTTGGCAGGGTTTGAGATTTTCGTATACACACACGAGCGACTCTGGACAGAAAAACAGCAGGAGGGAACCAATCCATCTCGTTACGGTTGTTTTCTTGTCCCGTCCCTGACCCGCTGGTCCATTTCCCCCTTTCTTTTTCTCCTCCCCTAGGCTGGTCCGTTCTCGTTCGTTTGGGCTTTTCGCGGCCTCAGGAGCCTGAAGGCCTGGTTTTTCTGTATTTTTTTCTTCTTTTTTTCTTCTCTGTGGGCCTTAATCGAGCAGAGAAAGCTCGAGGAAAACAAAACATTGAACCTGTACTAATTTAAATATAATTTATAAATAAATATTATAATTTCGCTCCTAAGACAAAATCAATATCTCTCTTAGACTTTAAAAAAATAAAATATCTTTTTAACATAAACTTTGGTTATAAAATTTTAATAAAATTTTTGTTAAATTTTGTTAAAATTTTATGTGTTAAAAAAAAGTATCGTATTAATAAATAAGTGATAAAATAAATTTTTAAATGTGTTCGATAAAAATAAAATTTTGTTAAAATTTTATAATCTAAATACGATGTAAGATAAAATTTTAAAAAATAAATAGATGATATAGTTTAATAATTTTATTTAAACATTAATTTTTTAAAAAAAGTATCAGTTATTATTTTTGAATAATTTTTTTTTTGCATTTTTTTTCCTAAAGAAATTCCAACACGTAGGCTCGTAGCATCTGAATGCTGTATCATCAGTCAACACCCTCCCTCTGCTTTGTTTTTCGGCTTCGTTTCTTTTACGCAGGATCTTCCCTTCCTAGACTTGTGGGGTTGATCGATGATCAACCATTGTTTCTAGGACAACCATCCGAAAAACCCTAAAACCCCTACTCGAAGTCGAAGCCATCTCAAACTCGATGGCGAGAAGATCTATACCCGTCCTAAAACAGCTCCTCTCCAAACAGAAACCGCCACTGCCACGCCCCACGGTCCTCAATCCAACACGGTCCGTAACGTATATGCCCCGACCCGGAGACGGCGCTCCACGAGGCGTGACCCTTATACCAGGAGATGGAATTGGACCCCTGGTCACCGGCGCGGTGGAGCAAGTGATGGAGACGATGCACGCGCCGGTGTACTTCGAGCGCTACGAGGTGCGTGGGGACATGAAGAAGGTCCCCGAGGAGGTGATCGAGTCGATCAAGAAGAACAAGGTGTGCCTCAAGGGCGGGCTGGCCACCCCCATGGGAGGTGGCATCAGCTCGCTCAACATGCAGCTCAGGAAGGAGCTGGATCTCTACGCTTCGCTCGTCAACTGCTTCAATCTCCCGGGGCTCCCTACGCGCCACGAGAACGTGGACATCGTGGTCATTAGGGAGAACACCGAGGGCGAGTACTCGGGCCTTGAGCACGAGGTCGTTCCTGGCGTCGTCGAAAGCCTGAAGGTAGTCTCTTTTTTTAATATATTTACTCAATTAACTCTGTAGTTAAATTCTTAGGATTATAACTATTGTTTTTAATGAGTGGAAAACTTCTCCCCCCATCGAAATGGCTAAATACGAATCATTTAACCGAAAAGAATAGATTTTGAATAATGTGTAGGAGTTGGGAGTTTAAATATTCCTGCTCCTTGTAATAATTATAAGAACTCCACAGAGCACCTGATTTAGAGTAAATTTTGATTTTTCGTGATGATTTTGAAATTTAACTTTTGCATTTTGCATAAGTATGTTTTCCTTTTTTTTTTTTTTTTTTTTCCCAATTTTGCATGGTCGGGAGTTATGTTTGCGCCTCATACTAATTTTTTGGCTAGGTGATAACAAAGTTCTGTTCAGAGCGAATTGCGAAGTATGCATTTGAGTATGCTTACCTAAACAACAGAAAGAAAGTGACTGCTGTCCACAAAGCAAACATTATGAAGCTTGCAGATGGTCTGTTCTTAGAATCTTGTCGAGAGGTTGCAACAAAATATCCTGGGATCCAGTACAATGAGATTATTGTGGACAACTGCTGCATGCAACTTGTATCAAAGCCTGAGCAATTTGATGTCATGGTATGTGAAGCTACATTCAAAAGATGTACTTGGTGCGAAATTTTTTATGGTAGTATGTATGGGATGGCGTGCTCTATTTTGGTACGTGCACTGCAATTTGATTATTGGTGGGACTTCCCTTGTGGATATTTTTTTCTCTTTTGGGTGGGGTGGGGGTGGGGGCCTTGGGTTGTGCTTTGATTAAGGCGCAGAGTCATAAGCAGACATCTCTTGCAGGAGATGGATCATCAAATTTATCGTGTGCTTTACACGATGGGGATTGTTAGATGGGATTCTTTTCTTCTTCTTCTTTTCAATGCAGTACCTGGTTGAATTTCAGAAATTGCACCCTGTTCTAGGTTTAAGTAATTCCCATCTGAATTCTTGGGAGAGATTGATGTATGGAATGTCAATGTTTTGCTAAAATGAGATGATTAAGAAACTGAAAACGTTGTTCTTTCTTGATGGTATGCTGGCTTTCGGGTGCTCATTGTTAATGGATACCTAGGCAGGTGGCAGTTATCTCTACATGGATTGGAGAGACTGTGGTTTCCTTTTCTTTCCCTCATTTTCAATTATCCTGTGGGAAAAAGTAATGCAGTAACGGTTTTAAGTGCTGATATGATACCAGTCTTCTGCAATTGTCTTGAGTTCTCAACCCTTTTAGTCTATAGTAGCCAAAAAGGATACTGTAGGTAATGCAGGGTTATTTATATTTTGCAGGTAACACCAAATCTTTATGGTAATCTAGTTGCAAATACAGCAGCTGGCATTGCTGGTGGCACAGGAGTCATGCCGGGAGGTATATCAGATATATATAGAATTTCAGAACTCTTATTCCTCCATGTTGCCCCTTACTTAATCTTGATTTAGAGTTTGGTCAACCCAATTCTTACTGAACATATGACAGTTTAAAACCTCCAGTAACTTAGTCTTGTTGAGCTATTTCTACAAATTTTTAATTGATTCCAAAGGAATGCAGGAAGGATCTGACCTGATGCAACTGGATGGCATCATCTAGGAGACTATTATGGCCGACGATTAATATATTATAAGAAAGAGATGCACGTGCGTGTCTTGAGTGTGTGTCCGTGTTTTGTAGTTTTATAAAATAAAAGGAGTAGAACTATGGCAGCAAAATGATTCCAGTTTTGTGTGCAGTCATGCCTAGATCTCCTAGCTTGGTGAAACATGTTGCCTTATTATGGGTAATATTACCTTTTCTGCAGTGTAAGAAGTCACAATGCAGCATTTAGTTGCGATGCATGACTTTTTTTTTTGTTTTCAACAAAGTGAAATCATGAGTTGACTGGTAGCAGATTAGCATTTGTGTGAACTCTTGTCCTCCATCAGCTTAGGATTGGAGAGTTGCTACATGTACAAGATTGAGTGTGGAAGAGAACTACACCTGAGTCTTTCTCGACAGGTGTAAACTATTGGTACTATTTAGGATATAAGATTGGAAGCAGATAAGGATCCTGGAAATACGGTTAGAATTTGAAGATAGATGTGATGATCATATCTAATCAAAGGAAGTACGTGGTACAAGTAATTGATAGGCTCATTAGGTACATAGCAAAAGTGAAGCTGAAGGGTTGGAATAACCGTTGCCTGACTATCACATATGAGCTGAAAAAGGAGACACATTGTGAGACTTTTGATTCAACACAATATTTAGTTGGAATTTTTTGGTAGGGAGTATTATGCTTAGGCATATATCTAAACTTTAAGGGTAAAGGCTTAGAAGTCAAGCTCGTGGGCTCTGATGTAAGATCTTCATCATCTGCTTTTTATTTAGTCTCCCGAAATAACCTTTTTAGGCTTATCTGTTTTTCAGTTGCCTATTCTTTTCTTGTAAGTAGTATGTATTGTTTAATGTACTTGCATGTGCATTCAAAGATGAATTTCTGCTGGGTTTAGAGGGTTGGAACTGTATCCAGTGTAGATATAGGAATGTCTTCCTCCCTATGGAAGCATTGGACTGTCTCTCTACACACCAACATTAAAATAATTGTTCGTTAAGGTTATTTTGCTACTTGTGATGAACGCATGGGTAATGTTGCAGGCAATGTTGGTGCTGATCATGCTATTTTTGAGCAAGGTGCTTCAGCAGGAAACGTTGGCAATGAGAAACTTTTAGAGCAAAAGAAAGCAAACCCAGTAGCCCTGCTTCTCTCATCTGCTATGATGCTGAGACATCTCCAATTTCCTTCATTTGCCGATCGATTAGAAACTGCTGTCAAGCAAGTAATATCAGAGGGCAAGTACCGGACAAGAGACCTTGGTGGACATAGCACCACTCAAGAAGTTGTTGATGCAGTTCTTGCTGCTTTAGACTGACTGAGGAGGAGAAACTCATTTTCACCGGTCTCCCAAACCAATTTTGTATTTTTTTTCTCTGATCTTCATAAACAGCATCTATTCATTTTCCTCTGCTCACTACTGAAATGATTTTTTTTGTTTAAACAATGTCAATGTTAAGATGGAAAATGATATTTTGGTTTAAAATAATTATTAAAGAGAACGTATTCCTTGCTCATAGCTCTGAGGAATTAGACATTGTATTTTGATACTCAAATGTATTCTGATACAAGTATTGTTAATCTCAAGGCCGATTATGTACAAGAGAAAAGTGGCTCTTAGATATGGATTTGAAAATTCCACTAGTCTTATTCACCACACAAACTGGTTTAGTTTTTTGTTCACAAGTTACAAAGTTTTGAATTGATTGAAATTGCAGCAAAAACGAAAGATCGTTGGGAGTGATTATATTAAGCACATTAGAAAATCAAGTACCAAAAACTGCTAAATACATTTCCAAGCTTATAGCTGGAAAATTTTGGTTGGATAATGAACCCTTGCAACTTGAGTGAGTGAAGAATATCTTGTATATATTTTTGGAAGAGGAGCCTGCCATTGAATTCCAGCAGGATCCAAAGAACGTCATGTACAACAATGACTGGACAATTTGAAGTTTCACTCAACCAAACTACCAAAGAATGTTGGGCATCTGTATATATGTACAAGGAAGCTAAATGGATTTGAGCCCACAGGAACACATAAAACTTTATGCCTTGATATTGAAAGGATTCTGATACTTGTAGTTGCAGGCGGACAAGGGGAACTACACAGAGGGATTGACCGTTTTAGAGATGACTGCTAATTAGAGATACAAGCAATAATGCCGTGATTTTGGCAGTTTTTACATTACAGAACAATTGGCATGAAGGTTTATCCCACAATTAACTGTAGAGGAAAGAATATCAATTACCCATTAATGGAGAATCCAAGATCCCCCGACAAAGTCATCTCTGTACAGGAGTCAATAGCAAGATAGACAGGAAAAAAAAACACTATCCTATGCTACTGGACCTCAAAATCAATCATACAATTGATATACATGACGTTATATAACTAAAGCTTTGGCTAGAACTATTAATCACTAGATTGCTCGAGGCATATAATAAGCATGTTCTTATTAAAAGGAATACAAAGCAAATCTGCCATACTAGTATCCAAACAAAGTTGGAGGCCAACTTGCAGCCATTCAATTTGAGAATGCTTTCATATGTGATTTCCTTGAAGACACGATTTGTCATACTATCTCGCGGCTTTCATCAAGCTGCCTTTAATTTTCAACTCTGGTTGCTTCTGTCCATCCTCTGCCGGATGTTCTGACTGAGTTTTCCGTCTACGCTCATTGTGACCAGCCAACTTTTCTCGGCAACTCTTTTTGTTGTCATCGAATTGTGAAACTTCGTGAAACCTGCACCACATATTCATGTCCAGACACACAACCTAAGCAGGGATTATACAGGAATGAAATGCTGATGCTTCTAATCTGCGACATGATTCAAATGATTCAAATTTTATGACATTTCCAAGCAAGGAGAGCAGACATACTAACACTACTGCTCTAAGCCACATGATAAACAATTAAAAGAAGTTACTGATTTCTAATGTTAAATTCCTAGTTGGTGAACACAAATCACATTTCCACGGTACCCAGAAATAATATGGTGACAGAGATTCTTGAATCATGTCATAAGATTTTTCGCGAAAAATGTGATACGCATTCCATTGATACACCATTGACCTTATGAGGGACTTGGAATTAATAACCAAACTATATGAAAATAAGGTTGACTTGTTAGAATGAAAGTAGCAAACAGTTTGTAGAAGCAATTTCAAAGTTACCTTAACCTAAAAGCTTCAGGCTTGACATGAATTAGAGTGTAATAGGTACTGTTAGGTGCCGAAGCTTGTTCAAATTAATATAAGACTATAATACAAGGCAGGCAGACAGCTCAGAAAAGAACACAAATAATGCATGACTTCATTGACTTGCTTGATTTAAAAATTTACCCCACTTTTGCTGATGACTAAACCTCGCATGCTCTTTGATCAATTGCAGAAATACCAGTTCAGAGTTGCCTAGCAGACCAATGCACTATAATACAAGGCACAATATTATTTTTTGAGTCCCCGCTTGTAACTCAAAATCAGGCCACAGAAAAGCTACGGAAAGTAGACAATCGAACACATGATGGGCAAAAGAAAAGAAAGGACACCCAATCCGCTTGAAATCGGTGATAAAGTGAACCAAACAAGAAAAAAATCCAAACACATTTGCGTTACAAAACACATGAGCTGTCTCAGCTAAAAAGGGTGAAAAAAGTTCAGTACTTGCTACACTGCTGGCAAAACCTCTGCCGAACGCCACTGACCAAAACTACAGCGGCCTTAGCGTGGCGCTCGCAAACCTTGTGCCGCTTGTGATACGCCTTCGCCATTCTCAAGTCCGCTCCACATTCATCAGCCTGACAACGTAATGAGCCAATGCCACTAGTACTACTACTAGTGCTGTTCACGAAGGGTACGAAAGCACTAAGTCTCTGCCCAGCAGACACTACCCTTATCATTACCTTCTTCCTTCCATACTCTAGCTCCTGCTGTTGCTGCTGCTGCTCCTCTTCTTCTTCTTCTCCTCCTCCTTCCACATCTTCGTCACTGTCATGGTCTTCATAATGCTCAGCATCTTCTTCCTTTTGTTCGTCTTCTTCTTTCGTTGAAGATCTTTTTGCCATTGACGACCTACAAAGAGGTACCAAAACAGGGTCTTTGGGGCTTTCCAGGAGAAAGAAATTTCTGGGAAAGTCGGGGCTTTTGGATGCGAGAAAAACAGACAGATGACAATGGGTAGGCAACCATGGAGAGAACCGAGATGGAGAGAGACTGAAATTGAAAGCCATTTGTACGGAAAGGCCCACTGGACATTTTTAAGGGTGGAGAAAGCACAGTCTCACATTTGTCGCAAATACTTATACAAAGACCCAAAAAAGGTAATATAGAAATAGTCCATATTCATCAAATTCTTTGACGTACGATGTGGAGAAAGCACAGTCTCACATTCGTACTCATCCAATTGATCCGTACGATGAACATGATTATTCTGAATATGGTAAAGTCTCGTATTCCGGAGGAAAAACAGCATAAGTTGAATTATTATTACAATTTTTTACACATTTAATAATTTTCTGATTATGTTATTTTTTTCTCAGCAAAAAGGGCCACCTTAGCAATCTTCTGTGAGTTTCACTACCGGTCAGTCTCAGCCTATCTATTAACTTACGCTTCATCTTTATTTTTTAATTATCTAGTTTAATTATCAATAAAAACAGTATTTCTTACTACGACAGCCAGTTACTATTTTTTTTTGAACAACGTGTTAGTTTATTTTCCAATAACTTTACATATCTGATTCATCATGACGTGGGGAGCCACACTTGCTATGGTATCAATTGACAACAGGGAGAGAATTCGGTCCAGACTGGACAGTCTCGATCTCTTCAGACTCACGATTTAGATTGTTTTCTTAAGATCTACGTTAATTAATGAGGTTTGGTCCTCACTATCTCGACTTGGCTCTTCACAGAGCCGGTCAAGCGTGAGCCAGGCCTCCACTTTTTCGTCTCCTTACCGTAAGAGTACTACTTAAATTGATGTGCGACTAATGCTCCGGCCAGTATCATGGGAACAACCCTTGTATCACTATTTTCTCTTCAAATCCCCCAATTTCAAATTATAACTTCTAAATCTCTCGTATCCCCCCAACATTTTACATAGATTCGTCCTTTTTCTCCCTCTTGATTTACAAATCGATGATGCAATCCGACCACATACCCTAGAAAATCATTTTTTTTCGAATGATCTACAAGTCCACCTCAATGACACAATCTGCAAATTTTAAGGCCACTGTTTGGGGGAGGGGGAAGATGAACATATGTAAAGATGTGAGATTTTGGAAGGAAAAAAAAAAAAATTTTGGAAGGTTTTAAAATTAGGGTATGAAATAATAAATGCTAGGGAGAAATAGCGATGTAAGGAGTGTTTTTGCTATACCAATTGAATTACTATTTTTTTTTCTGCTGAATAATACCGTAAGGCTATTATTGCACATGAATTCAAAATACAAGATACAATAGAGATCAAGATACAAAAGATCCAAGCAAAACTAGGTTGCAAAAAGATACTAGCAGGATCCACAAAGGATCGATAAAACCACAAATGTTTCATGCCAAGTAGAGATAATGGGTGGCGAGAAGCGGTAGACGGTAGCTACCGAAACCACATAGGAGCTAGCACAAGAGCTAAGAACAAGTCAACCTAGAGAACCAAAACAAAGGCCACAAAAAGGGCAACAAAGCCACCAAGTGGCCAGAAAGACCCCCTTGGGGCAGAAACAAGCTAAACAACCATAACAGGAAGAGAAACAACGAACCGAAAACAAAGCGGCCGACAAAACCGACGGAGACCAGTGGCGCGTGGGATTCACGCGCTGCACAGGGAGGCGCGTGAAGTCTATGCGCGGCCGGAGGGACGCTGGACTAGAGCAAATCTTGGCGGCCTAAGCTTATGACACTATCCATCAGGGCGGTGGCGTTGAAATTCGTTGGAACTGCTCGTGCAAGCAGAAAACTACTCGGTGGGAGAAGGCGCGGGGGGAGCAAGTGCGGCTACAGGCGATAGCTGAACGGCGACGAACTGGTGCAGAAAGGACCGGCCGGGAAAGTTGAGTCTGATGAGCAAGGGCGTGGCTTCCAAGAGTCAACACAAACGCCAGGATCTAGCCTCCTTATCACCGAGCAAGAACAACAAAACAAAATAAAAAAGGAGTAGAAAAAGAGCAGATCCCAGACACAGAGACTGTGCCGGGCCAGAAGAGGGGGCGGGAGGAGCCGCCGTTGGAAAACTGAGAGGAGAAGGTAGTTGGACGAAAAGTCTAAGGGTGTTCCAGAGAGAATGGCGGAGCCTCTCTCTGGAACATATTCTCAGTTGCTTCCTGCAACTCAATATATTACAAGTTAGATTGTTTTTTAATTGAATCACTAATCAATCATATGACAAAGTAGATTAAAAAAAAAAAGGAGGCCTTGCTCGTTCCTGACGAGCTCCATGAGGAGCCGTGTTGGCACAAGCTAGACTTTTATTAATTGATGCGATGCCTCGGACATGAGCCTAAGATCTCGAAGAAACGATTCAGGCTGTGGGTATTGAGAGGTCTGAATCATACTTTCTAGACCCAATCCTTTGCTGTGTCAACATGGCTCATCCATGGTGTCACGTTCTGCTCCTCACGTTATCTACTCCGTCCGTTTCTACTGCAAGCCGACAGTACAGAAGTCCAAGCAGGATCACCGTCTCGAATCTTCAAATCACTCCAATTTTTTAGCATATCACCTTGATGCCATAAGTGGGTAAGTTTACGATGTTCCAACGCGTCATCTCATGCGTGACTTGAAGGCTCCGTGTTATCTCGAACTTCACAAACTCTCAGCCGCTTCTGTTTCTCCGCTACCATGAACCACTTCTTCGGGAGGACGGGGGCTCGTTTTATCTGTTGCTTCAATAGTTTTCATTTTTCTCTCACCCTAAATACTCGTAAATTCTCTCACTTTTCCGGGAACATTGAGTCAGGATCATGGAGATCGATGGAGGGTCTGGTCCGTTGTTCAGCAAATTGCGCTCCTTTGACTCCCATAAGCTTCTTGGAGAGAGCAGCAAAGGCTTACAGAGACAGGACCTCGGTCGTGTATGGTTCTCTGAAATATACCTGGGGAGAAACTCATGAACGATGTCTGAGACTGGCTTCCGCTCTGACCCAGTTGGGAATTTCACCCGGGGACGTGGTGGGTTGTTTTATTTTTACGTTCCTTTTTTCCTTAAGGTGGATTTCTTACTGCTTTGGTGCTTTTGTTATTCGATCTTGTTCATGGTTACGTTATTTGATTAATGGTCTTGATCATTGTCTTTCGATTCCATGTTTGTGTGATCTCTACTCCCTATGATTCCTCGGTTTGGATCCATTTTCCTTTGTATCCAAGATTAAATCTTTACGGGTTCTGGTGCTCATTTATAACTGTAATTTTGAGGATGGTACCAGAAAAAGGAACAAGAGGATGCACAATTTTGATGTTTTGGTAGTCCCTACTAGATCCTCTTTTCTGCCATACTTGGGATTTCTGGGTGGCTGATTAAGCGTGATTTTTTTGGCATTAAATGGATCGATTCATTGTTCATAGCTTGAAGAATGATTTCCTTTTGATAAGCGAAAGTATTGTTTCTGATGTATTTGATCACTTTGCTGTGTTTCTGTTGTAATGGCTTGTTTTTTAGAGAGACAATTAAAAAGCCTTTGCTTTTTGTGTTCCCTAGTAGTTATTAGTTAATGAGTTTGGTTTTCCCCTTTTTGCAATTAATGTAAAGTCGATTGCCAACTTAATCCGTATTCTTTTGCCCCAACAAAATCCCTGGGAAAATGTTGGTCCCTGAAATATGCTGCCCAGATTGTCACTGCTGTTAAGATCTCTGTAACTCTGGTTTTCTGCAGGTTGCAGTTCTGGCGCCTAATGTCCCAGCAATGCATGAGCTCCATTTTGCGGTTCCAATGTCAGGAGCAGTTCTCTGTACACTCAACATACGCTATGATTCATCCATGTTGTCAACCCTACTAAAACATTCTGAAGCGAAGATCATTTTCGTAGACTACCAGCTACTTGAAATTGCTCAGGGAGCGCTCCAGCTTTTTGCAAAGACAGACACCAAGCCACCACTCCTAGTCTTGATATCAGAAGCTGATGGCCAATGTCCCATCGACAATATTACTTCTAACACTTACGAGTACGAGAGTCTTCTGAGAAATGGACAGAATGGATTTCAGGTAAGACGACCAGTTAGTGAATGGGATCCTATCAGCCTAAATTACACTTCTGGCACAACATCTAGACCAAAAGGAGTTGTGTATAGTCACAGAGGTGCCTATCTCAATTCACTGGCTACAGTTCTTCTCCATGGAATAGGCTCAATGCGAGTCTACCTTTGGACTGTGCCTATGTTTCATTGCAACGGTTGGTGCCTCATTTGGGGGTTAGCAGCTCAGGGAGGGACCAATATATGCCTTAGAAAAGTCACTCCAAGGAGTATATTTGATAGCATTGTTTTGCAGAATGTCACACACATGGGAGGGGCACCAACTGTGCTGAACATGGTTGTGAATTCCCCTGACAGTGACAAAAAACCACTTCCCCACAAGGTGGAAGTGATGACGGGCGGTTCGCCGCCGCCTCCACAGATTCTTTCCAAAATGGAAGAGCTGGGATTTAGTGTGTCCCATTTGTATGGCTTAACAGAAACATATGGTCCTGGGACTTCTTGCTTATGGAAACCTGAGTGGGACTCTCTACCTCTTGCTGAACGGTCCAAATTGAAAGCCCGTCAAGGGGTACAACATCTAGGCTTGGAGGACGTTGACATAAGAGATCCAGTCACAATGGAAAGCGTACCAGCTGATGGTAAAACTATGGGTGAGATTATGTTCAGAGGAAACACTGTTATGAGTGGATATCTCAAAGACTTGAAAGCAACGGAAGAAGCTTTCAGAGGTGGATGGTTTCGAAGTGGGGATCTTGCAGTGAAACACTCTGATAATTATATAGAAGTAAAGGATCGCCTGAAGGATATAGTAATTTCTGGTGGGGAGAACATAAGCACAGTTGAGGTAGAAACAGTTTTGTTTAGTCATCCAGCAATTCTTGAGGCTGCAGTTGTCGCACGGCCGGACGATCACTGGGGCCAGACGCCCTGTGCATTTGTGAAGTTAAAAGAAGGATATGATCATGTTAGTGCTCAAGAAATAATCAAGTTTTGTCGGGATAATTTGCCACATTACATGGCTCCTCGAACCGTAATATTTGAGGATTTGCCAAAAACTGCAACCGGGAAGGTACAGAAGTTTATTTTGAGAGAGAGAGCCAAGGCCATGGGCGGCCTTTCTTGACCAAAACTGTAACGCTCGGACCTAAACTCCTGATAGATAGATTTCCATATAAAATAAGAATTTTTCAACGTGGGTAATCATTTATCTACGCCTCACTATTTCAAAACTAATTATTACAACCTCAGCAAAAACACTCTCTAAGCATTAAATACCTTTTGGGACAGGGTACCGTATTACAAAAAATCTCAATGAGCATTAAAGCAATGTCAATTTTTATTCTTCGATCTTCTGAAAATGCAAGAAAAATAACCTATTTTAACACGAGTTCGACTGACTGACTATGTAGCCTTCAACTCCCCACCAAATCCGCACACGCATATGCAAAGAGATACAGAGAGCCAGAACCAGATAGAGAGGCAGTTTATCTACCCAATTATTTTAGAGGTGCCATCAAGATTTCTGCAGCAATGAGTAGAATAACTTGTTCTTTATTGGGGAGGCTTAAATGGCTCATGTGGCAGGATATTGTTTCAGGTTGAGGCGGATAATGTGGGGATAGACAAGGTTACCGCAGTACAAATGATCCCCCATTTTGATCCCACTTGACACCAGTGACAGTCCAGGATCATAGTAGTGGGCAGTGGGTTTTCCTGCCAAATCAACCGCCAGAACCCCCGCATTCTTCTCCATATGTGGTCTTCCTATGTACTTCTCCATGATTGCTATGCACTTTCGGACGAAAGGGTATCTGAATGCTAGGTCCCATGGAAGTGTGAGTCCCTGCAGCCAGCCAGCATTAAGCTAAAAGAATATTGTGAAAAAGACGCCATTCAAGACGTCAGTCCAAATTCTAAAATCTACACGTTCCTTTTATCAACGACACAATTCTGATCTACATAAAGCAACAAATAATTCATGGAAAGTAGGATTGCTTCTCAAACAGAAAGTAAGAACCGATTTTACCGACGCCAATGCAATCCAGTAGTGGCCTTCTCCATCATATCGGATGTTATCAGGCATGCCCGGTAGACCATCAATAAACTTCTCAACTCTTCCTTTGTCCTCGCCTTGTATGTGATATTTTCTACACCTCCTCCTGCATAAATCATCAAACCTTAAACAAGAACTCAAAATTGTCTGTCTGTCATTTTAGTCCTTGGACAAGAGAGATCAGGAGCTGATTCATGGCCACTCAACCATGTCTACACGACTGGGAACTAAAGAACGTACACTGGAGTTTCGCAAAAGATCACGAAATTTTGATCAGGTGAGACTGCTACACCATTAGCAAAGTAGAGGTCGGGGACCAGCACCTCTGTTCTCTTGGTTGCAGGGTCGTAGCTAAGAAGTCTACCATGGATGGCTTACCCATCCAATGTCCATGCTTCCGTCACACCATGTTCAATTCGTTGTTATTGATATTCGATATGCTTTTATACAAAAGACCATTAGCAATGTGCGACCTAGCTATTGTTAAAAAAAAAAAAAAAAGAATGCTATTGTACCTTATCCGGATCAGCAACTATGATTTCGTTGTTACGTCCAATAGCGATTCCCAGAGGTCTCCCGCCGGTGTTGACCCATTTCTGCACCACGGAATCAGACACCGAGTCATTCACCGTGACTCGGTTAATCCACCCGTCGGCACAGCCCGTGTAGATGACTCCAGAGCTGGGATCATAAGCAACATCTTCCGGGCCCACCAACTTCCCTGCACCCACGTACTCCGACCCTTGGAGCATCCGGCCGTTGCTTGCCGGCACGGGAACTACATGCCGAGCCAACACGTCAGGGGGGTAAGGAGCCGGGTCGAATGGGTCGAGCTGGTAGAGAATCATCGCAAAGACAACTGGGACTAACGACGCAACAGAAAAAGCTGTGAAGGGCCATGAGTTTTGTCCTTTGTAAATGATCTTGGAGGGGTTGGGTGGGGAAGTTGAGTCGGGCTCCTTAGACATGGACATGAGTGGGAGAGTTCAGACGTGATTCAGTTTTAGGGAAGGAGGAGATATGGCGGATTCTTAGGTCACGGGAGTGATGTAAGGAAATCTCAAAAGTCTAGCCCTGGGCCCTGGGGTAGAATATCTAGAAACTTCAGACATCCGTATCCTGTTACGACACAATTACTGTAAATACCAGACCTTACTGCCTCTGCCCGTAATACGTTCATGACTATATACAGTTACGTACTCCAGTTCTCTTCCTTAAGATTCTCGACTGTCAATGTAAGGTGGCAACTCTCTACACTCTACAGCTGCATGAAACTGCATCCACTAGTAACATGACCAAAAATTGGGGAAACAGTTGAAGCTTTGGGGTTGGATCTGTCCTCATCGTCCGATGAGTTCTGAGTATACATATAGTTTACTGGTTTAGGATCTGTCCGCGCCTCTAATACTCTTCCGATTTATCATCAATAATATAATAATAATAATAATAAATTTTTACTTTTTAATAGAAAATACAAACAGAAAAATGACATAAAAGATCTACCCTCTAAGTTAGAGTAGTACTCTAACACCACGGAATGCATTAGCAACCAGATTAGCACTTCACGAGGAAGACCCGTGGTTATACTGAGTTGCAGTCTACAGAGTTCATTATCTTGCCGCTATTCTGAGCATTCGGTTGCTTGGCTTGCTCGTGATTCTAGGGTTGCTGATACTTGGGTTTCTCAGGAAGTAAGTTGGTTGAAGATCAACTTTGATGTCACTATACGATCAAAATGAATAGTATATAGTCGTCTCATATCGAGATTTTTCTAGTTCTTTCTGTATGGTGTACATGTAGCGAATTTGGGCTTTGAGCCTACTATAGGATGAAACTATGGCAGCTGTTAGAGCCGTTGAAGTCAGCTGATCAACTAAATAACGAACTGGACTCATGTGGTTTTTGAATTTGGATAAGGTAGAAGACAACCCTCTTCAACCTCTTTACTGGAAGATTGAAGACTTGATTCTTTCACTTCGGATGTCTTTCAAAGCATTCCTTTTCATATTTTACACTGAGTTGAATTCTCAGTTTCTCTAGTTTTTTTTTCTTTATCAATGATATGCATTTAAAAAAGAAGAAGAAGAAGAGAAGATTAGCACTCCCTTTATGCATTTTTCGTGGTCTCTGTCTGAGCCAGACGATTGGGAATCCTTTCGTTCGAAGAAGAGATAAGAAGAGAATAGATGTTAAAATGTAATCCTGCCAAATTAATGCCATGCGTTATTTGTCCGGTTCACCAAAAACGACATCAGACTTTGCATGCTGCATCTATATTAATTCAACAACTCTACGGCCAGTTCCTCGAAAACGACATTTTAGCTGATTATTTAATTTAGTAAATAAATATATTTTACACTTTTAAACTATATAAATTTTAATACTCGCTACTCCAAACTATTTTTTTTTTTTTATTAAATATCATCCTCAAACTATATAGATGTTAACACTCGGCACTTTAAACTATTATTTTTATTACATTTTATTCATTAACTATTGATTTTTTTAAGTCATAAAATGTCAATTTGATTCTTATAATGTTTTTGATAATGATATTTTTTGTGAAGGTAAAATCGTCACTCTAGAGTCTAATAAATGATCACCTCCCGTTTAAATTGGTAGAAAAATTTAACTAAAGGTGTAAAATGTTTGAAATTAATAATTAATAGGTATAATATAACAAACATAATAATTTAAGGTACAAAATGTCAAGACATTTATAATTAAAAGGTGAAAACTATATTTATCCCATAATTTAATCCTATATCGAACTATAGATAAAGTAACTTTGATTTTTCTTGGGGTAAATATAATTTTAACCCATGAATTATCATAGGTTTTGTACTTTGCACTTTAAACTATCACTTGTGAGATATTACATCATCTAACTAACAATTTTAGATACTTTGCAGATTTTGTCAAATTTTTAGATGTTTTATACCCTCTAACTATTAATATTAAATACTTTGCACCTTTTGTCCATAATAATATCTCCAAGAATTTAATGAATTGACAACAATACTTCAATATATACAAAATAAGTTAAGGACATTATCGATATCTTAGTCTAAAAATTTGATCTCGAAATTAATATTTTATGGTGCAAAGTATAAAATTTGTAATTCGTAAGTGAAAAATATATTTAATTTTTTTTTTTTTTTTGGAAAGACGTCACGGGGATTTATCTTGGGCCTTCAATAACCCCGCTTAAAAAAAATAAAAATAAAACCGCTTCCTTGTTTGCGCATGAACTTTTGTTCCTTTTCACTTTTTGAATCCCTCTGCTTTCTCCATAAGGTGTTCCTTTGAAGTTTGAAGTCTCTGTGATGGAACTAGTTAAATTCTTGGTATTGGACCACGGCAGAGCTTTTCCCAGAAAATAAGACCATAGAAATTTTCTCATCAATGCAGCTATTATTTTCGATTCTCTATTGCAAGCTCGAAATGGGGTGGTTCATCGAAGTGAGAATTGTTGACCTTAACAAAATCACTACAACAATCAAGGCGAGAGTTGTTGATCACCTATCGGCCTGGTTTGCCTTGGAAGATCACAGTCCAAAGATATGGAAGCCACCTGACCAGGGATGGCTGAAGATCAATACGGATGTAGCAGTGCAGAATAATGGGTCATATACAGAACTGTCTTGTAGAGACAACTCCAGTTCCCTCTGATGGATTTACATGGAATGCCTCAATACTGTAGACCCCTTACTTGGTGAAGTGGTAACAGTCTTAACTGCAATAGAACAGGCTTCTCGAAAGGGTTGGAGTAATATTATTTTTGAAAGCAATTCACTTTTGCTTTGTAACGAGGTTAATGTGAACAACTCTCCATCGATGTGGCAGATTGAAGAGGTGGTGATAGCTATTAAAGGCTTCCTGAGTAGCTTCCCCTTTTGGCAGCTGAATTGGATTTCGAGACAAGCTAATAAAATGACACATCTGATTGCAAAATGGGAGCTTTCATCCCCCATTTTGGGTTCCATCCTTTAAAACGTCTTCCAGCTTTTATAGCTAATTGTGATTTTACTTGCTGAACTTCTTGTTTTGTTCTGTTGTCTGTAGTGGCCTGTATCCCTTTCGATTCCTTGTTTGAATGTGATTTATTAAAAAAAAAAAGTCTCTACATGTTGTTTACTGTTTACAGGGATGAGAATATAAGAGAAAAGAGGATCTGAACACACAAAACATGAATCATATGAATGCGGTACATCGTATTTGTAGACTGCCAGTTGCTTGGAATTGCTCATATGGAGCGCTCCAGCTTCTGCAGACTGCAGCAACAAGTAGAGTATCATTCTTATCGGAGGCGGCCTTGATCCTCATGCGACAGGATGTTGATTCAGATTAAGGCGGATAATGTAGGGGGCGACAAGAGAACCCCAGTACAAATGATCTCCTATCTTGATCCCACTTGAAACTAATGATAGTCCAGGATCATCGTAGTGGGCAGTGGGTTTTCCGGCCAAATCAACCGATCCGCACACGCATGCAAAGAGATAGAGAGAGCCAGAACCTGATTGAGATGCAGTTTACTGTTTATCTACCCAAATTATTTTAGAGTTGCCATCAAGATTTCTGCAGCAATAAGAAGAACAACTTGTTTTTTATTGGGGAGGCTTAAATGGCTCATGTGGCAGGATATTGTTTCAGGTTGAGGCGGATAATGTGGGGATAGACAAGGTTACCGCAGTACAAATGATCGCCTATTTTGATCCCACTTGACACCAGTGACAGTCCAGGATCGTAGTAGTGGGCAGTGGGTTTTCCTGCCAAATCAACCGCCAGAGCCCCCCCATTCTTCTCCATATGTGGTCTTCCTATGTACTTCTCCATGATTGCTATGCACTTTCGGACGAAAGGGTATCTAAATGCTAAGTCCCATGGAAGTGTGAGTCCCTGCAGCCAGCCAGCATTGAGCAAAAAGAATATTGTGAAAAAGACGCCATTCGAGACGTCAGTCCAAATTCTAAAATCTACGAGTTCCTTTTATCAACGACACAATTCTGATCTACATAAAGCAACAAATAATTCATGGAAAGTAGGATTGCTTCTCAAACAGAAAGTAAGAACCGATTTTACCGACGCCAATGCAATCCAGTAGTGGCCTTCTCCATCATATCGGATGTTGTCAGGCATGCCCGGTAGACCATCAATAAACTTCTCAACTCTTCCTTTGTCCTCACCTTGTATGTGATATTTTCTACACCTCCTCCTGCATAAATAATCCAAACTGGGAATCATCAAACCTTAAACAAAAACTCACAACTCTGTCTGTCATTTTAGTCCTTGGACAACACAGAGAAGCTGATTTTTGGCTACTGAACCATGTCTCCACGACCGGTAAACTAAAGAACGTACACTGGAGTTTCGCAAAAGATCACGAAATTTTGATCAGGTGAGACTGCTACACCATTAGCAAAGTAGAGGTCGGGGACCAGCACCTCTGTTCTCTTGGTTGCAGGGTCGTAGCTAAGAAGTCTACCATGGGCTTACCCTCCAAGATGTCCCAAATGAATTCTTTTAGACGATATTTATACGAAGCATCCGAAAAGTAAACTATGCCATTATGTGCTACATCTACCGCGTCTGTGGTTTTGAACTTTTGTCCTTCAGCTTCATCTGTCAACAGCTCCACCGTTCCTTCTGCGCTTACGTTCAGTAGGCCCTGTCATAAAAGTTAAAAAAACCAACAAGCATTATTGACTTTCCAGAAGAAGAAAATTAGAAAAAGCATTGATTTTCCTAGGATGCTTTGAACTAAAGGCCAATCACCAAAAGACCATTAGTTCAAGAGGAAAGTTGCCATGGGTCGCAACGAGTGCACGTAACAACAAAAAGAGGGAGAGAGCTATTGGACCTTTTCCGGATCAGCAACTATGATTTCGTTGTTACGTCCAATAGCGATTCCCAGAGGTCTCCCTCCGGTGTTGACCCATTTCTGCACCACGGAGTCAGACACCGAGTCGTTCACCGTGACTCGGTTAATCCACCCGTCGGCACAGCCCGTGTAGATGACTCCGGAGCTGGGATCATAAGCAACATCTTCCGGACCCACCAACTTCCCCGCACCCACGGACTCCGACCCTTGGAGCATGCGGCCGTTACTCGCCGGCACGGGAACTACATACCGAGTAAACACGTCAGGGGGATAAGGAGCCGGGTCGAATGGGTCAAGCTGGTAGAGAATAATCGCAAAGACAACTGGGACTAACGACGCAACAGAAAAAGCTGTGAAGGGCCATGAGGTTTTTCCTTTGGAAATGATCTTCGAGGGGTTGGGTGGGGAAGTTGAGTCGTGCTTCTTCCTCGACATGGACATGAATGGGAGGGTTCAGTGGTTCGGTTTCAGGGAAGGAGGAGATATGGCGGATTCTTAGGTCGCGGGAGTGATTTAAGGAGAGCACTGTAGACCAATGGCGTTGTTAGGTTGAAACAGTTTTAAGGAAAAATCTCAAAAATGTAGCTCTCGCCTCTCGGGGTAGAATATCTAGAAACTGTAGACATCCTTATCTAGAAATGTCCAGAGCTTACGTCTCCGCGGAAGACGTTAATGACTCTATCCAGTTAGCTCTCGGGGTAGATTAGCAACTCTCTTTTGGGCAATTTTTCGTCGTCTCTGTCTGAGCCAGACGATGTTTGGGAACCATATATGTTGTTGGAAGAAGAGATAATTAGAAGAGAATAGATGAAAAATGTAGTCCTCCCAAATTAATGCCATGCGTTATTTGTCTGGTTCACCAAAAACAACGTCAGACTTTGCATGCTGCATCTTTATTGATTCAATAATTCTACCAGTTCCCCAAAAACGACATTTTTGACGATCCATGCGCGGGCTAAGCTTATAGCTACAGGAATAAACAATGATCTCATAGAACTTTTTACCTGATTATTTAATTTAATATATAAATATCTTTTACACCTTCAAACTATATGTATTTTAACATTTTACATTTCAAATTATTATTTTTATTACGTTACACTCGATAACTATTGAATTTATACACTTAACAATGATCTTATACATTAAACCATTTTATTCTTATAATAACATCCTCGTGTTTCAAGGCTAACAAATCAATTTCCGTTTAAATTGTAGAAATTTTTAACTAAACGTGCTAATTGTCTGAAATAAAAAATTGGTGGGTATATATATATATATATATATATATATATAAAAAAAAAATTAAGATCCAAAATGTCAAAACTTTTATAATTTAAAGATATAAAATATATTTATGACTTTAATCTTATCGGATGGGAAAAAGTTGTTGGCAAAAACAAACCTTACGAATGAAAAGAAAGAAAGAGAGGTTAGATTAATAGATAAGGCGACTTTGAATTTTTCGTTCTATGAAAGAGGCAAGGGACTAGGGAAATTGATCTTGGGCCTTCAATAACCCCGGTTACTTGTTTGGGCCCTTCAATACCTCTACTTTTGTTCGTTTTTGCTTTCTGAATCCATCCGCTTTCTCCATGACTATGAGGCGTTCCTTTGAAGTCTCTATGTTGTTTACATAGGGATGTGAATATAAGAGAAAAAGAGGATCTGAACCCATATAACATGAATCATATGAATATGGTACATCGTATTTGTAGACTGCCCAGTTACTTGGAACTGCTCATGGAGCGCTCCAGCTTCTGCAGACTGCAGCAACAAGTAGAGAGTATCTTGTTCTTATTGAAGGCGGCATGTTCCTCATGTGGCAGGATGTTGACTCAGATTGAGGCGGATAATGTAGGGGGAAACAAAAGAACCCCAGTACAGATGATCCCCTATCTTGATCCCACTTGAAACTAATGACAGTCCAGGATCATAGTAGTGGGCAGTGAGTTTTCCGGCCAAATCAACCGCCAAAACCCCGGCGCCATTCTTCTCCATTGGGGATCGACCCAAGTACTTCGCCATGATTGCTGCGCACTTCCGGATGAAAGGGTATCTGAATGCTAAATACCATGCATATGTATACTCCTGAAATAACCATTTGCAAAGGCAGATAGTCATGAGAAGTATTTTAGGACTAGTAAAATTTCATCCAAGAGAATGGACCCAAAACTTGATTTTCTCGATCAGATAAACAATAACAGGCATCGTTACAGTACTCTCAATATGGGTGTTGTTTTGGAAGTAGCAAGAAACATCTGCATGTCAAAAACTTTCAAGACTTTGCATTCCTATCATCAAAGGCAAACAATTCTTCTCACCACTGGATTGTAAACAGGAAAAATAGAACCTGGAAATAGGAATTGGAACCAAATGATCCTTTTTCTTTTTCATCCTGTTAGCATATATATTCAGTCTGCAGCAAGGAAGGATATCATTGTTTTAAGGCAATTAATTACCCTTGCCAATGCAATCCGGTAGTGGCCTTCTCCATCATATCGGATGTTATCAGGCATGCCTGGGAGATTATCAATGAAATTATCAACTCTTCCTTTTTCCTTCCCTTGTATATGATACTTTCTACACCTCCTTCTGCATCAGAAACCCATTTGAAATTACCAAATCTATGACAAAGGAGTATGGGGTTTTAACCCCAGGATCAACCCTCCCCCTCTGGAGAGGTGCCAATTGAGCCAAAGGCTCACTGGCTAGCAGAATCCAAATTGATAGCCACCAAAACATGCCTGCAAGACTGGGAATTAGGAAACATACACCGGGGTTTCGCAAAAGATCACATGATTCTGATCAGGTGAGACTGCTACACCGTTAGCAAAGTAGAGATTGTGGACCAGCACCATGGTCCTTCTGGTTGCTGGATCATAACTCATAAGTCTACCATGGGGCTTTCCCTCCAACATTTCCCAAGTGACATCTTTTATACTATATTTATATGAAGCATCTGTAAAATAAACCATGCCATCATGTGCTACGTCCACAGCATCTGTGATTTTGAATCTTTGTCCATCAGCCTCATCTGTCAACAGCTCCACTGTGCCTTCTGCTGTAACGTTTAGCAGGCCCTGTTATATGCAAACCAACTCTCAAACTGATAGTCAATTATATTTACGCCACATTTGATTAAGATTAAACAACTAGCAGTAATTGATCCTAAGAGTCGAATAATCCCACGGCCTATTCCGCCACAATCCTTTAGCTAATTAACGTCTGAGACAGCAAAAGCAAAGATTTTCAATCTACGCACAGGAAAAAACAGATCTTTATACATTCATGTGCTTCTTCTTTTAAGAGGATCGCCTTCATATATAAGTGTTGAACATTAATTTCCATGGTTGGGGTTCAAGAGGTATTCAAATTTTAACGTTGAAAGATCAAAATTTCGTTCAATCAGATATTGAATAAGAGTCGTAAGAATCAGTGATGGGCTCATATTACAAGGCTTTCTAAATGCTTATCTTCTCAGGAGTGGATATATGAGCCATCTTCAATCTAATTCCTAGAAGCACTAACCAATTCGATATCAGCGACGACAATTTCGTTGTTAACGCCAACAGCGATTCCCAGAGGTCTCCCGCCGGTGTTGATTCATTTCTCCACCGCCATGTCAGAAGCTGAGTCGTTCACCGTGACTCGATTGATCCACCCGTCGGCACAACCCGTGTATATGACTCCGGAGCTGGGATCATACGCAACATCTTCTGGGCCCACCAAGCTCCCCTCCCCCACGAGCTCCGATCCTCGGAGTATGCGGTCGTTGCCCGAAGGCGCGGCCACGGCATGCCGTGTCAACACATCCGGAGGCAGAGGAGCCGGGTCAAACGAGTCGATCTGGTAGAGAATTGCCGCGGTGACAACGGGAACCAACGCGGTAACGAGAAAAGTACAGGGCAATGGGGGTTTTTTGTTGCCAAATGATGTTAGAAGCTGAATCGGAGTTCTTTGACTCAGACATGAGTGCGCAGTTTAGTGAGTCTATATGTCAGTAAAGGAGGAAATACGGCGGATTAGGGAGTGATACTGGGAGAGCGATGCAGACAAACGACGTTGGGTCGGAACTCCTTGCACAGAGTTTATCTGTACGAGTAATATCTGCTTGCTTCTCAAGCAACTCGAGAATTATCTTTAGCTTGAGAGTTGATTTTTCTCAAGCAAATTGGTTTTGTTTTTTCTAGGAAAAAGGCAAGGAAAATCTGGAAATTCCTCGTCATACAAAAATTATCTAAAAAACAAAAGTCTCTGCTTTTTTTAGGAAAACAAAAGAGGCTCCTTTGCATGATCCACTGAAATCTGAGCATGTACTAGTGGCGTGGCACCTCCCAAGCCACAGTACTGAATTACTGGAAATTGCTCATAGAGTACTCCAGCTTCTGCGGACTGCAGCAACAAGTAGAGTATCTTGTACTTCTTATTGGAGGCCTGTTGCTGATCATGTGGCAGGATGTTGATTCAGATTGAGGCGGATAATGTAGGGGTAGAAAAAAGAACCCCCGTACAAATGATCTCCGATCCTGATACCACTTGTAACTAATGACAGTTCTGGATCATAGTAGTGGGCAGCAGGTTTTCCGGCCAAATCAACCGCCAGAACCCCGCCGTTCTTCTCCATGGGCGGCGGACCTAGGTATTTCATCATGATTGCTACACACTTCCGGATGAAAGGGTAACTGAGTGCGAAATGCCATGAATCTGTATACTCCTGCAAAGATAGATAGAACCGAAAAATAGTAAAATTCATCCAAGAATGAACCCAAAAACAATTCGTCAGTTTTGTTTTGGAAGTATATATAGACATAGTAACAGTATTGCATGCAGTTTTGAGAGCCCATTTGGTGTACCATTGATAATCCAATCCAGTAGTGACCTTCTCCATCATATCGGATGTTATCAGGAAAGCCTGGGAGGTTATCAACGAAGTCATCGACTCTTCCTTTTTCCTTCCCTTGTAGATGATACTTTCTACACCTCCTCCTGCATCAGAAACCCACTTGAAATTACCAAAACTTCGACAAGACCAAATAAAAACACGCCTGCAAGACGGGGAAATTAGCAAACATACAGTGGGGTTTCGCAAAAGATCACATGATTTTGATCAGGTGAGACTGCTACGCCGTTAGCAAAGTAGAGGTTGGGGATCAGCAGCTCTGTCCTTTTGGTTGCAGGATCGTAGCTTAGAAGTCTACCATGGGGCTTACCCTCCAAGATGTCCCAGAGGAACTCGTTCACACTGTATTTATATGAAGCATCTGTAAAATAAACAATGCCATTATGTGCTACATCCACTCCGTCTGTGAGTTTGAATTTTTGTCCGTTAGCCTCATCTGTCAACGGCTCCACTGTACCTTCCGCCGTCACCTTTAGCAGGCCCTGTTTTACATACACACACCAGATTACAACTAATAGTACATTATATTTACACCACATTTTTCTTTTTAATCAAAACCACTACTACCTTTATTCAAAACAAACCAAGGAAAACAACTAGGGAGATCCGCATAGATCCAAACAGAGTTCCAAAAATGCTCATGAATAGCAGGATAGCATCCAGATTCAATCTTAGAGACAGGCCAACAAGCAAGTGGTGCGCGTCATCATTAGCACCTCGTATAACAAGACTAAACACACAAGACTCAAAAGCAGCGACACTAAGAAAAATGTCGCTAATTCTACCATAGACGCGCAAGTCCTCTCTAAGGGGAAACTTGCGGAAGGCTTCGATGGCATGAAGATAATCCCCTTCCACATTTGATTAAGATAAACAAATAGTTAAGAAATGGAAGAAAATCAAAGCCTATTCCGAAATCCTTTTAGCTAAACACTAATTATGACATGAGCAAGAACATGAAAGAGTATTTTCAATCCACACAAAGAGGAGGAAAAAAAAGATTTTGATACATTCACGTGTCTCTTCTTTCAATGGGATCATATGCATAAAGTGTAAAACTTTTCCTTTTGGAGGGTTTTCGTCTTAAAGCATATCTATCTCTATATATATAAGTGTGTATTTAGACCGTGACCTTCACTACCATCCAAGAAACATAGTTCCCCACTAACTAATATAAAAATCGCCTAGAAAAAAAAAACTATTATCAAAGATCACTTATAAAAAAAAATAATAATATAAAAGATCACGGTTCTTTAAAATTTTCTTTAACCCCCTTTTTTTTTTTTAAGTCTAAAAGCCTTTTATTCTTTCTATAATCTAAGCCGTGTGAGTTTCTAAAGTTGTGCTAAAGTTACTCGAACTGAATAAATCAAACGCTGTACAGAGATCTCTAATTTGAGATACACACAGTATATGATCCTACAGTAAGGTTCATACTAACTACAGTATGGACAAAAATACTTTGTTTGTCTCTTTCTCTCCGAATGAGACAATTCCGACAATAAAAGTTTAATGATCTGTCCTAAAGTCCAAACTCCAAAGCATGAAACAGTCAGTAGGCTGAATTTGCAGAGGACAAACACTCTGGAGAGTGACGTTGGCTGGTTGGCTGGTCTTCTATCAAGAACATATATACAAGCGCTGAAAAAAAAGCCTGAAAAGTATACATCAGAGTTGGTACAGTACTAACCTTTTCCGAATCAGCAACGACAACTTCGCCGTTACCGCCCACTGCTATTCCCAGAGGTCTCCCGCCGGTGTTGATCCATTTCTCCACCGCCATGTCAGAAGCCGAGTCGTTAACCGTGACTCGATAGATCCACCCGTCGGCACAGCCCGTGTATATGACTCCGGAGCTGGGATCATATGCAACATCTTCGGGGCCCAACAAGCTCCCCTCCCCCACGAGTTCCGATCCTCGGAGCATTCGGTCGTTGCGCGACGGTACGGCTACGACATGCCGTGTCAACACGTCCGAAGGCAGAGGTGCCGGGTCGAACGAGTCGAGCCGGTAGAAAATCGTCCCGGCGATAATGGGGACCAACGCGGTAACGAAAAAAGTGAAGGACCACGACGTTTTTCTTTTGGAAATGATTTTAGAAGAGTTGGGTCTGGAATCTGCCTTGGAGTTCTTTGACACAGACATGACTGAGGGGTTCAATGAGTCGGTCTCGGTAAAGGTGGAGATATGGCGGATTATTTGTTGGAGGGAGTGATGTCGAGAGAGCGAAGCAGACAAGAGACCTTCGGCCTGGGGTCCTGTACTCGAAGCACAGTGTTTATTTGTACAAGTAATATCTCAAGCAACTTAAGTTGTGACTAAAAAAACAAAACCTTGAGTAAGTTGTTTCGGGGCGTTTGTTTATTGAAATTTTAAGAAATATTTTAAAAAAATTTTTAATGTTAAAATTTATTGAATTTATAAAAAAATTATAAAATATATATATAAAAGTGTAAAATTTATTAAAATTTATAAATTATATTTAGTATAGTAAAAATTTTAGACTCTAAAATATTTGGACAAACAAACGCCTCCTGTTGGTGTCAGCTGCGGAACTGTCGAGGTGGTCAGGTCACTCTCTTCCCACTAATTCGGCGAGTGTGATCGTGTCCCCACGATATTCTGAATTTAAATGCTTTGGAATTATCGCCTTCAATTAAAAAAAGAAGCTTTTAAAAATCATACCATCTTTTGCTCTGGGTGGCTACTGGGCTAGGCCAATCTTACCATCTTTTGCTCTTGCAATTTAGATATGTGGGCTAGCGAGGCTGAGTAAAATCTAATCCATTATCAATAAACATAAATAATTTATTCAAATAATTTATCTCTTCACATTATCACTAAAATCTCATAAATAAAAATTTTAACTATCTCTAAATTTTAATTTGCAAATAAATCACCTAAGCATTTAGTAACAATAATACCAAGCGAAACGAGTGGAATTAGGCGAGCCTCAGTCCTGAGGTCTGAATTGGTTTTTTCTTTCGAGGGCCATAATGGGCCATTAAACCTGTGAACAAATGAAATCAAGATGCACTTTGATAGCTTCAACGTGTCAAAGGCCCACATGTTTGCCTGGCTTTTGAAACCTGTTGGCCCAAATATTACTGCCCGGATTGAAATTCCTTTTCAACCCTCCATCGCTTGCCCTAAGGTTCTTGCTCTGAAGTCTCTTTTATTGATGGCTACCTTTATATTTATAATTACTAGGTCATAATAATTCCCTTTATAGTATCGAGAAATGAAATCCTAACTGGGAAATCACGTCATCTCTAATATAAAAACATGCAATTATTGAAAAAATCATTATTTAATTGGAGGCCTGTTTACCATATACAAGATATATAAAACTATTCAATAGAATAATCCCATTATGCACAAAAGAAATAATCTGAATCCATAGCATTGTTTAAGTTAATCATACACTTGTATTTCTATAATTCAAGTCATTAGGGACTCTAATCCGTAGCCAACAAGTTCCCACCGACTCTAGGATTCAACAAATAGCCGAAGCTTCAAATATTAAACTGTGATTTAGAATTTAGATGCACCTAACATAGTGAATAACATCATGCTTTATACTTTCATAGTTTTAAGGAAGTTGACTAGAAAAAGAAAACGTTGTTGGAATTATTAATTCCACTGGTTTTTAATAGCAAATGTACCTTAAAAAATAACCAGGACTTCAACTAAAAACAAATTTATAGAAATCCGCAAATGTACCCAAAAACATAACAAAAGGCTAAAAACCAAAACTTTCTTGGAACGAGAGTTGGATATGCCGAAGCATCCTAATGGAATTTATTTGAATTGATGGGCAGGGTAATCAAATATATATATTATATTGTAGTCTTTTTTCCTTTTGTTCTTCCACAATCATTGAATTCCCCTTCTCAGTTTAAGTAATATAATAATTCAATTTAAGTAATATAATAATGGCAACTTGTGTAGGATAATATTACGTCTCTACCAGTACCCATCACTATTCATTAATCTGGCGTAGTTATCTAGTTTTGTACACGCATAATGACAAGTTTTCAGGGGGGGGCTGGGAAGAAGAAAAGCCCCACCACCCACTGAAAGGCCAAAAAAAAAAACAAAACAAATTGCAGGAAGTAAACTATACATGTGAGCCGTTCATAATTGCTTATCATTATGACATACGTATCTCCCATGTTCCTCTCTCTTACTTTCTCCTCTCGAAAATTGATACTGTGAGAAACGCAGCCGTTCGAAAGCAGCCACCCCCTGGACCGAAGGATCTATCGACACCTTTTTACTTTCTTTAATTCAGTGCCACTACTTTCATTTTCAATTATTTATACGTCTGGGAGGCTGTAGAGGGCAGTGTGGCTCTGGTTTCCATGGCTTGCATGAGCGATGAGAGCTGGGTTTCTCTCCCCAAAATGCTCTCAGAACGTATGTCTCTTACGGGAGAGCAAGGTGAGGAGGAAAATAAAAACTGTTTTGATTCGAAGACTTCCCAGTACCGGTTAGAAAACGTTTTTCCGGTTTATGCATTGGGGGTCATAAGGCCTGATTCTGACTCTGTTCTCCGTTCGGATGACCCGGTTGCAGATCCCATTTGGGATGCTGTGAAAGAAGAGGCCAAGTTGGAGGTACAGACTCCTAGTCCAATACTTGCTTAGTGTCTTTTTTTTTTTTTTTTTTCAGTGTTGTCTTTTGTTATTTTTCCCCTGTTGGCTTGTGAGTAGTCGCGTTCTGAAACTGGGCGCTGTTTTATTCCTTATAGAGTTCTGTTTTATTTACTTGTTCAATTTTCTTGCAGTGTTTGGATTGATGTTTCTTAGAAACTGACTTTTATGGGTACAAGGAACTAACTTTTAAGGTTCTCGTTCGTTACGCATATGTTTAACTTTGTTTTTGGGATGGCTTCATGTTGCATAACTTGTCTTTCATGGTATTTGTTATACCAAACCACGTGTGGTGAATTTATTGTTGGACTAATAGCACTGGCTTTCAGTGTAAGCAGTCTAATCGAGAACCGGGTAGTCTGAAATCTTACACGTAGTGTCAATTAAATGTTAGCGTATTGTACAATTTGGTTCACTAATTAGATTATATTTTGTTGAATTCATCCTCATATATATACGGTACCACACATCACTGCAGGCAGAAAAGGAGCCGATTTTGAGTAGCTTCTTGTATGCCAGTATATTGTCACACGATTGCTTAGAGCAAGCCTTGGGGTTTGTTCTTGCAAATAGATTGCAGAAACCTACCCTCCTGGCGACTCAGCTGATGGATATATTCTGCAATGTAATATTGCGTGACAGATGTATACAACGTGCAATCCGCCTAGATATGCAGGTAACTTAATCAGTAGTCCAAAGAACGTGGTGTTGGTTATTGACTCGACAAATACATTTGAAGTCTGGAAATCTTCTTTCTACAGGCCTTCAAAGACCGTGATCCTGCTTGTTTGTCATATTGCTCGGTTCTGTTGTATCTTAAGGTATGTCAGGAACGATCCCTGATTTTATTGGTGCCAAATATTGATCTTGGTTGGAGAAGTATGGTGATTACAGAAGTTTGTAAATTAGTTATGCTTTGTGACATTAAGAAACTAAACATCACAAATCCAGAAGTAAGTAGAAAGTAAACATATTGGTAATTTTAACATTTATTTTATAGGAGCCAAATTTGGTCATAAGTCACCTGGATTGCTAAGATAGGGATTTCTGGTAACTATTGTTTCAGCATCAATTCAAGTGATGTGCCTTGTCAAATTCAATATGATGAATTAATTTGGTAATGCGGTTCACAAGAAAGGCTTAGCTCTCACCCCTGTTTCGAACTTATGTCATTCCTTACGCTGCTCTTTCACACCCCCTCCCCCCTTCTTAAAAAAAGGAAAAAGGGATAAAACCAAGTACATTCTTGATGTTGTGAATCATGCTTGATTGCAGGGATATCATTCTCTGCAAGTTTATCGAGTGGCGCATGCATTATGGGGCCAAGGGCGTAAAATATTGGCATTGGCATTACAAAGCCGAATCAGTGAGGTAGTTTTGTGCTTCTTTGGCTGATCCTTGATGATCTATGTACACAAAAAGGATCCTTTATGTGCACTCTTTGTGTTACGAGCACCCTCCCTTTTTTATTTTCTGTTCTCATTTAATCTGTCAATGGTTTTTTTCTCTTTCAGGTGTTTGGAGTTGACATACACCCAGGTGTGTTCATTTCTAGTTCTGACACGTATGGTAGTCCAAGTCTCTAGGCATTCTGTTATTGAGTGTGGCAAGAGCAGAACAGGTGTCATTTTTGAATGAGAAGGAATGTTTGTTCCTGAGTATGTTGTGAGATGCAGTTTAGATATATTTTCCAACACATGTTTGTGTTTTTGTGTTCACCAGAAGTTTTAATGAATCATGAGAGTTGAAGTTATGGTATATATTGATTTGTGAATTGACTTTTCTGCAGAAAGATGGTTGTTCAAATGTATCTTGGAATGTGGTCATTTCTTTACTGAAATTATTTCTGTACTATGAAGGGCTAACTATTACCCCCCCTCCCATTTTCTTGTACAGCTGCAAAACTTGGAGAGGGTATATTATTGGATCACGGGACAGGTGTAGTAATTGGTGAAACTGCTGTTGTAGGAAACAGAGTTTCATTGATGCATGTAAGTCAATTTCATTATCCGCTGTGTTCCCTTATTTAATATAAGAATAGTCTGCTTCAGTCCACCAAGTAGTTTGCATTACTTTTACACTCGTTTGTTAATTTCTTGAAAATTATCTCATCAGAACTTCTTGCTAAGAATTGGGAAAAAGAAAAAGAAAAAAGAAGAAGGTAAAATAAAATTTTAAATTTCCATATATGGGAATGTGTTTCTTTGGTGACTTAGTATGCATGCTCAAGCTGTAAGTTCTGAAGTGTTTTGCTATGGAAGGATGGTCCTAATGTTGGTTTTTGGTCTAGAAAATATGAGAATTTCCTGATCGTATTTGTGAAATGTTTTAACTTTACTCTTATTCAATTGCATTCCTTGAATCTTCTGAGTCGATCTACATCTATACTTTGGGTATTTCATTTTCCGGATTTCGTTGTTCTTATTACAGAGATATGATTTGACAGGGTGTAACTTTAGGAGGAACAGGGAAAGAAGTTGGTGATCGCCATCCAAAAGTAGGTGAAGGTGCACTAATTGGAGCCAGTGCAAACATACTTGGAAACATTAAAATAGGTGAAGGTGCAATGGTTGCAGCCGGTTCTCTTGTGTTAAAGGACATCCCTCCACACAGGTAGAAAGAAATTTCTGGTTTCCAGCATTATGGTTTTTGTAATCTCAATGTTGTCTCCTTGTTGGATTTGGAAATAACATCTTAGAGATTTTACTTTGTTTTTCTTGTTTCTGTTCCCAAGCATGGTGGTAGGAATACCAGCAAAAGTGATTGGATATGTGGATGAGCAAGATCCATCATTGACAATGAAGCATGGTATGTCATACACGCGAACAAACCTGAAAACCAGATTTTTGTTATTTATGTGGGTTGAAACTTGCTTTTGTTTTCTTCATTTAACTAGGAAACTAGTATAGTGTCCTGTAGAAAAGCATCAAATAGATTAGAAGCGTGAAGGTTCCATTAATTACACATGGATTCAACCATATAACAAAGTAGGGCAGAGTCTGGAACCCTTATTGTTGAAGACTAGTTGCTTTGTGCTAAGAATACTTAAAACAAATCTTATTCAGGCATTAGATTTGTCTTAAAAAAAACCAATGCTTAGGCCAAAAGATGGACTTCGCAACTATTTGCAGTTTGTGCAATAACACAATATTTGGTTGCCCCACGCTGGAAGGTGCAGAAGCAACTTAGGATGACAAGGTGACCCTGGATCTATTTTTGACCATGTCAAGCTTCTGTTCTGATGAATGTTCTGCTTTTATACGCTTCGCTTTCTAAAATTAATATTTTGTATGCGGAAATACATGGCTTGTTTACTTGCTGGTAAGTGCATGTCTTGTTGCATTCATTTACCTCTCTTGTTGCTATGTGCAGATGCTACCAGAGACTTTTTCGAACATGCAGCTGTCAGTTTTAAAGGTGGAAGACCAACTGGTCAGCATTCTTGTCATTTTGTTGGTTTGGAAGCCACTTTACCCAATTTGTGAAAGTTCCGTGTGTTATTTGAGTTCTGTTGGGTTTAGGCTAATAAACAAGGGGGTTTATATAACTCTCATTTTCTCCAGAAAACTGCTGCCTTACCTTGTCATCTTGTGTGATTTTTCAGGGGCTCAGGATGGTGAAAGAAATGAGGACAAGGCACTTGAGCGACGTGGAGAGACTCAAAATCTCTGAAGCCGCTGCAATTTGTGTTCTCAGGAAAGGAAACTGGCATAGCATCTTGGGCATGCTAAATGCCATAGCAATCACATATACTTCTAGTGTAGCTTTGAAATGTCATCAGCCAGATTGTAACAACCTTGCAATCTGAGCAGCTGTGCTCCCAAGTTTTGGCACACTCTAAAATTTTATATAATAAAATAATCTACTTCTCTTCCTTAAATTATTCATTTTCACTATAATAAATACAAAAAAATTATTCAAATTATCTCGCTTTTTATTTGTGGACGCACTATATTGCAAAATTCAGCCAATGTTAAATCGAAGAGATTATTTTGCCTCTCTTTCTCTTTCTATTCCTCTTAGAACGAGGACAAACAACCAAGTATGAGCTTCTATAAAATCATCATGAGATTGCTGGAAAACAAACAAAAAGGCTCGAATAGAAAAGCTCTCTTAGCGTTGGAGAAGGACAAAATTGTCAAACACCAACTGATCCGTTATCTTGACAAAGATGGAACATATTTTATCATATTATTTTGGATCTTAAAATAATTTCACAACGAATTTCAACAATTTTTCACAAACTCAAATAATCTTTCACAAACTTCACATATGTTTACAAACTCCTACTACTTTTTCACAAATATTTACATCTCTGTACAAAATTTAATAATTTTTTCATAAATCCCAACAGCATCTACATTCACAGATCTCTAGAATGTATATTACCTCTTGTAAATAATTTTTTAATAAAAAACATATTTTGACCATTCAAAAAAGAATGATTTTTTTTAATTATTTTTTTATTTGGGAAGTAAAACAATATAAAATATGAACAAAAGAAAGACTTTTTTCCTATAGGAAAATTCTTGTATTAGTCTCGAGCCTTGCTAATAATGAATATGTGCTCATAATAAATTTAGAGCAAATGTAAAGTGCACTACGACTAACAGGAAACGTAAGGTAAATCTTTAATACAACATTTGCTTACAAGATATGTGTATCACTTCACTCTAGGGTACTTAATTGGAGTTTGAGCCTAAAACTCATCCTAAGAATATATCCATATCATTATATTAGACTCTAATGACTAGAAAAAAAAGATTAAAAAAAGAAAGAAAGAATTTCACATGCAAATGACAATGACTATTTAACTGATAGGCGTATAGCAAATGTTGTTTTAGGGTTTAAATTATCAATTTTGTGACGTTAAGTTTAAAATTATTAAAATTCATTAGTTTTCACCCTCGATAAGATCCAATCACAAAAATTATGTCATGTAATTTATTTTTTACTTATTTCAAGTGTTAGATATTTACCCATTTTTTACTTATTCTAACTATTTGGATATTATTATAGGGCGAAAAATGAAAATTTTTTGAGGGCCCCATACAATGAAATTATAGTTTAGACTTGAAATGACATTTTGCCTTGAAGTCTCGAGTTACCAAAATACCCTTGAGAAGACGAGGGAATTCCCTTCCGCACTCCTCCATGTGACTGAGTTGGAGCCATCTCTCTCCCTCGACAACGTCCCCTGTTAGGATTTAGGAACACAGGAGGTACAGGGTCCACAAAACGACCCCGTTATATCATTTCATCCACCCTTACTTGGTAGCTGTGAGAATCGAGATCCATTCGAACTCCGGCGATCTCAGTCCCCACCTTTCGAAGCGTTTAGCTCTCGAGTCCAATTTGAATCACGAGTGCTTAGTCGATAGATCCCAACACTTTGACTGTAGAAGGTACAGCCATTACGAAATTCTTAAATTTTTTCTTTTTAATTGGTAAGCTACTTTGTAATTTCGCAAAATGGGACTGGAGTTGGCAGTTTTACATACTTGCTTCAGATTCTTCATCGTTTGAATATGAAGTCTAATGGTCTTCAAGCTATTGATAGTGCATTCTATTAATTAGGGGATTTCAAGTATTTCCAGATGGTTATCGACTAAAAAATATAATTGGGTTATTATGTTATGATCTTACACTTAAAGAGTCCCTCGTATATGATGAGATCCTCTTTACCTGTACTAAATGAAGTGGAAAGTAGGCGGTGAATTTGCACAAACTCAGTGGAAAACTATGCAATGCCTTCATTTAAGAGTGGCTGTATCATAACAATTCTGATTTCATCGAAATAAGCCACAAATACAGACAGAGGAACCTATGAAACATTGGTGTGTGACGCTTCGGTTGATGTTGGATGAACCATGGGAAAGATTAAAACAAAAAATACCATGATTCTACCATAGCATTTTGAAATCGTGCTTGTGTTATGGTTCCAAATTCGAATTTACGCCATTATCGGTTGGAGAGGGTGGAAAATGAAGCATTTCCCATGAGCTGTTGTCTTGTTAGCTCGCTTCCAATGCCTATCATGAGATTTCTAGTCTCATGTAAGTTCAAAGATTGATTTAGTGGGTTGCTGGCTTGGTTAAATGCCTTAGCTTGAATAGCATGTTGTAGTAATGAGTTATCACTTTGACGCACCATCTTTTATTAACTTGTCTATTGTCCATGTTCGCCTTGTTTCTTAAGCTGCGTTATGTATATATGTTATAGTGCGGCAGATGTGGACAGAAGAGTGAGAGCAAAGAGTGTGAGAATGGATGTGGATGGAACTGATACAGCTGGAGTCTTGGAAAGTCACACAGAAGATGCTTTAAATCCTGAGAAACAGTCAGCTGACATGATCTACACGAGCAATGGAAATCTTGCAATGGCAAATGGGTTGCCTGATGTCAACATGAGTTCAGCTGATACTCATGATCAGCTAGTTCAAATGGTTACTGAACTAAAATTTCAGAATGAATTCTTTAAGTCCCAGTTTGAGGGTATGCAAAGTCTTCAATCAGACTGGATTGTATCTAACCAACAAACGAAAACAAGCGAGAGTGATGGTGGGGAATCTGAAGATGTGAAAGAACTTCGTGAAGGAATAGAAGCTTTGAAGAGAGAACTTTTGGAGGAAAAACAGACAAGGGGTGCTGCAGAGGAGGCTTTGAAGCATCTTACAGCAGCATACTCAGACGCAGATGCCAAAGCCCAAGATCTCTCTGCAAAGCTCGCTGAAGGTCAGATTTTTATCTGCTCAATTGTAAAGTTCTTGATTCAATAAGACACGTTAAATATACTTTTGTCAAATGATGGAGGATAAGTACTTTTACAATTTTGGTTATAGTTGAACCTCATACTACCTCAAAAAATCCTCACTTTACAAAGTGGAATCTGCGTGCTCAGAAAAAGTTAAAATGGATCTCTGTGTTACATATTCAGAAATCAGTTCTGCTTCTAAACAATCACCATTTAGAGCTGGGATGGAGCTAAGGGCTGGCTTTCCTTGCGGGAATCTTGAAAAAAGAAAAAAGCACACAGAAAGTTTATACTTGTACATTCACCAATGTCTCAAAAAATCGTAATCCATGAATTGCTGTTGAACATTTCCTTAGTCTGAATGCATAGCATGGTTGCTTTGCGTAGCTCAACAGAAGCTGGATCAAGAAATAAAAGAACGTGAAGAAAAGTACTCTGAACTTGACTCGAAATTTAGCAGGCTTCACAAACGAGCTAAACAACGCATACAAGATATTCAAAAGGTAAATTCTCTTGTTGTCAGCGGTCCCCTGTTTACTTTTATTGAGGTTCAGGTGATGGAGAATTTAGCTTTGTCAAAGTCTCTTTCTTTGCTCTGAATTTTCTCCTGGTACATTTTTCTGTCTTAAATATTTAAACTATGGACCCATAGTAAACTGATATAGAAGAGTAAGAGTTTGTGATTTTTTTTAAAGTTGTAGCAGTAGGAAATTTTGGAGGAATGACATATTTGACATAGTAACCATGCTTAATTAAGATTGCTGCTACAAAGCATTTGAGCTGAAGCTGATATTTGTTTCCAATTTCCTTTACTTGAAAAGAATGAATAGGATAACTTGGACTAGAGCTAACATATAATGCTATATATACCCTAGTTTAAGTTTATATTTCTTTTCTTTTTTTGTTAGCTTTTAATTTAAAGATGGTAAAAGGAATGGTCATGTTAATGGAAATCAAGATTGGTGGTTATCTGGGGATTTTTTTTTCAGGAAAAAGATGATCTTGAGGCCCAGTTTCGTGAAGTGAGTGAAACAGCCGAGCGAGCATCATCCCAAAAGTCAGCATTGCAGCAAGAGCTGGAGCGGACACGGCAACAAGCGAATGATGCATTAAAAGCAATGGATGCAGAGAGGCAACAATTAAGGAGTACAAACAATAAGTAATAGCTCTAACTATGTATCTAAGTTTAGAAATAGGTGTAGTTCTCATCAGGGAGGGGGACATTCCTGTGGGTATCATGTTCTGTTTTTATGGCAGAAACAGTAGTATCATCTGTTTGTTTTTCGTGCTAGATCTATTTTTTGGGTCAAATTTTGGTATCTTCCACTCAAAATGTTTAGCAATATTTTTTGTGTTTTCCTTATGAAGAACTTAACTCAAAACTCAGGAGGCAAGAATTTCTATTTACAGTACTGTTTCATTTCTTTGACATTGTGATGTTGTTGGTGAAATCTAGACTCCGAGACACCATTGAGGAATTACGGCTGTCATTGCAACCAAAAGAGAGTGCTCTCGAGGCTTTGCAACAGTCACTATTGGAAAAGGATCAGGTATGCATATCATCAGAAAGTCTATTGCTTTCTAAAATTTGCATTTGGAGATGTTTGAGCCCCTGCATGTCCATATGTGTTTATGCATGTCAATAAAGCTCCTTGTGTCTGTTTAAGGATGTGTGCATGTATTCCTTCGCTGCCATTCTTTTGCTGACCAAATAAATGGATGCTTTAAGGCCTGTCTTCAATTTAAGCCTTCAAATGCACAAGTGCTTCACATTGGCTCCCTGTTAAGATTTAAATCGTTGCATGAACAATTTGATAAGTTTTACATTCTTGGTGATTTCATTTGTAAACGTTCGATGATGATAATTGTGTGACAGTAATATAATGTTTGTCTGGACTGGTTTTTATATCTCTTTAACTTGATTTGAATTAGTATTGTCTTACTCTTACTCTGATTTTCTAGCATCATTATGCCTTTAGTGTCTCTATTGTTGCATGTATGAAAATTGATGTCTAGACTAACTTGTATCCTAGATGTTGGAAGACATGCGTGGACTACTACAAGCTGCGGATGAAAAAAGACAAGCTTCAATTGCTGAGCTCTCTGCTAAACATCAGAAGGTAAATTTGCATAAAGATGGCTTGGATGTGGTTTCTTTTTCTAACAATATGAGCTTCTGTGTTTTTCCACTGCTACATGTGTATAGCATGTTGTGCTCTAGCTTCAGAACTGTGTCTGTTTTCCTCAGAATTTGGAGAGTTTGGAAGCCCAACTTGCTGATGCTTTATCTGACAGAAACAAAGCCACTGAAACTATCTCTTCACTACAGGTAAGAGTTATTCATATGAGGTTATTTCTGCTATTGACTTGTTTCAGAAGTAAAAGACAAGCAAGTGTGTTGCATTATTTTCTTTTCTAGCACAAGGGGTCCCTCTCTCCACATTAGAACTGGCTGGAGGATGAGGTCATGGTTGTTTTTTTGTTCCTTGACTTTCTTGCTAAACTTTTTGAGATGCAACATTTATCTAGTTAAGATAGCACTTTGTGGGAGTGTGTATGAGGGAATCAATCATTGCTTTCTTATTAAGGAAAATCGCCATTGCTGTCTTTTGGATCTTCGTTTCAAAAAAATCCTCAATTGGATATTCTTTCACCTAATTCGGATGGATGTCCTAGATTTCCCCATACTAACTTGACCAAGTATTGGAGATATGTTCCTAGGTGCTAGTCGCAGAAAAAGAGTCGAAGATTGCGGAGATGGATGCAGCTTCAAGTGGTGAAGCAGCTCGGCTCAGAGCTTCTGTGGAAACTGTTAAGGGGGATCTTGCCCACCTGAAACATGAGCATGTATGAGTCAAACATTTCAAAATGAGTAGAATTTATCTTCTTTTAACTATGGTAAAATCTTGTGATGCGAATATTTTCATCCATCCAACAAATGTGTCTTCGCTTTCTCTTTGTGCTTCTTTAGAAAGATGGCTTCCATAAATTGAATAGAAGGAGAAGAAAACAGTTAAATACTTGACAACTTGTTTCCAGACAAAACTTGTGAATTTAGTATGACTATCTCATTTATATAACTAGTTTGAGTATATTTACATCATTTCCATACTCATAAGGCATGTGATGCATTCAGGAGAAACAAAAGGAGGACTGGGAAGCTGCCTCCCAGACACTTAGAAGCAAACTAGAAATTGCTGAGCATAATTGCATACGCGCTGAAATTGAAGCAGCTAAAATGAGAAGTGCATTCGCATCTCTTGTTGAACTTCCATTAGAATTATGTAGATAATAAATGAATACTAATTGTCTTCTTATTGTGCAGGTCAGCTTGAATCTGATCTCTTCCCAAGCCCGGAAGCTAAGTACTAGGGATGCTGAATTAGTTGCTGCCAAGGAGGAGGTATTTAATTATTCTTAACTCCATCCGGGACTTCCTGAACTGATTCCTCATAGAGCTGGAATCCTTTGCATATCCAACTTCCACTGGCTTCGGGCAGAAAGCATTTTAGCTACTGTTGGACTAAAATTGTCAAAAAAACTAGTCTCTTTTATTGGGGCCTTAAAGTTGTTATACTGAACTCTCTCCCTTCTGATAAGCAAATAGGTGACAGCCTGTTACATCTATTGTCATTAGAAGTTGCCAATCAAAATTTTGGACCAAGATACTGAAGACTTTTATTCTACGAATGGATTACGGGATCTCATTTGCGAAATTTTGCACCTATTCTTTCCTTTTAACAAGAAGCTGTTAGAATATTTGGTGTGGTGGTATTTTATGTTAAAAAAAGCCAGAACCTTTCCCAACGGGGACAATGTATGTAAAGATTTCTTGATATGCTGTTTTACTTTATATCTCTCTCAAATAAATCTTGCAGATCAGCCGCCTTGAAAAGGAATTTTCCTCCTATAAGGTTCGAGCTCACACACTTCTCCAAAAGAAGGAAGCAGAGCTAGCTGCAGCTAAAGACTCTGAACAACTTAAAGTGCTTGAGGAAGCACTGAAAGTATGTGCTTGTGGTTTCCTTTATCTTATAAGGAAATACATCAGTCATTATAGACATGTATTACTCATTGCCTCTTCTTTGTCCTGTGGAGCTGAAAAAGAATATTATCTGTATCTGCCAGAAAGGATAGGTCCTCCAAGATCTTCAGGATACTTGAGCTTGTGATATAGAACTCAAAGAAAGGTGTGATGAAGTTGATAATGTCTCTTTCATTCAAGACTTTTTTTTTCCATTGCTTTATTTTATATGGAATTGGGAAAAAGGCTTAAGTGAGTTAAGTTCAGTTGCATTCTTTCATTTGCGAAAATTTCCTTGCCTTTCCACTTAAAGTTCTGGTCTAAAATCATTTAATAAAGTGTCTGATAAATGATGAATACATGATGCATGCGAAAAGGAAATGCTGGTTTACTATAATCAGGATGTTAGTTTTCCAGTGATCAGAACATCTATTCTTTTCCATTGGATATTAATTTCCCAACCCATTTGCTAATGTAATTTAACAGTATTTGTTGCATTTCATGAAGTGTGGTAAATCTTCTTTGACTCTTCAATTCCATGTTTATTCCAGAAATTTGGTCCTTGACAATGCCAAGCAGCAGATTAAGGGCTTGGAGCTAAAGCTTATTTCTGCCAATGCTAGCCACCAATCAGATAAGGAAGCATTGGAAATGAACCTTCAAAATATAGAGGAAACTTGGCGACGTAAGTCATTAATGCTCAGTGAAATATAATGATTGTTACACTTCTTTTTTTTTCTTGACCTATCCATGGATCCCTATCAATTGAGCTTTTCTATAAGGAAATACTTATCAAATTTTACAGTCAGATGCGAGGCACTGAAGGCTCAAAATAAAGAATCTTCTGGGCATGATCTACAAAAAGAATTAGATGAACTCAAACTGCATCATAAGAAATTGAAGGTACTTTGTATCTTGTAGCTTTTGGCTTGGATCAATCATCAATATAGTTCTATTATTGTCCATCTTGTGTTAATTGGATGCATGACCCTGTAGGAAGAGCATCATTCATTTCGGTATCTTGCTGATAGAATGATTGAGGAGAAGGACAAAGAAATCTCTAAACTTGTAGATGATAACAAGAATCTTCATCGATCTCTGGAATCAAGACCATCAGTTTGTTTTCTTCTTTTGTCTTCTTAAATATGTGTAAACTGACTTGTGCTGCTTATACTTTCCCATTGCTTAATCGTCCATATTTCTAGTCCTTGGCCTGACAATGTGATAAATAATCTCAGGTTGATCACAGTGATAACTATAGCACAGGTATGAAGCCATTCTTGGTGCCCCTGGTCAGCATCGGTATTAGTTAGATAAAAGCTGAAGCTTTTCTTGGTTTACCATTTAGACTAAACAGTTGGGGTGGCTGTTGAGGTCCTAACTTACCCTTTCTTTCTCAAACTGGTATTCTCAGCCATGCAAAAGCAGGATGCACAGAATTTAAGTTGGCAGTTTTACATACTTGCTTCAGATTCTTCGTCGTTTGAATATGAAGTCTAATGGTCTTCAAGCTATTGATAGTGCATTCTATTAATTAGGGGATTTCAAGTATTTCCAGATGGTTATCGACTAAAAAATATAATTGGGTTATTATGTTATGATCTTACACTTAAAGAGTCCCTCGTATATGATGAGATCCTCTTTACCTGTACTAAATGAAGTGGAAAGTAGGCGGTGAATTTGCACAAACTCAGTGGAAAACTATGCAATGCCTTCATTTAAGAGTGGCTGTATCATAACAATTCTGATTTCATCGAAATAAGCCACAAATACAGACAGAGGAACCTATGAAACATTGGTGTGTGACGCTTCGGTTGATGTTGGATGAACCATGGGAAAGATTAAAACAAAAAATACCATGATTCTACCATAGCATTTTGAAATCGTGCTTGTGTTATGGTTCCAAATTCGAATTTACGCCATTATCGGTTGGAGAGGGTGGAAAATGAAGCATTTCCCATGAGCTGTTGTCTTGTTAGCTCGCTTCCAATGCCTATCATGAGATTTCTAGTCTCATGTAAGTTCAAAGATTGATTTAGTGGGTTGCTGGCTTGGTTAAATGCCTTAGCTTGAATAGCATGTTGTAGTAATGAGTTATCACTTTGACGCACCATCTTTTATTAACTTGTCTATTGTCCATGTTCGCCTTGTTTCTTAAGCTGCGTTATGTATATATGTTATAGTGCGGCAGATGTGGACAGAAGAGTGAGAGCAAAGAGTGTGAGAATGGATGTGGATGGAACTGATACAGCTGGAGTCTTGGAAAGTCACACAGAAGATGCTTTAAATCCTGAGAAACAGTCAGCTGACATGATCTACACGAGCAATGGAAATCTTGCAATGGCAAATGGGTTGCCTGATGTCAACATGAGTTCAGCTGATACTCATGATCAGCTAGTTCAAATGGTTACTGAACTAAAATTTCAGAATGAATTCTTTAAGTCCCAGTTTGAGGGTATGCAAAGTCTTCAATCAGACTGGATTGTATCTAACCAACAAACGAAAACAAGCGAGAGTGATGGTGGGGAATCTGAAGATGTGAAAGAACTTCGTGAAGGAATAGAAGCTTTGAAGAGAGAACTTTTGGAGGAAAAACAGACAAGGGGTGCTGCAGAGGAGGCTTTGAAGCATCTTACAGCAGCATACTCAGACGCAGATGCCAAAGCCCAAGATCTCTCTGCAAAGCTCGCTGAAGGTCAGATTTTTATCTGCTCAATTGTAAAGTTCTTGATTCAATAAGACACGTTAAATATACTTTTGTCAAATGATGGAGGATAAGTACTTTTACAATTTTGGTTATAGTTGAACCTCATACTACCTCAAAAAATCCTCACTTTACAAAGTGGAATCTGCGTGCTCAGAAAAAGTTAAAATGGATCTCTGTGTTACATATTCAGAAATCAGTTCTGCTTCTAAACAATCACCATTTAGAGCTGGGATGGAGCTAAGGGCTGGCTTTCCTTGCGGGAATCTTGAAAAAAGAAAAAAGCACACAGAAAGTTTATACTTGTACATTCACCAATGTCTCAAAAAATCGTAATCCATGAATTGCTGTTGAACATTTCCTTAGTCTGAATGCATAGCATGGTTGCTTTGCGTAGCTCAACAGAAGCTGGATCAAGAAATAAAAGAACGTGAAGAAAAGTACTCTGAACTTGACTCGAAATTTAGCAGGCTTCACAAACGAGCTAAACAACGCATACAAGATATTCAAAAGGTAAATTCTCTTGTTGTCAGCGGTCCCCTGTTTACTTTTATTGAGGTTCAGGTGATGGAGAATTTAGCTTTGTCAAAGTCTCTTTCTTTGCTCTGAATTTTCTCCTGGTACATTTTTCTGTCTTAAATATTTAAACTATGGACCCATAGTAAACTGATATAGAAGAGTAAGAGTTTGTGATTTTTTTTAAAGTTGTAGCAGTAGGAAATTTTGGAGGAATGACATATTTGACATAGTAACCATGCTTAATTAAGATTGCTGCTACAAAGCATTTGAGCTGAAGCTGATATTTGTTTCCAATTTCCTTTACTTGAAAAGAATGAATAGGATAACTTGGACTAGAGCTAACATATAATGCTATATATACCCTAGTTTAAGTTTATATTTCTTTTCTTTTTTTGTTAGCTTTTAATTTAAAGATGGTAAAAGGAATGGTCATGTTAATGGAAATCAAGATTGGTGGTTATCTGGGGATTTTTTTTTCAGGAAAAAGATGATCTTGAGGCCCAGTTTCGTGAAGTGAGTGAAACAGCCGAGCGAGCATCATCCCAAAAGTCAGCATTGCAGCAAGAGCTGGAGCGGACACGGCAACAAGCGAATGATGCATTAAAAGCAATGGATGCAGAGAGGCAACAATTAAGGAGTACAAACAATAAGTAATAGCTCTAACTATGTATCTAAGTTTAGAAATAGGTGTAGTTCTCATCAGGGAGGGGGACATTCCTGTGGGTATCATGTTCTGTTTTTATGGCAGAAACAGTAGTATCATCTGTTTGTTTTTCGTGCTAGATCTATTTTTTGGGTCAAATTTTGGTATCTTCCACTCAAAATGTTTAGCAATATTTTTTGTGTTTTCCTTATGAAGAACTTAACTCAAAACTCAGGAGGCAAGAATTTCTATTTACAGTACTGTTTCATTTCTTTGACATTGTGATGTTGTTGGTGAAATCTAGACTCCGAGACACCATTGAGGAATTACGGCTGTCATTGCAACCAAAAGAGAGTGCTCTCGAGGCTTTGCAACAGTCACTATTGGAAAAGGATCAGGTATGCATATCATCAGAAAGTCTATTGCTTTCTAAAATTTGCATTTGGAGATGTTTGAGCCCCTGCATGTCCATATGTGTTTATGCATGTCAATAAAGCTCCTTGTGTCTGTTTAAGGATGTGTGCATGTATTCCTTCGCTGCCATTCTTTTGCTGACCAAATAAATGGATGCTTTAAGGCCTGTCTTCAATTTAAGCCTTCAAATGCACAAGTGCTTCACATTGGCTCCCTGTTAAGATTTAAATCGTTGCATGAACAATTTGATAAGTTTTACATTCTTGGTGATTTCATTTGTAAACGTTCGATGATGATAATTGTGTGACAGTAATATAATGTTTGTCTGGACTGGTTTTTATATCTCTTTAACTTGATTTGAATTAGTATTGTCTTACTCTTACTCTGATTTTCTAGCATCATTATGCCTTTAGTGTCTCTATTGTTGCATGTATGAAAATTGATGTCTAGACTAACTTGTATCCTAGATGTTGGAAGACATGCGTGGACTACTACAAGCTGCGGATGAAAAAAGACAAGCTTCAATTGCTGAGCTCTCTGCTAAACATCAGAAGGTAATTTGCATAAAGATGGCTTGGATGTGGTTTCTTTTTCTAACAATATGAGCTTCTGTGTTTTTCCACTGCTACATGTGTATAGCATGTTGTGCTCTAGCTTCAGAACTGTGTCTGTTTTCCTCAGAATTTGGAGAGTTTGGAAGCCCAACTTGCTGATGCTTTATCTGACAGAAACAAAGCCACTGAAACTATCTCTTCACTACAGGTAAGAGTTATTCATATGAGGTTATTTCTGCTATTGACTTGTTTCAGAAGTAAAAGATAAGCAAGTGTGTTGCATTATTTTCTTTTCGAGCACAAAGGGTCCCTCTCTCCACATTAGAACTGGCTGGAGGATGAGGTCATGGTTGTTTTTTTGTTCCTTGACTTTCTTGCTAAACTTTTTGAGATGCAACATTTATCTAGTTAAGATAGCACTTTGTGGGAGTGTGTGTGAGGGAATCAATCATTGCTTTCTTATTAAGGAAAATCGCCATTGCTGTCTTTTGGATCTTCGTTTCAAAAAAATCCTCAATTGGATATTCTTTCACCTAATTCGGATGGATGTCCTAGATTTCCCCATACTAACTTGACCAAGTATTGGAGATATGTTCCTAGGTGCTAGTCGTAGAAAAAGAGTCGAAGATTGCGGAGATGGATGCAGCTTCAAGTGGTGAAGCAGCTCGGCTCAGAGCTTCTGTGGAAACTGTTAAGGGGGATCTTGCCGACCTGAAACATGAGCATGTATGAGTCAAACATTTCAAAATGAGTAGAATTTATCTTCTTTTAACTATGGTAAAATCTTGTGATGCGAATATTTTCATCCATCCAACAAATGTGTCTTCGCTTTCTCTTTGTGCTTCTTTAGAAAGATGGCTTCCATAAATTGAATAGAAGGAGAAGAAAACAGTTAAATACTTGACAACTTGTTTCCAGACAAAACTTGTGAATTTAGTATGACTATCTCATTTATATAACTAGTTTGAGTATATGTTCATCATTTCCATACTCATAAGGCATGTGATGCATTCAGGAGAAACAAAAGGAGGGCTGGGAAACTGCCTCCCAGACACTTAGAAGCAAACTGGAAATTGCCGAGAGTAATTGCATACGCGCTGAAATTGAAGCAGCTAAAATGAGAAGTGCATTCGCATCTCTTGTTGAACTTCCATTAGAATTATTGTAGATAATAAATGAATACTAATTGTCTTCTTATTGTGCAGGTCAGCTTGAATCTGAGGTCTCTTCCCAAGCCCGGAAGCTAAGTACTAGGGATGCTGAATTAGTTGCTGCCAAGGAGGAGGTATTTAATTATTCTTAACTCCATCCGGGACTTCCTGAACTGATTCCTCATAGAGCTGGAATCCTTTGCATATCCAACTTCCACTGGCTTCGGGCTGAAAGCATTTTAGCTACTGTTGGACTAAAATTGTCAAAGAAACTAGTCTCTTTTATTGGGGCCTTGAAGTTGTGATACTGAACTCTCTCCCTTCCGATAAGCAAATTGGTGACGGCCTGTTTACATCTATTGTCATTAGAAGTTGCCAATCAAAATTTTTGGACCAAGATACTGATAGACTTTTATTCTACGAATGGATTACGGGATCTCATTGTGCGAAATTTTGCACCTATTCTTTCCTTTTAACAAGAAGCTGTTAGAATATTGTGGTGTGGTGGTATTTTATGTTAAAAAAAGCCAGGAACCTTTCCCAACGGGGACAATGTATGTAAAGATTTCTTGATATGCTGTTTTACTTTATATCTCTCTCAAATAAATCTTGCAGATCAGCCGCCTTGAAAAGGAATTTTCCTCCTATAAGGTTCGGGCTCACACACTTCTCCAAAAGAAGGAAGCAGAGCTAGCTGCAGCTAAAGACTCTGAACAACTTAAAGTGCTTGAGGAAGCACTGAAAGTATGTGCTTGTGGTTTCCTTTATCTTATAATATTAAGGAAATACATCAGTCATTATAGACATGTATTACTCATTGCCTCTTCTTTGTCCTGTAGGAGGCTGAAAAAGAAGTATTATCTGTATCTGCAGAAAGGGATAGGGTCCTCCAAGATCTTCAGGATACTTTGACTAATCATGATAAAGAACTCAAAGAAAGGTGTTGATGAAGTTGATAATGTCGTGTTGGTCTTTTCAGTCAAGAATTTTTTTCTCTCTTTTTCCATTGCTTTATTTTATATGGAATTGGGAAAAAGGCTTAAGTGAGTTAAGTTCAGTTGCATTCTTTCATGTGCGAAAATTTCCTTGCCTTTCCACTTAAAGTTCTGGTCTAAAATCATTGACTGAAGTGTCTGATAAATGATGAATACATGATGCATGTGAAAAGGGCATGCTGGTTTATGGTAATCAGGATGTTAGTTTTCCAGTGATCAGAACATCTATTCTTTTCCATTGGATATTAATTTCCCAACTCCATTTGCTAATGTAAGTTTAACAGTATTTGTTGCATGAGATATGCTAAACTTCCATGAAGTGTGGTAAATCTTCTTTGACTCTTCAATTCCATGTTTATTCCAGAAATTTGGTCCTTGACAATGCCAAGCAGCAGATTAAGGGCTTGGAGCTAAAGCTTATTTCTGCCAATGCTAGCCACCAATCAGATAAGGAAGCATTGGAAATGAACCTTCAAAATATAGAGGAAACTTGGCGACGTAAGTCATTAATGCTCAGTGAAATATAATGATTGTTACACTTCTTTTTTTTTCTTGACCTATCCATGGATCCCTATCAATTGAGCTTTTCTATAAGGAAATACTTATCAAATTTTACAGTCAGATGCGAGGCACTGAAGGCTCAAAATAAAGAATCTTCTGGGCATGATCTACAAAAAGAATTAGATGAACTCAAACTGCATCATAAGAAATTGAAGGTACTTTGTATCTTGTAGCTTTTGGCTTGGATCAATCATCAATATAGTTCTATTATTGTCCATCTTGTGTTAATTGGATGCATGACCCTGTAGGAAGAGCATCATTCATTTCGGTATCTTGCTGATAGAATGATTGAGGAGAAGGACAAAGAAATCTCTAAACTTGTAGATGATAACAAGAATCTTCATCGATCTCTGGAATCAAGACCATCAGTTTGTTTTCTTCTTTTGTCTTCTTAAATATGTGTAAACTGACTTGTGCTGCTTATACTTTCCCATTGCTTAATCGTCCATATTTCTAGTCCTTGGCCTGACAATGTGATAAATAATCTCAGGTTGATCACAGTGATAACTATAGCACAGGTATGAAGCCATTCTTGGTGCCCCTGGTCAGCATCGGTATTAGTTAGATAAAAGCTGAAGCTTTTCTTGGTTTACCATTTAGACTAAACAGTTGGGGTGGCTGTTGAGGTCCTAACTTACCCTTTCTTTCTCAAACTGGTATTCTCAGCCATGCAAAAGCAGGATGCACAGAATTTAAGCACTTCTGCCGCAGAGCAGCAGATTCTGGTATAAACATCTCTTCTGAAAAAAGGGAAAACCCATCCTCATGTAATATGTACTTTGTTGAGTTTTGAAAGGCATTTATTACACCAGTTTTAGGCTTATAAGGTAGAAACTTATATCATAGAGCTGCGTGTTTCAGCCAGCTTCGAAGGGCAAATTTAAGGGCCTCAATAAGTGAACTAGTATTCCTAAAACCCCATGCAAACTGGAACTTTTTTATTCCAGCTTGAATGTGAATCTTATTTCTTGGTATATCTTCTCAATGTTTCTTGGTTCTACCAAGGCTTGCTTTTTACTTCATGGACTTTTGTATGTATTAGTCGCTTCAAGTTTCTGTGGGTTATGTTCAAGCAGCCATTATTGGTACCTTGGATAATGATAGCTATCAAGGTGGCCTTCATTATTCAAAACATTACAGCCAATAACACTTTCAATGAAGATGGACAATTTCCTTGTAGACTTGTTTTACTTATCTAAGGTTTTCTTTAATGTGAGGGAATGATTGATTATTGGTCCTTAAACAGGTTTGTTTCATGGATTGCATGCAAGTAGATTTTCGTTGACGAGCCATCCAACTGTCTTCTTGATGATTTTTCTTTTGAAACTCAGATTTTGGCAAGGCAGCAGGCCCAGAGAGAGGAAGAGCTATCACAGTCGCAACGGCACATTTTAGCACTTCAAGTATGTCTGCTGAAATATAAATACTGTCATTATTTTTTCCCAACGGTTCATTGTTTGATTGTGTTTCAATTCAGGAGGAAATTGAGGAGCTTGAGCGTGAAAATCGTCTCCATAGCCAACAGGTTAGTGTCATCAGAATTATTGCAGATTTCAATGTTTGTGTATTAACTGCGAAAATAAAAGAAATATTGTCTATAAAAAAAATGATTTTTTGTGAAACTAGTACGGTTTAAATGAATTTTTAGGTTGATGAATGATAGTACAAGATTGTTGAATTTTTATGAAAATGTGCCACAAAAAAAGGCCTAGTCGTATTGGAAAATGTGTTTGTACAGTTTAGTCCTTTCTCTTTGCTAGGAAGTGGTTTGGGATGGACCAGGGCTTGGTGTTATTTCTTGTGATTATTCATTACTTTGTCACAATTTGTTGTATGAATGTGCACAGGAAGCCATGCTGAAGGCTGAGCTTCGGAATATGGAAAGAACGCAGAAGAGGGAAGGTGTAGATATGACATATTTGAAAAACGTAATCTTAAAGCTTCTTGAAACAGGTATCTGTTTGAAAGATTAGTTGGGACAATCCAAAGTTAACTGTTGAATTCTATTTCATTTTGCTACTAAGTATGTAGATATTACTGATGTCAGAAAACTTGATGTTTAAATCATGATGATACTTTTTCAAACAGGTGAAGTGGAGGCTCTACTACCTGTGGTTGGGATGCTTCTTCAATTTAGTCCGGAAGAGGTAAAATTCTGTGCGCACTCGGTGCTCCATTGTTATTAGGTATTCTGATTGAGGTCATGGTCTTCACTTTTATTGTGCTCACATTGGAGTAAGTCGTCATAAGCTGTTGCCCTTACCATAGTATGCTATCGCCTGGTTAGCATGCAAAGACGGTAATCTCTAGCCATAAAAGATGGAACCTGTCATTAACTTCTTCTTTCTTTCTTTCTTTTTTTCTAAACAACACTGGTTTCATTAAAACTGTAAAAACCACCAACCACTCCTCAAGGAGGTTCGAAATACAAATTCTGGCGAAGCAGAAAATCTGGAACAGAATTAAAAGGGATAAGACCAAAGAGCTTCCTATCCGCCCCCCGCTTAGCCAGGAACCTGTCATTAACTTGATTTCTCCCTTTTATGGGGCATTTTTTTCTTTTCGGATTGGGAGTGGGGGGGGGGGGGGGGGGGGGACTTGACTGAAGCTTCACAAGAGCATTCAAGAACGAGATGGACAAGAATTAAATGGCCTATTTGTCTGACATTTTGAAGTGATCTATGTCATGTCTTGCAGGAAATTCATTACATTAGCCTATAATGTGAATCTGTCGTATGTTAGAAACTGGTCTCTTAACAGTTTCAATGAGGTTCAATGCAGCATCTTGAACTGCCTGTTAATTACTGCACGTGGAATACAAATGCAGATGCAGAAGTGTCAACAAGCATACCGCGCCTCTACAGATGTTCCACCAAACCCACCAAGTGATGCTTCCATATCTACCCGCTCTCTTTTCCCAAGATTCTCATTTTCTTAGCAGCAGGAGAAAAAGTTCTAGAGAGTATTCTTTCCTTGCATGAGGATTATCTGCAGCTGCAACTTAGCTGCAATCATGGTGGCTGCTCACAGACAGATTTTAAAGTGCG
>CM025856.1:345677-376211 GCA_003952965.2 Morella rubra
TCTCTTGTGTTAAAGGACATCCCTCCACACAGGTAGAAAGAAATTTCTGGTTTCCAGCATTATGGTTTTTGTAATCTCAATGTTGTCTCCTTGTTGGATTTGGAAATAACATCTTAGAGATTTTACTTTGTTTTTCTTGTTTCTGTTCCCAAGCATGGTGGTAGGAATACCAGCAAAAGTGATTGGATATGTGGATGAGCAAGATCCATCATTGACAATGAAGCATGGTATGTCATACACGCGAACAAACCTGAAAACCAGATTTTTGTTATTTATGTGGGTTGAAACTTGCTTTTGTTTTCTTCATTTAACTAGGAAACTAGTATAGTGTCCTGTAGAAAAGCATCAAATAGATTAGAAGCGTGAAGGTTCCATTAATTACACACGGATTCAACCATATAACAAAGTAGGGCAGAGTCTGGAACCCTTATTGTTGAAGACTAGTTGCTTTGTGCTAAGAATACTTAAAACAAATCTTATTCAGGCATTAGATTTGTCTTAAAAAAAACCAATGCTTAGGCCAAAAGATGGACTTCGCAACTATTTGCAGTTTGTGCAATAACACAATATTTGGTTGCCCCACGCTGGAAGGTGCAGAAGCAACTTAGGATGACAAGGTGACCCTGGATCTATTTTTGACCATGTCAAGCTTCTGTTCTGATGAATGTTCTGCTTTTATACGCTTCGCTTTCTAAAATTAATATTTTGTATGCGGAAATACATGGCTTGTTTACTTGCTGGTAAGTGCATGTCTTGTTGCATTCATTTACCTCTCTTGTTGCTATGTGCAGATGCTACCAGAGACTTTTTCGAACATGCAGCTGTCAGTTTTAAAGGTGGAAGACCAACTGGTCAGCATTCTTGTCATTTTGTTGGTTTGGAAGCCACTTTACCCAATTTGTGAAAGTTCCGTGTGTTATTTGAGTTCTGTTGGGTTTAGGCTAATAAACAAGGGGGTTTATATAACTCTCATTTTCTCCAGAAAACTGCTGCCTTACCTTGTCATCTTGTGTGATTTTTCAGGGGCTCAGGATGGTGAAAGAAATGAGGACAAGGCACTTGAGCGACGTGGAGAGACTCAAAATCTCTGAAGCCGCTGCAATTTGTGTTCTCAGGAAAGGAAACTGGCATAGCATCTTGGGCATGCTAAATGCCATAGCAATCACATATACTTCTAGTGTAGCTTTGAAATGTCATCAGCCAGATTGTAATAACCTTGTAATCTGAGCAGCTGTGCTCCCAAGTTTTGGCACACTCTAAAATTTTATATAATAAAATAATCTACTTCTCTTCCTTAAATTATTCATTTTCACTATAATAAATACAAAAAAATTTATTCAAATTATCTCGCTTTTTATTTGTGGACGCACTATATTGCAAAATTCAGCCAATGTTAAATCGAAGAGATTATTTTGCCTCTCTTTCTCTTTCTATTCCTCTTAGAACGAGGACAAACAACCAAGTATGAGCTTCTATAAAATCATCATGAGATTGCTGGAAAACAAACAAAAAGGCTCGAATAGAAAAGCTCTCTTAGCGTTGGAGAAGGACAAAATTGTCAAACACCAACTGATCCGTTATCTTGACAAAGATGGAACATATTTTATCATATTATTTTGGATCTTAAAATAATTTCACAACGAATTTCAACAATTTTTCACAAACTCAAATAATCTTTCACAAACTTCACATATGTTTACAAACTCCTACTACTTTTTCACAAATATTTACATCTCTGTACAAAATTTAATAATTTTTTCATAAATCCCAACAGCATCTACATTCACAGATCTCTAGAATGTATATTACCTCTTGTAAATAATTTTTTAATAAAAAACATATTTTGACCATTCAAAAATAGAATGATTTTTTTTTAATTATTTTTTTATTTGGGAAGTAAAACAATATAAAATATGAACAAAAGAAAGACTTTTTTCCTATAGGAAAATTCTTGTATTAGTCTCGAGCCTTGCTAATAATGAATATGTGCTCATAATAAATTTAGGAGCAAATGTAAAGTGCACTACGACTAACAGGAAACGTAAGGTAAATCTTTAATACAACATTTGCTTACAAGATATGTGTATCACTTCACTCTAGGGTACTTAATTGGAGTTTGAGCCTAAAACTCATCCTAAGAATATATCCATATCATTATATTAGACTCTAATGACTAGAAAAAAAAGATTAAAAAAAGAAAGAAAGAATTTCACATGCAAATGACAATGACTATTTAACTGATAGGCGTATAGCAAATGTTGTTTTAGGGTTTAAATTATCAATTTTGTGACGTTAAGTTTAAAATTATTAAAATTCATTAGTTTTCACCCTCGATAAGATCCAATCACAAAAATTATGTCATGTAATTTATTTTTTACTTATTTCAAGTGTTAGATATTTACCCATTTTTTACTTATTCTAACTATTTGGATATTATTATAGGGCGAAAAATGAAAATTTTTTGAGGGCCCCATACAATGAAATTATAGTTTAGACTTGAAATGACATTTTGCCTTGAAGTCTCGAGTTACCAAAATACCCTTGAGAAGACGAGGGAATTCCCTTCCGCACTCCTCCATGTGACTGAGTTGGAGCCATCTCTCTCCCTCGACAACGTCCCCTGTTAGGATTTAGGAACACAGGAGGTACAGGGTCCACAAAACGACCCCGTTATATCATTTCATCCACCCTTACTTGGTAGCTGTGAGAATCGAGATCCATTCGAACTCCGGCGATCTCAGTCCCCACCTTTCGAAGCGTTTAGCTCTCGAGTCCAATTTGAATCACGAGTGCTTAGTCGATAGATCCCAACACTTTGACTGTAGAAGGTACAGCCATTACGAAATTCTTAAATTTTTTCTTTTTAATTGGTAAGCTACTTTGTAATTTCGCAAAATGGGACTGGAGTTGGCAGTTTTACATACTTGCTTCAGATTCTTCGTCGTTTGAATATGAAGTCTAATGGTCTTCAAGCTATTGATAGTGCATTCTATTAATTAGGGGATTTCAAGTATTTCCAGATGGTTATCGACTAAAAAATATAATTGGGTTATTATGTTATGATCTTACACTTAAAGAGTCCCTCGTATATGATGAGATCCTCTTTACCTGTACTAAATGAAGTGGAAAGTAGGCGGTGAATTTGCACAAACTCAGTGGAAAACTATGCAATGCCTTCATTTAAGAGTGGCTGTATCATAACAATTCTGATTTCATCGAAATAAGCCACAAATACAGACAGAGGAACCTATGAAACATTGGTGTGTGACGCTTCGGTTGATGTTGGATGAACCATGGGAAAGATTAAAACAAAAAATACCATGATTCTACCATAGCATTTTGAAATCGTGCTTGTGTTATGGTTCCAAATTCGAATTTACGCCATTATCGGTTGGAGAGGGTGGAAAATGAAGCATTTCCCATGAGCTGTTGTCTTGTTAGCTCGCTTCCAATGCCTATCATGAGATTTCTAGTCTCATGTAAGTTCAAAGATTGATTTAGTGGGTTGCTGGCTTGGTTAAATGCCTTAGCTTGAATAGCATGTTGTAGTAATGAGTTATCACTTTGACGCACCATCTTTTATTAACTTGTCTATTGTCCATGTTCGCCTTGTTTCTTAAGCTGCGTTATGTATATATGTTATAGTGCGGCAGATGTGGACAGAAGAGTGAGAGCAAAGAGTGTGAGAATGGATGTGGATGGAACTGATACAGCTGGAGTCTTGGAAAGTCACACAGAAGATGCTTTAAATCCTGAGAAACAGTCAGCTGACATGATCTACACGAGCAATGGAAATCTTGCAATGGCAAATGGGTTGCCTGATGTCAACATGAGTTCAGCTGATACTCATGATCAGCTAGTTCAAATGGTTACTGAACTAAAATTTCAGAATGAATTCTTTAAGTCCCAGTTTGAGGGTATGCAAAGTCTTCAATCAGACTGGATTGTATCTAACCAACAAACGAAAACAAGCGAGAGTGATGGTGGGGAATCTGAAGATGTGAAAGAACTTCGTGAAGGAATAGAAGCTTTGAAGAGAGAACTTTTGGAGGAAAAACAGACAAGGGGTGCTGCAGAGGAGGCTTTGAAGCATCTTACAGCAGCATACTCAGACGCAGATGCCAAAGCCCAAGATCTCTCTGCAAAGCTCGCTGAAGGTCAGATTTTTATCTGCTCAATTGTAAAGTTCTTGATTCAATAAGACACGTTAAATATACTTTTGTCAAATGATGGAGGATAAGTACTTTTACAATTTTGGTTATAGTTGAACCTCATACTACCTCAAAAAATCCTCACTTTACAAAGTGGAATCTGCGTGCTCAGAAAAAGTTAAAATGGATCTCTGTGTTACATATTCAGAAATCAGTTCTGCTTCTAAACAATCACCATTTAGAGCTGGGATGGAGCTAAGGGCTGGCTTTCCTTGCGGGAATCTTGAAAAAAGAAAAAAGCACACAGAAAGTTTATACTTGTACATTCACCAATGTCTCAAAAAATCGTAATCCATGAATTGCTGTTGAACATTTCCTTAGTCTGAATGCATAGCATGGTTGCTTTGCGTAGCTCAACAGAAGCTGGATCAAGAAATAAAAGAACGTGAAGAAAAGTACTCTGAACTTGACTCGAAATTTAGCAGGCTTCACAAACGAGCTAAACAACGCATACAAGATATTCAAAAGGTAAATTCTCTTGTTGTCAGCGGTCCCCTGTTTACTTTTATTGAGGTTCAGGTGATGGAGAATTTAGCTTTGTCAAAGTCTCTTTCTTTGCTCTGAATTTTCTCCTGGTACATTTTTCTGTCTTAAATATTTAAACTATGGACCCATAGTAAACTGATATAGAAGAGTAAGAGTTTGTGATTTTTTTTAAAGTTGTAGCAGTAGGAAATTTTGGAGGAATGACATATTTGACATAGTAACCATGCTTAATTAAGATTGCTGCTACAAAGCATTTGAGCTGAAGCTGATATTTGTTTCCAATTTCCTTTACTTGAAAAGAATGAATAGGATAACTTGGACTAGAGCTAACATATAATGCTATATATACCCTAGTTTAAGTTTATATTTCTTTTCTTTTTTTGTTAGCTTTTAATTTAAAGATGGTAAAAGGAATGGTCATGTTAATGGAAATCAAGATTGGTGGTTATCTGGGGATTTTTTTTTCAGGAAAAAGATGATCTTGAGGCCCAGTTTCGTGAAGTGAGTGAAACAGCCGAGCGAGCATCATCCCAAAAGTCAGCATTGCAGCAAGAGCTGGAGCGGACACGGCAACAAGCGAATGATGCATTAAAAGCAATGGATGCAGAGAGGCAACAATTAAGGAGTACAAACAATAAGTAATAGCTCTAACTATGTATCTAAGTTTAGAAATAGGTGTAGTTCTCATCAGGGAGGGGGACATTCCTGTGGGTATCATGTTCTGTTTTTATGGCAGAAACAGTAGTATCATCTGTTTGTTTTTCGTGCTAGATCTATTTTTTGGGTCAAATTTTGGTATCTTCCACTCAAAATGTTTAGCAATATTTTTTGTGTTTTCCTTATGAAGAACTTAACTCAAAACTCAGGAGGCAAGAATTTCTATTTACAGTACTGTTTCATTTCTTTGACATTGTGATGTTGTTGGTGAAATCTAGACTCCGAGACACCATTGAGGAATTACGGCTGTCATTGCAACCAAAAGAGAGTGCTCTCGAGGCTTTGCAACAGTCACTATTGGAAAAGGATCAGGTATGCATATCATCAGAAAGTCTATTGCTTTCTAAAATTTGCATTTGGAGATGTTTGAGCCCCTGCATGTCCATATGTGTTTATGCATGTCAATAAAGCTCCTTGTGTCTGTTTAAGGATGTGTGCATGTATTCCTTCGCTGCCATTCTTTTGCTGACCAAATAAATGGATGCTTTAAGGCCTGTCTTCAATTTAAGCCTTCAAATGCACAAGTGCTTCACATTGGCTCCCTGTTAAGATTTAAATCGTTGCATGAACAATTTGATAAGTTTTACATTCTTGGTGATTTCATTTGTAAACGTTCGATGATGATAATTGTGTGACAGTAATATAATGTTTGTCTGGACTGGTTTTTATATCTCTTTAACTTGATTTGAATTAGTATTGTCTTACTCTTACTCTGATTTTCTAGCATCATTATGCCTTTAGTGTCTCTATTGTTGCATGTATGAAAATTGATGTCTAGACTAACTTGTATCCTAGATGTTGGAAGACATGCGTGGACTACTACAAGCTGCGGATGAAAAAAGACAAGCTTCAATTGCTGAGCTCTCTGCTAAACATCAGAAGGTAAATTTGCATAAAGATGGCTTGGATGTGGTTTCTTTTTCTAACAATATGAGCTTCTGTGTTTTTCCACTGCTACATGTGTATAGCATGTTGTGCTCTAGCTTCAGAACTGTGTCTGTTTTCCTCAGAATTTGGAGAGTTTGGAAGCCCAACTTGCTGATGCTTTATCTGACAGAAACAAAGCCACTGAAACTATCTCTTCACTACAGGTAAGAGTTATTCATATGAGGTTATTTCTGCTATTGACTTGTTTCAGAAGTAAAAGATAAGCAAGTGTGTTGCATTATTTTCTTTTCGAGCACAAAGGGTCCCTCTCTCCACATTAGAACTGGCTGGAGGATGAGGTCATGGTTGTTTTTTTGTTCCTTGACTTTCTTGCTAAACTTTTTGAGATGCAACATTTATCTAGTTAAGATAGCACTTTGTGGGAGTGTGTGTGAGGGAATCAATCATTGCTTTCTTATTAAGGAAAATCGCCATTGCTGTCTTTTGGATCTTCGTTTCAAAAAAATCCTCAATTGGATATTCTTTCACCTAATTCGGATGGATGTCCTAGATTTCCCCATACTAACTTGACCAAGTATTGGAGATATGTTCCTAGGTGCTAGTCGCAGAAAAAGAGTCGAAGATTGCGGAGATGGATGCAGCTTCAAGTGGTGAAGCAGCTCGGCTCAGAGCTTCTGTGGAAACTGTTAAGGGGGATCTTGCCCACCTGAAACATGAGCATGTATGAGTCAAACATTTCAAAATGAGTAGAATTTATCTTCTTTTAACTATGGTAAAATCTTGTGATGCGAATATTTTCATCCATCCAACAAATGTGTCTTCGCTTTCTCTTTGTGCTTCTTTAGAAGGATGGCTTCCATAAATTGAATAGAAGGAGAAGAAAACAGTTAAATACTTGACAACTTGTTTCCAGACAAAACTTGTGAATTAGTATGACTATCTCATTTATATAACTAGTTTGAGTATATGTTCATCATTTCCATACTCATAAGGCATGTGATGCATTCAGGAGAAACAAAAGGAGGGCTGGGAAACTGCCTCCCAGACACTTAGAAGCAAACTGGAAATTGCCGAGAGTAATTGCATACGCGCTGAAATTGAAGCAGCTAAAATGAGAAGTGCATTCGCATCTCTTGTTGAACTTCCATTAGAATTATTGTAGATAATAAATGAATACTAATTGTCTTCTTATTGTGCAGGTCAGCTTGAATCTGAGGTCTCTTCCCAAGCCCGGAAGCTAAGTACTAGGGATGCTGAATTAGTTGCTGCCAAGGAGGAGGTATTTAATTATTCTTAACTCCATCCGGGACTTCCTGAACTGATTCCTCATAGAGCTGGAATCCTTTGCATATCCAACTTCCACTGGCTTCGGGCTGAAAGCATTTTAGCTACTGTTGGACTAAAATTGTCAAAGAAACTAGTCTCTTTTATTGGGGCCTTGAAGTTGTTATACTGAACTCTCTCCCTTCTGATAAGCAAATAGGTGACAGCCTGTTACATCTATTGTCATTAGAAGTTGCCAATCAAAATTTTTGGACCAAGATACTGATAGACTTTTATTCTACGAATGGATTACGGGATCTCATTGTGCGAAATTTTGCACCTATTCTTTCCTTTTAACAAGAAGCTGTTAGAATATTGTGGTGTGGTGGTATTTTATGTTAAAAAAAGCCAGGAACCTTTCCCAACGGGGACAATGTATGTAAAGATTTCTTGATATGCTGTTTTACTTTATATCTCTCTCAAATAAATCTTGCAGATCAGCCGCCTTGAAAAGGAATTTTCCTCCTATAAGGTTCGGGCTCACACACTTCTCCAAAAGAAGGAAGCAGAGCTAGCTGCAGCTAAAGACTCTGAACAACTTAAAGTGCTTGAGGAAGCACTGAAAGTATGTGCTTGTGGTTTCCTTTATCTTATAATATTAAGGAAATACATCAGTCATTATAGACATGTATTACTCATTGCCTCTTCTTTGTCCTGTAGGAGGCTGAAAAAGAAGTATTATCTGTATCTGCAGAAAGGGATAGGGTCCTCCAAGATCTTCAGGATACTTTGACTAATCATGATAAAGAACTCAAAGAAAGGTGTTGATGAAGTTGATAATGTCGTGTTGGTCTTTTCAGTCAAGAATTTTTTTCTCTCTTTTTCCATTGCTTTATTTTATATGGAATTGGGAAAAAGGCTTAAGTGAGTTAAGTTCAGTTGCATTCTTTCATTTGCGAAAATTTCCTTGCCTTTCCACTTAAAGTTCTGGTCTAAAATCATTGACTGAAGTGTCTGATAAATGATGAATACATGATGCATGTGAAAAGGGCATGCTGGTTTATGGTAATCAGGATGTTAGTTTTCCAGTGATCAGAACATCTATTCTTTTCCATTGGATATTAATTTCCCAACTCCATTTGCTAATGTAAGTTTAACAGTATTTGTTGCATGAGATATGCTAAACTTCCATGAAGTGTGGTAAATCTTCTTTGACTCTTCAATTCCATGTTTATTCCAGAAATTTGGTCCTTGACAATGCCAAGCAGCAGATTAAGGGCTTGGAGCTAAAGCTTATTTCTGCCAATGCTAGCCACCAATCAGATAAGGAAGCATTGGAAATGAACCTTCAAAATATAGAGGAAACTTGGCGACGTAAGTCATTAATGCTCAGTGAAATATAATGATTGTTACACTTCTTTTTTTTTCTTGACCTATCCATGGATCCCTATCAATTGAGCTTTTCTATAAGGAAATACTTATCAAATTTTACAGTCAGATGCGAGGCACTGAAGGCTCAAAATAAAGAATCTTCTGGGCATGATCTACAAAAAGAATTAGATGAACTCAAACTGCATCATAAGAAATTGAAGGTACTTTGTATCTTGTAGCTTTTGGCTTGGATCAATCATCAATATAGTTCTATTATTGTCCATCTTGTGTTAATTGGATGCATGACCCTGTAGGAAGAGCATCATTCATTTCGGTATCTTGCTGATAGAATGATTGAGGAGAAGGACAAAGAAATCTCTAAACTTGTAGATGATAACAAGAATCTTCATCGATCTCTGGAATCAAGACCATCAGTTTGTTTTCTTCTTTTGTCTTCTTAAATATGTGTAAACTGACTTGTGCTGCTTATACTTTCCCATTGCTTAATCGTCCATATTTCTAGTCCTTGGCCTGACAATGTGATAAATAATCTCAGGTTGATCACAGTGATAACTATAGCACAGGTATGAAGCCATTCTTGGTGCCCCTGGTCAGCATCGGTATTAGTTAGATAAAAGCTGAAGCTTTTCTTGGTTTACCATTTAGACTAAACAGTTGGGGTGGCTGTTGAGGTCCTAACTTACCCTTTCTTTCTCAAACTGGTATTCTCAGCCATGCAAAAGCAGGATGCACAGAATTTAAGCACTTCTGCCGCAGAGCAGCAGATTCTGGTATAAACATCTCTTCTGAAAAAAGGGAAAACCCATCCTCATGTAATATGTACTTTGTTGAGTTTTGAAAGGCATTTATTACACCAGTTTTAGGCTTATAAGGTAGAAACTTATATCATAGAGCTGCGTGTTTCAGCCAGCTTCGAAGGGCAAATTTAAGGGCCTCAATAAGTGAACTAGTATTCCTAAAACCCCATGCAAACTGGAACTTTTTTATTCCAGCTTGAATGTGAATCTTATTTCTTGGTATATCTTCTCAATGTTTCTTGGTTCTACCAAGGCTTGCTTTTTACTTCATGGACTTTTGTATGTATTAGTCGCTTCAAGTTTCTGTGGGTTATGTTCAAGCAGCCATTATTGGTACCTTGGATAATGATAGCTATCAAGGTGGCCTTCATTATTCAAAACATTACAGCCAATAACACTTTCAATGAAGATGGACAATTTCCTTGTAGACTTGTTTTACTTATCTAAGGTTTTCTTTAATGTGAGGGAATGATTGATTATTGGTCCTTAAACAGGTTTGTTTCATGGATTGCATGCAAGTAGATTTTCGTTGACGAGCCATCCAACTGTCTTCTTGATGATTTTTCTTTTGAAACTCAGATTTTGGCAAGGCAGCAGGCCCAGAGAGAGGAAGAGCTATCACAGTCGCAACGGCACATTTTAGCACTTCAAGTATGTCTGCTGAAATATAAATACTGTCATTATTTTTTCCCAACGGTTCATTGTTTGATTGTGTTTCAATTCAGGAGGAAATTGAGGAGCTTGAGCGTGAAAATCGTCTCCATAGCCAACAGGTTAGTGTCATCAGAATTATTGCAGATTTCAATGTTTGTGTATTAACTGCGAAAATAAAAGAAATATTGTCTATAAAAAAAATGATTTTTTGTGAAACTAGTACGGTTTAAATGAATTTTTAGGTTGATGAATGATAGTACAAGATTGTTGAATTTTTATGAAAATGTGCCACAAAAAAAGGCCTAGTCGTATTGGAAAATGTGTTTGTACAGTTTAGTCCTTTCTCTTTGCTAGGAAGTGGTTTGGGATGGACCAGGGCTTGGTGTTATTTCTTGTGATTATTCATTACTTTGTCACAATTTGTTGTATGAATGTGCACAGGAAGCCATGCTGAAGGCTGAGCTTCGGAATATGGAAAGAACGCAGAAGAGGGAAGGTGTAGATATGACATATTTGAAAAACGTAATCTTAAAGCTTCTTGAAACAGGTATCTGTTTGAAAGATTAGTTGGGACAATCCAAAGTTAACTGTTGAATTCTATTTCATTTTGCTACTAAGTATGTAGATATTACTGATGTCAGAAAACTTGATGTTTAAATCATGATGATACTTTTTCAAACAGGTGAAGTGGAGGCTCTACTACCTGTGGTTGGGATGCTTCTTCAATTTAGTCCGGAAGAGGTAAAATTCTGTGCGCACTCGGTGCTCCATTGTTATTAGGTATTCTGATTGAGGTCATGGTCTTCACTTTTATTGTGCTCACATTGGAGTAAGTCGTCATAAGCTGTTGCCCTTACCATAGTATGCTATCGCCTGGTTAGCATGCAAAGACGGTAATCTCTAGCCATAAAAGATGGAACCTGTCATTAACTTCTTCTTTCTTTCTTTCTTTTTTTCTAAACAACACTGGTTCATTAAAACTGTAAAAACCACCAACCACTCCTCAAGGAGGTTCGAAATACAAATTCTGGCGAAGCAGAAAATCTGGAACAGAATTAAAAGGGATAAGACCAAAGAGCTTCCTATCCGCCCCCCGCTTAGCCAGGAACCTGTCATTAACTTGATTTCTCCCTTTTATGGGGCATTTTTTTCTTTTCGGATTGGGAGTGGGGGGGGGGGGGACTTGACTGAAGCTTCACAAGAGCATTCAAGAACGAGATGGACAAGAATTAAATGGCCTATTTGTCTGACATTTTGAAGTGATCTATGTCATGTCTTGCAGGAAATTCATTACATTAGCCTATAATGTGAATCTGTCGTATGTTAGAAACTGGTCTCTTAACAGTTTCAATGAGGTTCAATGCAGCATCTTGAACTGCCTGTTAATTACTGCACGTGGAATACAAATGCAGATGCAGAAGTGTCAACAAGCATACCGCGCCTCTACAGATGTTCCACCAAACCCACCAAGTGATGCTTCCATATCTACCCGCTCTCTTTTCCCAAGATTCTCATTTTCTTAGCAGCAGGAGAAAAAGTTCTAGAGAGTATTCTTTCCTTGCATGAGGATTATCTGCAGCTGCAACTTAGCTGCAATCATGGTGGCTGCTCACAGACAGATTTTAAAGTGCGGGGTGTGGCCTCAGTAAATCTTGTATCCTTCAGACAGCAATATACTGTTGCATGACAAAGGTTCAGAAATTGTAGATAACAATTAAAAGAGAATGGTATACGGCAAATCTCAAGAGATCTGAGGGGAAACATTTTGGCAGTGTTGGGTTACTCTATCTGGAAGAATCGGCACCAACCCAGACAATCTTTTCTCTTCTTTTTTTGTTTTTCCTTTTCTCTTGGCTTTCATAATTCAATGTAGAGTAGATGCGCCTCGGGAAGAACAATCTAGGGTATATGTGAGAGACTGTTGAGAAACAGGGAGGCAATTTCCATTGAGTCTCAATACCAAAGGAACAAGGCCTCTCTCTCTCTCTCTCTCTCTCCACAAAACACATAAATGTACGTTCGTGTGTATGGCTCGTACGTGTAAACATTGTTTGGGTTCTTGTAAATGCGACATGAATTCTTATGAGACCTCATGGTCACACAATTGTTGCCTGCCCGAAAAATTCTATAACAATTAAATTTCGCATAAATAAAATCCTACTAAGGTCGAGTTTACGCAACTTATAAGAGTTTAAAATCTTTTCAAGGACACTTTAGTCGTTCCTGTCATCATCGTCATTTCGTCATGCAACCAATGGGCATGTGGGTTGGTACGAGTTGTTGAGTGAAAAACAAGTTGCCGGCGGCTCAACAAAAAACAAAAAGGAGAGAGAAACAAGCTCCGGACTTGATCGTATTATTATTATTATTGTTGTTTTTTTGGGTAAGTAGATTTCATCGTATTATTAATTAAAAAAAAAATTTCTATCAAAAGCTAAAGCGTGGGCCATTTATGCTGTGCAGCATTCTTCATATTTCTCATTATTGAAATTGCCTCGGATTTATTTACCCAAAAAAGAAAATTGCTCGGTCTACCTACCCCAACAAAAGTCGCTTCAGATCTTAGGCCAGTGGACGTGGACTACCATTTTTTGTTTTTTTTAATAACGTGGACTACCATTTAAATGATGTAATATGCACCCGTTTGAAGAAGCAATTCCGCCTTCAGCGGACAGAAATTGATCAGCAGAAATTGCTCGTGCAAACAGAGATTCTTCCATTGATTTGGAAAATGCTTGCTTAACCCTCTAAATGACCCATAAGAATAGCACTTTTCCATTGCTTGGGAATATTTTTTTTTTTTTGCACTTTTCCTCCTTTCCCCCCCTTTCTCTAACTTTTCTTATTAGAGGAAACGGTCAGGTATTGCATTTTGCTGACATACTATCACAAACAAGGATGGAGTATTGCTGAACATAACAAGTTTCTTTATTGAATTATCAAAACTTAGACCTAGGTATCCACATAAATGTTTCGCCAATTGAAACAAGAGTTGGGCATAAACTCATCAAACTTTATGAATTTGCAAGACATAGTGATGATCTAAAGCCTAACCACCCACTACAATTTCCCCTGCTGGACTAGAACAGAACATCGAATTCCCAGATCGTTTACCTTGAAATGGAATCAGTAAGTGACTAGCCCATCTATCGTCAATAACGCAACAACAAACAACATGCCAAAAATTGCTACAACGTCTAATGATTTCCAGGCTCACCCAATAAGCCAAATGAATCAATCAAGCATGCCTTGCCTGGAAATCCTCCATGAAAGCAACCAACTTCTCAACCCCAGCCAAAGGCATGGCATTATATATGGAAGCACGCATACCCCCAACCGATCTATGCCCCTTGAGCTGAACCATCTTCTCCCTAGCCGCCTCCTTCACAAACTCAGCCTCCAACTCTGGCTTCTCCAATGTGAATGGAACGTTCATCAATGACCTCACAGACTTCTCCACAGGGCACCTGTAGAACCCATTGCTCCCATTGATCGCATTGTACAGAAGCTCAGCCTTCTTCTTGTTCTTCTTCTCCACCTCTTCCAACCCGCCTTGCGCCAACAAGTCCTCGAACACCAGCCCACACATGTAGATTCCGTAACAAGGAGGGGTGTTGTAGAGCGAGTTGTTCTCGGCGTGGATCTTGTAGTCGAGCATTACGGGTGTGATCTCCTGGGCGTTTCCAATCAGATCCTTCCGGATGATCACTATGGTAACTCCAGATGGGCCCACGTTCTTCTGGGCACCGGCGTATATGATACCGAATTTCGACACGTCCACAGGCTTCGAACAGAAATTCGAAGACATATCGGCGATCAGAAGGCCATTTTTAGCAGTTGGGTAGTCCTTGAACTCGACCCCGTGAATGGTTTCGTTGGCGCAGATATGCATATACTTGGCGTCCGGGCTCTGCTCCAACCCCTCAAAGGACGGGATTCTCGTATACTTTTCCGATTTGCCAGACCAGATCACCTTGGCTTTGCAGTACTTCTGTGCCTCCTTGAAGGCCTTGTCTCCCCACGACCCGGTGACCACATAATCGACCGGGTCCTCGAGTTTAACCAGGTTTAACGGGATCGCAGCGAACTGGGTGGTGGCGCCGCCCTGGAGGAAGAGGACCGCGTATTCCGAGGGGATGTTTAGAAGGGCACGGAGATCAGACTCAGCCTTTTGGATGATCGAGAGGAACTCCTTCCCTCGGTGGCTCATTTCCATGACGCTCATGCCGGATCCGCGCCAGTTGTAGAGCTCCGACTGGGCCTTGAGGAGGACGTTCTCCGGAAGAGTGGCGGGCCCGGCGGCGAAGTTGAAGACCCGAGCTTGCGCTGGGGTCTGGGTCAACGGAAGATGATCTTGGGTCTGGGTTGTGGCGGCGCATTTGATCGAGAGAGGCTTGGTGGGTAGCTTAACGGTGGTAAGATGGGTGGTGGTGGGGACGATAGGGTGGTTAGGATTTCTGAGGAGGGAACGGTTTGGGTTCTTGAGGAGAAGGGAGTTGGGCGAGCTTGCCGTGGCCATGGCGTTGGTGGCGGGTCAGATTTGAGATCTCAGAGAAAAAGTAGGGACGAAGGGAGGGAGAAAGTTTTTTTGGTAGAGCTATATGTATTGTTCTGAGTGGGGTGTCTGGATCTCGGTGGGACAATATATATAGAAAAGGAGTTTATTACATAGCGATCTTTGTAAGATATACGATCTAATAATCTATGTGGGGATAGTCTATTGATAAAACAGTGGATTATAATTATAATTTTATTGTAGGATTTATGTTAGTTAATATTTTATATATATAATATTAAATAACATTACTTATTATATTTATTTTCTTAAAATTACATTATATAATTCAGACGGAACAGAGAGTATCTTAATCATGCTGCGGAAAAAAATCAGCAAAATACTACTTTTGGTCTGTGGTTGGTGGAACGTTTAAAACTTTTAGAAATTATGTCCTTTTCTGAGGTAGAGAAGTTGGAGTTTTTTTTTTCTTTATTTGTTATTTTTGTGATTGGTAACATTTTTTCAGTGGTTTTACGACGCTTCTAAACATTGGCTGCGCCTGCGCAAGTAAGTATGAGAATGATGTTGGCTACTTGGCTTAGCCTGCTGGGGGTTGGTAGGAAAAAGAGTCAGGGGGTCAGATTCGGAGGAACTTCCCCATGGTTTGGTAGATAACGCTGTCCTAAGATTTTCAGGTAACTCGGGCAGGTTGTTTTGTTTTTCTTATTTCTATTATCTCCAATCACTATCCCCATTCCTTCATGTGTCTCTCCACCCACTGCATTTTCTTTTTCGAGTTCTTTTTCTTTTCTTTCCTAGGAGTACTTCTCCTTAATGCCTGTTTAAAAATGTCATAGGACCATGTGTTTTTTTTTTTTTTTTCAGTCTAAGCTGATATGTGACTGTGTAAGTATCGGGACTAGTTTACGCGTATTTCGACTAATTTCAAGTTTTGTGCAATCTTCGGTTCCACACAAATAAGATAATTACCATGTCAAAGGCCATGAGAGTGGCTCCAAAATCTTAATAACACCTATAAAGTTTTGAACTTGAAACATTAAAGGGAGCATATTACCAAAGTTCATTTATGTGTGCTTAATCTAACTTAATTTGCTACTAAAATGATCGGAGGACTAAGAGATCTTAACCAAATGACGTTGTTGTATGACATCAAATTTGTTGTTGTATAGCTTTAAGTTACCAAAGCATTTTCTTTTGATATCCATTTGTCAGGATTTTAAAATTTGTTAATTGTGATAAATAATAAGATGATAAATATCATCTTCGTATTATATAATAACTAAGATTTTGAGGAATATGTTAGCGGTTGCATTCATTGAAACTAAGGAGAAAAGTAGGATAAATATTTGGAATACCTACTCACTTGCCCTCAAGAAAAGAAAAAGAATACTCCAACCCTTACTGCAAAATCTTTATACGACACTTAATATAGACAACATTTTATAAGTTACTTAATAACAAGAAACAAATGTACCATTCACATAAAATGTTACACTAACTTTAACAGAGAGAGTGGATGACTTTCCTCATTGAAAATATATTCTATTACCTCTCTTTTTGTTTGCATTCTTCTAATTTCTCCCTCATTTACCAGCAGATGTCAAAGTGAATGGAGGAATAAAAGAAAATTAATCTGTGGCAAAACTAGACTAGAGTGAAGCATTCATACATATGTGGAAATAACTGCTCTCTTGAAGATTGAAAAATATGATATTGTAATCACATTATTATTCAAAGGGAACAACACTAGGAGTGAAATTCAAGGGGCAGAGAATGAATTATGTTCAGCTAGAACTTAGGTAAACAACCGTGGCTGTGTGCAATTAACAACCAAGGCCGCAGGGGTTAATTATCTGGGATTCTGGAAAATGATTTCCCAGTGCAACTCAAGTTGCTGTATTATGATGAGTGTTCCTCATCCCCAATCAACCCAATTACTACGTCATGGTTAGTAGTTGCTGTACATGACCTGCTATAGTTGGGTGTCCAAAAGAAAAAGAGCCGGTTCGCATTTTGCTGTGTAGCCAAACTTCGATGTACAGTATTTCCTATGTACCCCTGTGAGTTTCCCTGTTGCTGCCTTCTGGTGGAAACCTACCATTTGTCTTGAGCATTCTCTGTGACCAAGTAAAGCAAGAAGCATTCCAAATCAATGAAATTTCATGTATCCGATCTGTATTTATTATTTAAAACGGCAAGAAACTCACAAGAGCTGATCTTCTGAGTAGCTGGTATGCCATTCACAGGTCTTACTCCACTGCTGGACCCCATAAAGAGTACTTAGAGCGGCATAGACTGCAGCAGCTGCTAATAAAGATGGCGGGAACTTGAGCATCTCACACTCCACGAGCGAAAGCTCAATCAAGAAGAAGGACACTTGCTCAAGCTGTTCCATAAAGTTAATGTTAATCGGATTGCAGCAATATTGGTTGACATTGATCTGCAAGTAATTTTGGGCATGCGGAAAATATACTCAAGTGTTTCTGTAGAGAAGATTTCTAACCTTTTTTTCAGATTGAGCAGCCTTGAGGAACCTTCGCATGAAAACATAGGGGGTTGGAACTGACATGTTGAACTGCAATGTGTTGAGCATCAAGCTCTCCTGCAGGTTTCTTAATATCAGAAGATCATTTCAAAGGATGTGTTATAACTTTAGCATAATCATGAATCAAGAAAAATACCATGTCTAGAACCTCCTTCCTTGTGTAAGCTTTATCTGATATAAGAATCAAATCCCCCACTATAGGAACAGAAACCTCCTCGTACTTACATGCTAAAAGCAATGCAACCAAACCAACCAATTGAAGTTTCTTTCTTACCACTGTTTGCTTGGATAAAAATCTGTCAATTATATTAACCGTAAGGAATAATGTCTCGTTCATGAGCTCAAACTTGTCGTGGACCTGTTGATTCAAAGAACCAGAACCAAGGCTCAAAATTGACATTTGATTTGCAGCGAAAAAGAAAGCAATCAAGGTCAAAGTTGAACCAGAAGCCCAATTTTTACCATTCTGGGCATTGGTTCAGCGGGAGACATTGTGTACCTCAATAAGCCAGTCAATTAGTATAGATCTCATCCTCTCATTAATGTCAGATTGTTGTTCCATATAGTTTGGTGAGACACAGCTAAAACTCTGCATAAAATGACTTGTACTTAGCAACCAAAATTAGGTAGTATTGATCTTTCATTGTCAGTTACTGCATTTGCAATGAAAATAGGTTTAGAAAATTTGAAGCACATCATAAATTTTGCTGAAATAGTAATTGAGTAAACTGCTCCAGCAAATCAATAAGATGAACTGTATCACCGTTTGCGTCCATAACAGGAAAAGAAAAAATCAAACTCAAGCTGACAATTCTTGCCATTTGCTACAACAGTGGTGGTATTTCAACTTTATATATGAGACACTTAATGGAAAACCATATATCAACAGAGGTGATATTAACTCATCTTGAATCAATAATTACTTCAAATTGAGGGTTCGTTATCCTTGCGTGTATTTAATGATGCCACAAAATGTCATTAACGATCTAAATTTGGTAATCTACACATATATAACTCCACATACCGGCAATCTAAATTTGGTAATATAGACATATATAACTGCACATACCAGCGCTCAAACAAGCACATATCTAATGAAACCTCCAAATACGATTAAATATCTCCATATTTTTTTTTCAATTTTGGTATCTACAGTAGGATGAAAAATGAAAGGGTTTAACTAGAGGTGTAGCCCATTATTTGGCGTCCAAATTCACAATTCAATTGGTTATCTTCAATGATTCACCAATTTTTTTCCTCAACGGCTGATAGAAGAATCTTGAACCGTACGAAATTTCACATCCATGATGGGTAGAACCTAAGACCTCCTTCCCTATGAAACTAGGGAAGTATCTCAATTGTACATGACCACACTCGCACAAAGTAGAATACTGCAAACTGAAAATCCAATGGGGTAACTTTTATTTTGTCTAATTAGTAAGCAGATAATTAGACCAGAAGAACTACGATTTTTATGGGTGAATGATGAGAGGTTGGGACACCTAAACACTGGCTGAGATATCATTACGAGAAAATTGACCCCATGAGCACTAGTAGATTTTACCTCCATTTTTCTGTAGTAGGCATGGAGATCTTCAATGTAGTCCACAACTGCAAGTGGATTCTTTGCATCACAGCTGTCAATATCAATGACAGGCTCTTCAACTATATCCTCCATTTCGACCTCCTCCTAGCAATTTAGCAAGTTGATGACATTTTCGCAAATCAGTCAACATAAATTCACTGACTGTTAAGGAAGAAAAATACCATCTCATCAGTTGCACTAGATACTGCTTCTGTTGGTTCTAGAAACATGGGCACTGGTTGGTCTTCTTTAGGTGACTCGTGTTCTTCATCTATTAAAATGCAATCACCAAAAACATTTGAGATTGGAGCTGATGGGTTCGCTTTCTTGGTTTCCTGAACATAGTTAGAGCCATGAAATCACTCCCGGCACCTCCCAAATCTTGAAGCGTACATAAAAATTTGGATCCATATTTCTCATAGGATGAGACATAGAGAAAACTAGTAATACCTGCGGACAAGATGGCTGCGTGTTTGCAATTTGTGCTGCAAACTTCCTAAATAACACAGCAGATCAAAATCACACTACAAGAAGCGGAAAAAATGTTGTGACGGAAACACAGTAACCTTTAGTGAGTTCCATTTTTTGTTAAGGGTTAATTTTTTTAAAGCGAAGAAAGATCTAAAAATTCAAATTTTTTTGAATCCATTTCTTTCTTCTATTCCTTGTCAGCAGCCATAAACCATAAACGAAAGGAAATTTAAGAGCCACATTCTTATTTCCAGACCGCGTAATTGGTCGATGCATTGGATCAGCCTGCTTCTTTTCACGGATCTCATTTTTTCTGGAACAGAAGAAGAAAAACACGGAAATCAACTCCAAAAAGACCCAAAAAAAAAACAAACGATGACAATAACAAAAAATGAGAATGTATTTAGATTTCATATTAAGCATAAACATCATTACTCTGGAAAGGCTCTCTTATTGACAACACAAGGGTATGCTTGACCTCCCACTAGACTCTGGTTAATAACGCTTAAAGCCCTTCTGTTCTGCCTAATCTCCTGCCCAAACTTTCTATTGCCCATCTCTAACCCTGCTACCATTCAAAAGTGACAAAAATACATGTCAGATCTTGTGATATCACGACCATATTCCATCCCAAATCGACGAGAAAATCTCAAAGTACCTTGGAAACTTGTAAGCTTGTTCAAATTGGGATTGTTCTCGTCAGTAATAACCATTTTCTTTGATTATCTGAAAGAACAGTCACTACCAAAGAACAAAGCTCCTCGATCCCAAGACCCACTAGCCTAAAACGTTAGAGCATCTAACACCCGAGCCCCTTTCGAGCAAGGTAGACAGAAATATAGACCTCACCTACAACTAAGGGTACTTGTCTGTAAAAAAAGCCGTGGCCTTGCCCCTTTTTCAAACACAACGGCTAGTGGATAGTGGCCGTTGGATCATGGGTTTTGACAACAAATGAGACTTTTCCCCCAATTTCTTGTCCCAACAACGGTCACTTATAGTTGGCATGTGGCGTGCCGCATCTGATTTCAAATAAAGTGTTTGTATATTGTCCTCGAGCTTGTCGGAATCATTGGTCCCCCCTACCCTTCGGTTTGCCTTTTGCGGTAAGTGCAGTCCCCGCTCCGCATCGGCTCCTATTGCCAACTTGGATCCTGGTTGGATAAAGTCCACCAATAAAGTATTGACACATAGGCTTTAATTAAAGGAATTAAATGCATTTTTGGTTTCTATATCCTAAATCCAGTCAGATAATTCCAGTGTGGATTTCCAAACATCATTAGGAATGTTTAATGACATTACTCTTTATGACTTCCTTACTCGATTTGTAATGTACGATGAGGATAGTTTTTGTTAAAAGTTTTCTGGTGATTTCAAATTTCGGTTTCTATAATTGTCGTGAGTGTTATTTTCTTTTTATGAAAAATAATTCTAGATTGATCGGTCATGACTCATGAATAGTAAATTTATGAGGTTTAGAATTATTAGACTAATCATTAATCACTATTATGTAAATATCTAAATTTGAAAAAATGTAGAGTACCATAAGTAAACTTTTTAAATTAATCTAATCAAGTATTTATTCTATTTAATGACTCATTAGTTCGGATCGAGCCGAGTTTGAATTACACGTGCAATTTAGAGAGAAATAAATACAACAAGTAGATCTCATTTCATTTAATGTTGTTTATATAAAGTTTTGAGCAACATCCTGTAATGTCCATTTATTGCGTCATCTCTTTACGAATTGTACCATATAATTCATACAGAAAATTACATAGAATTCTAATCCCTTAGTTGTCATGTCTTTTATTTGAGATTGTTATAATTACTGTGGTTGTGGTTGTTAGCAAACAATTTTTTTTTTTTTGGTGAGATGAGAGTTACCCATTAAACAGTAGGTGTTGGAAGTAATTGACATGAGTCTATGGTACCGTTTGTTTCTCCAACATTTTGGGGCATGGAAATTTCCAGCAAAACAAATAACTTCAAAATTTTTAACTTTTACACATACACACTTCACCTTTCACAAACCCTAATAAATCTCAATAAAGTAAAGTAAAGAATGATTTAAAATTTCAAAGGGCACCCCCTATATTAATGACGTAAAGGGAAAACGAGGAGAAAAAAAAATATGATACATTCGTTAATATGATTTGAAAATTTGGTGGGGCCTCTAGCAAAATACAAACTACATTAAAGGACCAATAAACAAATGGGTAGACTCTTCGGAGCCATTTGAATGAGCATGGCCCATTATACAGGTGTCAACGCAGCGTCCTGTCATCTATAATTCAACCAATCATGACAGACCTCGGGAATGAGTAATGGTTTCAGAGTTTGTTTTGAGCCTGACAAGTTTGATGGACCGTGGACCATAGTTTATTACATCGAGGGATTTAACAAGATCAAGTTGCTTTTAGATTCTTTTATTCCATAATAAAGCTCTTATTATAAGCTTAATTATTAATTTCAAATTAAACAATTTAAATATCAGTCACGTCAAGCTAGCAAAGAGTTGGCTTAGAAATACTAGGAACATGCTAATATGCTATTGGGTTGAACAATGCCCAAGAAACCTACTTGGTTGAAATGTGATCTAAATACAGCAGATACAGCTATTGAAGAGCCGTCCTATTTAGTTCAATACTATCCCTCATAATTTCAAAATTGTTTAACCGTCAAAAAAGAGCATAATGCTACAGGTAACGGGAGAAAAGCAGAGTTTGGTCACCCTGGTAACACTGCTTGTGTGAAAGGGATCAGAATCCTCTTCAGTTTGCTGTCTGAATGAGCGAGAATCTCTATCCGTGTGGAAGGGATATCTGTCAATTACTATTCTCTAGTCATGCTGCACCCAACTGGAATGTGTCTTAACAACAAAACAGTGATGACTTTACTTGAAGAAGCTTGACAGTAGAGGCCTACTGCCTTTCTCCTTCACCTGTAATTTGTGGTGCTTATCTCTGACCAACTCCTGAGGCAAGAAAGGCAACTGTTCCTCTTCTAACACCTTTTTCTGATTCGTTTGTGCCTCCTGACTTGTATTACGCCTGCCAACTGCTTTATGCTTCTTGGTTATCTTCTCCTGTGATAACATGTGCTTCACTTTGTCTACCACCTTCAAATGCCTCTCAACATTATCCTCATCATTGTCGTTCTCAACATCCTCTTGCATTTCTATAGTGACCTCCTGGTCTTTTAAATGGTAATTTTCCTTCTCTAACATGATTTCCTGCTTCATATTTGTTTCTTCATGGGGAGGTAATTGGCACGTCTTGGTTCTTCTCTTGTGCTTCTGACACACCTCCTGGGATTTCGCTGTCTCGTCTACCTTGGGGTCCATTATAGCCACCACCTGCTCGGAGAGACTGCTTTGCTTCTCGACCAACTTTTGTTTCTTCACCTTCCCCTGCTTCAGTTCTGGACTAGATTTTAATAGGCCACGTTTAAGTTTTCTGTCCTCTTCAATTTGCGGCTTCACGAGATCAGAAAGTGACAAATCATACTCCTCCTCATGGACATCTGGCTCCACATGAGTTTTCTCCACCTTGGCAACCTCCATTCCTCCTTTATCGACTTCACCGCTCATAGTTTCCAAAATAATCTTGCCAAGAACAAATCTTGTCTCACGCAGATCTCCCTTCCCAAGGAGGTGGTAATCAATCTCAAATCTCTTCCTTCCATGATCATAGGACTCAATATCATTCAAAAGCACGTTGAAAATTTCAGCAACATCCCTTCCCATTTTCTTTGAAATAAAGACCTAAAGAACCACAATTCTTATCAGTTTAACTGCATATCTGAAGCTATATACAAGTAAGACACATATATTTACTCCAAGAAACCATGGACATATGTTAATCATTGAGACAGCTCCCGATTAGGGAGCAAAATAGTAATACATAACCAGGTAACAAGCCAGACAGAACAAAATGGAAATATCTGCCGCATAAATCATTATACATAGAGGCCAGAGTTCTTCTTAAGCCTGCTTAGACTTTGTGGTGGATCTAGGTGGTGAGTTCGCCTATTTTCAATACATTTTTCTTATGTGGCCAAAAATTAAATTGCATGAAGACTGCTACTAACTGGTTGGCCATTGCTGCATGCCAATGAAAATGAGCACTCTATACACAGGGTGGACCCTGCAAATTACGTGTGACATATTATCATAGGCAACAATTGAATCTGTCAATCTCAGGGTCACAATGGAATTTATTTATTTATTTATTTTTAACCTACTATATCAACACCATCAACATAAGGTTACTACGTCAGCATGTTGAGCATTTAATAGGGCTGAAGTCAGGTCAGAATTTTGTTATCTTTCCACAGCTTTGACAAACATCAAACTTAGCAGACAGCAACTATGTCCTCTTCCTTATGCTGTATGTGACTTTTCTTCTATTAAATCATTCATACATGCACAGGGACATGTATTGTGCAAGTATGCAGGTGATAACAAATCAGTAATGCAATGAGTTATAAAGAGATAACAGCTGAAGTAGACCATTCATCAAGGAAGTTGAGAGAAGATCAGCCAAAACTATATAAACTGGCATACAACAGCATGCATTTACCTTACCACTGATGTAAAAACATAATAGAGGAGTTGAGTCTGCAGATTACCATTTGAAATGAGGATGCAACCTCGGCAACATAGGGTTCGGATTTTCACGGTTTATGAATATAGAGGGCTGTCATTAGTGAATAACTGTACATGGCAATTAAATTTTGTTTTATCTATTTATTTAACATCTATGGTTATTGAACTTTCTTCTTTAGTTATATCTATGTAATTCACGATTTTAATGCCTTTATTTAGGTTTCATATTTGAAGTTTATCAATCTTAGTTTTGGATCTTGGTTGCCATTTGATATCTGTCAAAATTTTAGTTTCTCAATGGCAAATAAGGGGCACAGTATTTGTAATATGCCCTTGTCTAACTTAGAGCTAAGTATCATTCCTACAAATAAGCCTAAAACTAAACTAGATCGAGGTCAATTTGACCCAACCAAGGATTACAAGTGGCCCAATTCTGAAAGTTTATACACAAACTAGGCTTAGGCCGAGTGGTACCAGTTAAGGTTGGCTTGGACTGAATTAGCCTGCAAACCAGACCACACCCCAATTGCAGCCCTATTATTTTTGCCCTTTTGTTCTTGAGGAATTGTAGATCGATATGATTTGGTTGTGCAGTAAAAAATTACCAAGATGCACCACAAGGGAACATACAATGTCAAATTTTAAATTACCTCAGGTGATGGCATGCGACCCAAACTTGGCATATTATTCCTTTATATAATTATGCTGCATATTTGAGGTTATTAGCAACATAAACAGCAGTTGAGGTACTTACAAAACCAGAGGATGGAGAAACCGGGTATCTGGACATGGATTGCCAAAGACACTCTGTCTCAATCAAAGCAGCTATTGAATCCTGAACTAAATATGCTAACAAAGTAACTGCTTCAGCAAGTTGTTCGTCTGATTGAAGATCAGAGGACTCCACAATCTCTGGCACAAAATTAGGATGCATTTTAGCATGTTCTTTGGAAAATTTAACACCTTCCTTCCAGTTTCCATGGTACAGAGCAGAAGCAAATGCCTGGACGACGAGAGCCTCTTGAGGGTTATTTACCAATGCCAGGTGAAAAGCCAGCAGACCGATCCTGTCCAAAAACAACCATTAGTGCAAAGATACGAAAACATACACATTCTCTTCCAAACCAAAATTCGGGAAGAAGCACATATTATTCTGTAAATTAACAAGTCAGCATGGATCACACAGTTGTTTTCCCCCATTCACAAACAACTTACTACTGCTGCTTCCATTCGGTAATTGCTCAGGGTGATGAATGATTTCCTAACCATGCATCTATCATTGAAACAGGAAATAAACAGTTTTTTGACAGGAAGCCAGCAACGCTCTTAAACTGAAAGATCTACTTACCAGAAACTGTCAACAAAAGCGTTGGCCACACAAGGGTAGGATGTTTGTCATTTAAATGAGAAGGCAACACGTTTATTGGCAAGATAATCATATGCAGGGCTCCAAACTGGAGTATCGCATGCCTAGCAAATCTTTAGCTTAAAGTGTGAGCTGAAGATTGCACGAGAGGGTGGTGCTGAAGTCTCTGCCAGAGCTTAAAACAATCTCTTCACCTTGTCATTTACTTTGTGCCAAGACCCACACCCCCAAACCCTCCATTGGTAAGCTTGGTTTTGCTGCTCCCAACCAACTTAGAGGTTTCATAGAATCAATTAAACCATACCACGTAAATCATCAACAGTGGCATTTACAAGCAGAAGTGGAAAAAAATTTTGAACAAAAATACTCAAAAATTCACAAATTCAAGAAAACTCGAGAAGTCGAGCAACTATCTCCTACTAACCAAGTTAGTGACTGTCACACTACAATGATATTACGTATGTAATTATGAAAGAGAAAATAGATTGTTGGCTCACCACAAACTGCAGTCAGAAGGTCGATCACAAGTAACCAATTTATCCATATGAAAGAACAATTGCTGCTCAAAAGAAAGGTGAACATATTAGGAGTAAGATAATGGAAAGAAAACAAGAAAATTGCTTTTGACACATTCTAGACCAATTTAAATTCATAATGAAGTAGAGTCGACCAATCATTTGCAAGCAAGTGGATATACACACCATAAAAAACTGTCACTACAATGACCAAGGCCGAATTAGAACCTTGTGACAGCTTCCATCACATCGCTCTCTCTCTCTCAAATTATTCCTACATGGTTCAATATCTCAAGAGAATTTTGAATACCTCAGATACTGGACAATTTTCAATTAGTTGCAAAAGGGTAATATATCAATAGGAGATCTCTTATGCCTTTCTCCAACTCAATAATGTGTCTTAGGTGATCTCGTAATATCTACATTCTTTGCTTACTAACTCCACAATGACAAATATATTCCAAAGTTTATCCCTAACTAAATGATGACAAAATATTGAGCTTGTTTTACTATTTCCTTGTAAAGGAAGCTTACCATCAACATAATGGGACTCTTAGCAGATCGCTTGGTCTCTTGAAGATATGCCGCCTATAATCCGAATTCCATGTGAGATGTAAGCTACAACTGAAATCATTGGAATGTTGTCAACTGGGTAGCGGAAAATAGCTTACATGAAATGGAAGTAGCATTCCAAGCAGGTTAAATCGATGAAGCAAGCAGAGAGAAGGTTCAGCAGCTCCATAAGCCAGCATATAGTTCAACTCCATCATTATCCTGGCCTGAAAAAATATAAAATGTCATTTTAGTAAGGAGGATGAAGTTAAAAACATAAAATTACATTCGCTTGTGCAACTCTAACAAAGTAGCTTTCATAAGAAACAGCAAAAATTAAAGAAGCATATAAATAAAGGTAGTTAAAATCTCTGCCACAAAGAACTGAATGGGGGAAGTTGAAGGTATTAAGAAATTCCAAAAACACCTCATAATTATTTAATGACCCAAATTGCTGAAGATACTAAAGCAACTACCTTGGCTAAACTGTGGAGAGATGAAGAAAGGTTGTGCATTGCAGTCACCAAGTCCTTTTGTAATGATAGTCCCAAACGAGCTGCAATTCTTAAGCCCCTCAAAATTCTTGCTGTGAGAAGGATTGCATATGCTTGATCAGATTCATAGAGTTTGATACCAGGTTCAGCCAATGGCATCAGATATCAAGATGCTAAAAAGTTTGTAGACAATTAACAAAATGAATATCTACCACAATCTTCTTCAAATGACAATTGAGCAGGGATCAACGTTCGCAGCTGAGTCCACATCACCCAACAATATCAAAACTGAGCAATTATTCAAACTCAAACTTCACTTGTATTAAGACAGCAAATAAAGAGTCACCTTCAAGGATCTTAGGTCCGCTATCCCATTAGAGTAATCATATATCTTATTGACAAAAGGGTCAAAGAATAAGCTGCTTACACACAAAACCAAAATTTCGTGTTAAAAAGCATCAAACTAAAGTAACATATTAAATAAGCAAGTGCGGTAAAAAAAATCTTCAGAACCCACAATCCACTTACACGTCACTGACTATATAAGAACATTTCCCAGTGAAATAAGTAAAAAGAAAAAAAAAAATTGAAAAGAGAAAAAGGGGACTTACCTATTGATAGTGAAGTCTCGACACATAGAGTTTTTCCAGCGGATGAAGTCTTTCTCATCACAGCCTCTTGGCATTTTCAAGGGAAGAACCTTTTCTTTATCCTCACCACGTTTTGCCACGGTCTCAAAACTGGAAACCTGTTGCAAAATCAAAGCAAGTAAACAAAGAAATTGAGACAGAATGTTAAGCACTGGAATTACAAAAATACATGCTTTGACCAGTGGCGGAACCAGGAATGAATCTAATGGGGGGGCCAACTCTTAAGGAAAAATGATAAAAAAAAAATTTTACTACGTAATGTAAAAAAATGTCTTAGAGTTAAAATATTGAAAATTAAAGACTAAAAACATTAAAAATATTCATGCATCTGCCCAGAGAAGAAACAAATTACCAAAAAAAAAAAGTTGCAATCAAATGAATAAAATGTAGGATATTATAATATTTCAGTGGAAAGTCAAACTAATTGTAGCAGCAATAACAATCTGCTTGTGAGTTTTCTTTATCTGAAAAGACTGAAATCCTCATTTGTTTACTAGAATTATAGCCCCAGCGGATAGGTTCTTTTGTTCACTTGTTTCCATAGATTGCTTATATGACGGAATCGTTGAGGAAAAGGTTTGGAAATAGGCAGAACAATGCGTAGTGATATATGAGTCTATGACCTAAATTCTAATCGGCTAAATTGCTAATCTAATCACAAATCAGTAATAGGCAGAGAGAGGGCCAGCCTGGTCTAAAATGAGCAGATTAGTTATAAAAAAGGATTAAGGGGGGCCAGCCTGGTCTAAAAGTAGCCGATTCGTTAAAAAAAAAATTCAAAGTTTTTACATTGGCCCCCCTACATCCGCCACTGGCTCTGACCAATTCTGTATCCTGAAAGAATACTATTCAGCGATACACACACACACACACAGATATTTATAGATGTTCATGTGGAAGGATCTTATAGAATTACTAAATGTACCTACAAACCTCAATTACAGACCCTTTGATATGCACCATGCATATAGGAAATCTCCGTCCAACAATCTCGGCACGACGAAACTGCTTCTTGATCTGAGATTAGATTTAAAAAACCCACAGAAGGCATAGGAATGAAGGCTTCAGCATCCAAAAGGTGCATCACATCATACTTTTGGAAGGTCCGACTAGATAGGCTTTGCACCTCATCATGAAGTTGAAGGCTAAAACCAAATCAGCATCCAAAACCTGCTTAAGATTTGCTGTGGTGATCACATCAGCTTTTGGTATTTTATTTAGGATTAAATCTCTTACACATCCTCCGACTAGATAGGCTTCAAACCCTGCACCTCATAAGAAAAAGGAAACCATGAAGTTAGGAAGAAAAGATACTGATGTACAACAAGACCAATATGATGGAAGTAGAATTATATACAATGTGCGAAAAACTCTTGACATCAGCATCCAAAAAAGATTTGCTGATTCATAGTCAATATATACGACATTCCTCATCTACATCTTAATATGTGCGAAAAATACAATGCTTTCCAATATATACACATTCCTTCTACATCTTAATAGTATAAATGACAACGAAGCTTTGTCCAAATAATCCACCTAGCTCAACATCAGACCCTTTTAACTGCTGCGATTCTTTGTCTATGGGCAGCATACGATCACCGAGCTAGCAATAATGCATAGGAATAACTCAGACACCGATTAAGCTAACATGGATGTCGAAATGAAAAGAGTAAAGTTCATCACTTCCAAAGAGGATGGTGAGGAGAAAAGGAAGTATGAAACAAAAAGTTACCTTCATTTCGAAGAATTTTCAACACAGTCCAAGAGGTTTGTGGAATCATTGAACGGCTTATCCCAAGTAACCTCGAGTCTAACGTTTTCCACTTCGACATGTCAATACGGCCTACAAGTAATCATTGAAACCAAGCTTTACTGACACATGTCAAGTTATGAAACTAAGTTCTGGCTAACCAGCCCAACGCAGTATTGGTGTTTAGTTGAATTTAAAGAGAACACTCGTATATAAAATGATGAAATCCATATCCTCCATAGGAAACCTTGGTTAGACATAGAATGATAACCCGTTTCTGGGTAGGGTTGAGCTTGCAATCCCCCTTCAGCCAGCGTATGGTCGAATCTCTGCCCATGAGACACCAAACCCGATGAAGACAAAATATGCATAAAGTGTTCGAACAAATGCCTCGAAGAACAAAAGACACAGTAACAGAGTTAGAAAGACCTGTAGGTTGATTAGCGCTTTGAGACGAGATAGCAAGCAACTGTAAAGATTGCCTCTGAGGGATATTGCCATTACAACTTGAAATTCATCGAGCTCTATATGCCATCCAGTCACCACTCCTATTTTGTTCGATGTGTGCCGGTGAGTGAAATTCAGTGAGAGATCAGGTGAGTCATAACTTGTCGCGGGAAAGTTCTATTTTTGTACTCCCCGTACACAAGCGATTGTCGTGGGCCGTGGTGGCGAGGATCCACCTAAAATCACTTCTTCTTTTTCCCTTCTAGAGGTATGTTTGTTTCGTAAAAAATTATAAGATTTTTAATATGTTGATAGAGTCGTGAATATTCATGTAAAATTGAGTTTTATAGATTTTTATATAAAAGTTGGTGAAAATTTTAAAAATATTTAATTTTTATTGGAGTTTGTAAAAAGTGTAGAGAGAGTTAATTTGATGTAATTGTTTAATAAAAAAGTATTGGAATTAGGTAAATAAATATAGATAGAATATTTGTTATAATTTTTTTAAAAAAAGATATTAGAGTTTGTGTGAAAAAGTTGTTAAAGATTGTGTAAGAGGTATTTGTGTTTGTGTATGAATTTTTTAAATTTTATATGTTCGTTTTGTAAATTTTGTTGAA
>CM025856.1:377211-447863 GCA_003952965.2 Morella rubra
TACTATACTAAACAATTGCCGTGGGAAGCTGAGGATATCTTTATTGTTCTATAAACATAACAACTAAGAGAATTTTTTAAGAACTGCGTGTCAAGCCTACCACTCAAAACATTTGTAAGAGATTATTTGCATAAGAGAAGCCACTTGCAACATGATTCCATTGAAGGTCAAGGGAGAGGAGAGCTTCATTACTTCTGTTTTCTTGGTTATTGATACAAAATTCTCCTGTTAAGACCCCATGAATCGATTAACAGAAGAAAGAAGCTTACTCACCTGACCATTAATCACCCATATTGGGAACCCCTCAATCCCAGCATCTACACATGCCTTGGCCATTTTAGTTCCCTTCTTATACCCATCGGGGAAGCATTCCACATAGTCCAACAGCTTAGCTGCCTCACGTCCAAACATCTGTACAAAAGACAGCAAAAGAAATTATAATTTCCCAAAAATGGTAACTAAAATCTAGATGAATGGCTAACAAAACTGTAGTTCTTCCTTAAAATAAGCACAAAACAGTTGTCTACTTATCTCATGAAACTAATATTAGCTCCACTCAGCTTCCTTTACCAGACTGTGCTAGTTAGGCTAAATACACTAAATTCTACAGAGGAACAAAACATTCATCAATCAACCCGGGTAGATCTAGGTTCCCACCAACATAAATTAGAATCTCAAGAAAAGAAGCCGCTTGATTACAATCTTTTCACAACGCAAGAGACATGAATTTTTAAGAGATGAGTCTCAACCAGGATTTCAAAGAAACCCAATGGATCAAATCTGCTTGTATCCACAAGAAAACTTCCAACTTCTTTTTTTCTAAATTTCTATTTTATTCCTGCTAACAGGAGTTGGAGGTGCATATGAAAACTTGCAGGGTTTCATGTGGCCTCTACCAGGACTCGTAGAGACTATCACCAATCCTTTTTGGATTTCTAACACAAACACTGATGATCTACACCCCATGTCCCGGAAATGCGTTCCTAAATTTCGGATAACTTAGCAGTGAGGCTGAAGAGAAAACCATCTAACTTGTGGTCATTATGTGACGCCAAGCTCCTATATTCAACTTGACTTAAAAAGGAACAGAAGCAAATAAATGGAGGTAAATGTACCTGCTTTTGTTCTAAACAATGTGAACACCAGAAAGCCCCATACATTTTAGCTCCCACAGAGCGCAGATGCTTTGCAAGAGAAAGAGCAAAAGGACTCGACGAAGTTGTGATCTCAGTTGTAAAGTATGGCAGGACAATTTCAGCCACACTGTTGATGTAGATGTAAATCAGGAAAAGATAAAAATAAAATAAAATAAGAAGGAAAAAGGGGTGGAAGCATGTCTTCCAATGCATGAAACTTAATAATAGTTGCATGCCTAAACAAGTAAATAAGTGACAATCCACCCATGGGCAACATGTGATAACCGAATAAAGGCCTGCAAATCAGGCAAAAATGGGCCCCATATTTCATCTACAGTTAATAGATGATGTATTGACTACAAACGTAGGAACCTTGATATAACAGGCTAGCTAACAGAACTATAACATCAACTCCTCCGGAAGATAATTTACCCCCTTAAGTCATTGAACCAGGGGGTTGCAGACTTGCAGTCAGGTACATAAAATAAAGCAAGATGCCTGTTGATACCTTACTGTTAGCAGCACCTACCTATGACTTTATGCCATAGCTATGATTCTACAATCTGTACCAAAAATGCAATAAGATATCCTAACACAGAAATTGAACACAATTTCGACGATGCAATCCCCATTGGGATTAAGGGGACAAAAACGACTGCTGATTTGGAAAGAGAAGTCTATCTCAAACTGCGACTTCAAATGAACAGACTTGCCCTTTGACTAAACAACCTGGTTCTTGACATATCAGGCAGTTGTTTGGAGACAAACAAAGATGAAAAGAGGGTAGGCAGTATTAGAAAAGAGATACACGAATAGAAACTGCCATTTTGCAAACTTTTCCCACGACAATTCCCAACATGTATAAAATGGACTCCACTGCAGCTCCAAGAATGATATCATAAACAGAGAATGGGGAAAAAGAAAAAGAAAATGAAGCCAACAGAATGGGCCTATTTGACCCTGTAGAAGTAAGGAACCATGGCATATATGTTTGAAATAGATTCCATTTTGAGAATTGAAAAACAAAGAGGAAGCCTGTAATCTGGCAACAAATCATCACCTGGAGGAGACAGGTTGAGAAGCACCGTATGAAGTGTTTAGGGTAACAAATACCAAGCTAGCTATACATAGCTGCAAACCCACCACTTTTTGTACCTCCTGTAACCCAAAATCCTACAGGAACAAGGAAAAAAAAAAAAACAGGAACATTGTATCATGTGTTATGAACAATAACAATTGCAGCAAGTTTAACCACCAATCCATGATGGAGATGAAACATAAAGAAAGAATTTAAAGGAACATACCTTTAGATTAATAAAAAATAAGCTGAACGACAACAGAGCTGACATTAGACAGTATGAGCATGAAGCTCCCGAAAATTTTGTTCCTAGAATGTATAAGAAATATGAACTGGCAGCCGCCATGGAGGTAGTGCTTCCTAGTAGAATTAAACGACCATTAGATTCTTCGAGTCCAAAGGGCAAGTTCTTTCTAGTCAACTGGAGGCTGAGTGTCGCAACTAATCCATATGCAACCATTCCTATCAGTGGAAGCGGAACACCTGGAAAATGCAAAAGGATTGAAATCCTCTGTCAAACTTATAACCTGCAATGTAATTCATACGCAATTAGCCTGTCAAATGAAGCATTCCCTCACAAAAGATAGAAGAAAATGGTATTTTAGTCGCACTATACCTAAAATACATATTATGCATGTGGCTAGAAAAGAACATTTGCCAATTCTTTTGGGACCCTGCAGATCTACTTTGAGAATTAGAGACATTTTACACGCTTTAGAATCGTGAACAGCTAACAACAGAAAACTAAGTCGATACGTGACAATCAACATCTTTTACAATTTGATACCCACAAACACACTTTTAGTCCCACACCGAAATGACCTCTTCATTCAAAATAATTTTTTTGGGTCACCTCCACTCTAGTACACCAACTTGAATTAAGCCTCCCATCTCTTACTGATCAAGCTTCAAATTCTTTGCATTGTACACGCTCCCTAGAAAAGTGTCAATCTATTCAACTGAGTTCAAGTAATAAACAAAACATACCAAAAACGACGGCGTAATCACTGTTGAGGATGTCGCCGCAAGTGCCGCCCCCAACTGGACAAAAGGCATCAGAATTCGTGAGCTTGAGGTACGTCAAGTACGCAGTCTCAACTAGCCCTATGCCTCCAAGCGCCGCACACCATTTGTACGTCGAAGTGCTCGCAGGTGAAGAGGAAGAAGAAGATGGAGACGATGTTGTCTCAGCTTCCGATTCGGCATCTTGACTTGGCCCGGAAGACAAGCACCTGACGGGAAGCACCAGAAATGTCCGACCATCCCAAGCACTCTTGACACCATCAATTCTGCGCGGGGTAAAACGTGGAGCGGAACGCTGTGAGCACTGACTCCAGAACAGTGGAGATGATAAGCTCACCATGCTCGCCATTGCTGGAATTAAAACAGTTCGCACCGAAATTTAATAGAAAATCTCCAAATTACTTTTAGATTTCGTATGGGTCCGTTATGACCAGTGAGCCAGCCAGTCCTCGCTCAGCCCGAAAGCTCTAGCTGATTGGGTCGGGCTGACTGCTACACCAAATTCTCAATCCGATGTGAGCCCATACCATGATGGGCCTGAACATTAAATTACAAGACACAAGGAGTACTTTCCTGGCCCAAACAACTTGGTGGAGTGGAGTGGGCCTGGGGGGTTTGGTGGGGATCAGGTTGAAGGATTGCCACGTGTATATGGGGTCCACCATGCATAGGAAAACGTAAACGTGAACTTTCCAAGAAAAAGAAAAGGATATATGATAACCATCCACACCTGTGGGCCCAGCCCTGCAGTCGCGGTTCAAACTTATCCATTACCTTAATAGTTATCAAAATTTTGACCTCGACTTTCCACGGAGGCTGTGACCAGGAAAACAATCACTGCTCTACTTACCTAAAAAAATCTGTGGCCTATAAATTTATAATCTTATCAGAAAGCGGGTCTCTATTTCAGAGGACCTTCGAACGTATTAGGACCCAATACCCATCTCAAATATAAATGTTCCACATTTAAGGAAAGGATAACTATGTTTGGTTTGCTGGAAAAAGAAAAGTGAAAAAAAAACGAAAAGAAATGAAAGGATCAACTTAACTACCATAACCATCGTTGCCATATAGCCATATATAAATTGCTTGCCCGCACGGCAACATTTTATAGCAAAAGATAAAAAGAGAGACATTCCCAAGAGCTTCGTGAATTAGGAAGAAATGGTGGTCGAATCGTTTGCTTGCTCTGCTTTGTGCTCCCCTGCCTCTTCACTTCCTCCGTTACTCTGCCCTCTCGAGTTCAATCAAAGGTCAAATAGGCTTTTGTTTTCCTTAAAGGCGAATCACCGGCCATTTGGCTTTGGCAGTGAGCAAAAGATTTCCAGCTTCAGGTGAGTATGAATGAATATCACGAGTCTGCTGCACTGCACAACTCCTATCATATAATCTCTTTGTAGCTTTATTATGATCTTCAATTAATCTTCTCTTTGTTCGTCATCTGGGACGTTTTCTTGGGACTACTCAATAAAGTCCGAAGGGTTCTCTGAGAGGGAACTTGGAGGCCATCGGATTTCCGACCTCCGTGCCAGTCCGCGTGGCGCATGAGCTGCTTCAAGCTGGACACCGGTATTTGGACGTCAGGTAGTGTTTCCGATTCATAATTACGCTGTTTATTCAAGAGCAAGAGCTCGTCTTTGTTTAAGCTCAATAGGACAGGGAAAGTACTCACGTTAATCACACTGTGCCGTGCATGCGGTGTTCTCTTGTGTATCTAGGACTCCTGAAGAGTTCACTGCAGGACATGCCTCTGGGGCCATTAACATCCCCTACACGTACAGAGTTGGATCAGGTTCTTTCCTCTGTTCTTCATCTCTCTGGATCATTTTAGCGATGTCGTACACCTAATTTTCATTCTCTCCTTGTAGAGAGAGGAACTCCCTCTAATTTTGTTTCTCAATATGCATAGGGATGGTGAAGAACTCCAACTTTCTGGAAGAAGTATCCTCACATTTCGGAAAATACAATGAAATTATTGTTGTAAGTATCTGTTCCTGAAAAGTCTTCTTTTGCAAAGTGGAAAATAAAATCTTGGTTTTGCTAATTTGTGCGTGACAAATCTCCTGGCTTTGCAGGGTTGCCAGAGTGGGACTAGGTCGCGCATGGCGGCCACTGATCTCTTAGCCGCTGTAAGCAAATCAAGCTTCTAACTTGGTTATTCTTCCTCCATTATTTTCGTTCGTAGGATTTGAAAACAAGGACAAAGAATATGGTCGAACACCAATGTCATCTGGTGAAATCTTACCTAATTATTTTAGAAATCTTTCAACAAAAGGCATCGGTTAAGTAGGTGAAAGTTTTATTCAGAAAAAAAAAAAAAAGTAGGTGAAAGTTTATTTAAAGATTCTCAAAATTTCGGGAATATTCTTTAAAATTTTAACAAACAAACACCCCTTAGTTGGTGTCTGTAGATAGCTTTTGAATCAAGTTTGGACTCCTAAAGAAAAGCACCATTGAAAAAGGGGGGAGAGGTCCTGCTATATATGTATGCACGTAAGTCAGAGCTTCCGTCTCTTTTCGCATAAAAAAGTTGCAAATCGCATTCTTATCATCTATTTGAAATTGCATCAGTTTTGACTTGGCCTGTGTGGCTTGGAAGCTACACCGGTCCGGAGTTTATAGGCCTTTTAGGTGGGTCCACTCCGGTGAGCTGTCGGCTTGGATTTCTCCTCGTTACCCAAAAAACAAAGTTTGTTTAAAGAGTCAGTTGACTTCATCAAGTAATGGCGTGGACAGAGCAAACAGAAAACAGCTAGCCTGCCATTTTGATTAATATTTATTATGCTATCTTTCTTGAATAATAAAAATATCAAAGTTATTAATTGTGGATTGTTGGAAATTGTCCAAATAGATTTCCAATTGAACTAAACGACATTAGTTTGGACCACTAAGTTAGTGTTCTTCCACTTCTTTGTTGGGAGTACATCTCAATTGATTGCAATGTGGCTATGATCTCGAAACCACCCTATAAGGAAATGAAACTTGAGACCTGTTGGGCGTTGTTTGTCTTTCTGTGGAATTGGCTTTCATTCTACGGATCTTTGTGCTGAAAGAATTGAATCAAAGCTGATAAGAACTTCACTCTATGGGATCTGCAGGGCTTTTGTGGCATTACAGACATAGCAGGTGGGTATGCTGCCTGGACACGGACTGGACTTCCAACAGATCAATTGTAAAGTTTATTGCAGAATCCTCACCGGCTCATCTGATATAGCTGGGGAAGAGCAGAGACGATCTGCAGAATATTCATTACAAATGTCACAGCAATTCCTAGTAAAAATTGCTGAGAATCATCGTGTAATAAAGACTACCCACAAGAAAAAATAAGTCAATAAACAAAATGAAGGGTCAAGGACGATTCAAGTTCTTGTCCACTTTGTAAATAGAAGCTCTGCTTTGGAAACATTCGGTGAACAGATTTCAGCCCTGCAAAGGATTTCTGTGCCATTGCTGTTGGATCTCTTTGGTACCTATCTTCCAGCAGACCTTCTAGCTGTTCATGTCATTTGATTATTTTCATGTATGTTTCTCGAAAATACTTTTTAAACAAACAGCAATTAAATTTGATGGACAAGTAATTAGACAAAAGAAGCTCGTAAATCGTTCCATAAAGTTTTAAATCTATGGGAGTTAAGGTTGGTGTCTGGTTTATATCCTTCAACAACTCTACAGCAAGACACAGAAAATGTTTAGAGCCTCTAAAAATCAAAAGGTTTGATCTTCTGTGAAAGTGTTAACTAAGAAACGAGTAGGTCAAATGGTATTTTTTCCAAATCGATTTTTTCAAGTAAGATGATAGATAGGAGCAGAAAATATTTGATGGATTTGTTTTCTTAATATGGGTTTGCTTTTCGACACAAACCAATAGGATAGAGCTGAACCCTTCATAACCCAACAAATCTGTAGTAAACAAAAGACAGTTGAACTTGTAGTTTAAATTTTTTTTTCCCTCATGTCTTGTATAGAATCTTCTCCCCGTGTGAGGATTTGGCTGGCATATGACTCGCGGCGCCGTCGGAATTCATCCTGCCACGTTCTCAGATCTCTGGCAGATACCAGCCAAGAGGAGCCTCTCTCTCTCTCTCTCTCTCTCTCTCTCACTGTCTCTCTGTCTCAAGCAAGGCAAACATGGTGCGCACTTTTCCAACTTTCATGTGTGCGACCTCTTCTTGAGTTTTTAGGCGAAGAACATATTAAATCAAACAGACTTGGCCAAAGGAGAAACTGGAAACGACAATGGCGATATCGAAAAAGTGGCTGGACATGGTCAAGAAGAAGTTCCTTAAATCATCTCACCCAGACTCCACTCTTCCCAACACCAAAAGACCAAGTTCCAGTGAAGAAACAGCCAGTTTTGCAAAGGATACAAGTGCAGCTTCTCAAAAAAAGAATTTGACAAAAGAAGAAGATGCTGCAGCCATCAAAATCCAAGCATGTTTCAGGGGCTATCTTGTACTCCATCCAATCCATATGCATCTTGCATGAATTAATCCGTTTGATTGCCATTAACTGCACTTTGTTTTGATGATCTTAACAATTTCACAGGCGAGACGGGCATTTCAGGCTCCTACTAAGAGCGTGGTTGTAACAAGCTCTAGAAGTAAAGGAATGGGGAAGAACCAGAGCTGCTTCAAAATGGTTGAAAGAAAGCTACGCAAATCATCTCGCACCAACAATAGAGCGAGGAGTACTTCCAATAAAGAAGCAACTGAACAGGCAAGGAAAACATCGCGACCTCGCGAGAGCATGCAGGCAACGAGCTCTCAAAAGAAAAGAAGGGGAGCTTTGGAAAATCTCTTTAACATCGTGCCTAGAATGTTTCACAGAAGATCATCTCATCGAGACGTTCTCTCTGGCAATCGCAACACTTGCCCAACCAGTTCCACCGAAGAAGCAATTACTAAAGAGGAAACCGTGAAGGTTGAATATTCCCATGAAGCAGTTTCATCAACGTCTCCCTCAGTTCGACAGAAGGAAGAATTTACCAAAGCAGATGCCGCGGCCATCAAGATCCAGAAAGTTTTCCGTGGCCATCGTGTACGTTTATCCAACTCACTGCATGATCTCGTAAATACTTTTATCTGACAATATGTTGGCATATCACTTAACAATTCGAAATAGCACGCAAGTAACCTGTTTATTCAAGCACTCAGAACAAATTCTGCAGAATAAATTGTCATGGGCTGTAATACTCGGCAGAGTATCTGGTAGCGCTTACTCTAGCGTGCATGCTTTTTCAAATTAATGGTCAACTTTTACTCGACAGACAAGAAGCATTCCCTCTTACAACTGAGATGATTGATTTTCTCTCATACAACCAACAATCTTATTCGGCAGGCAAGGCGAGCACTTGAGATGCTTAAGAGCCAAGTATCAATCTCTAGAAAGGAGAACACACGAAGAACATTGAGACTGCCCCGAAAGAGGGTCAACTTAGTCCGAAGAAAATCCCCCAAAACATCACATAGAGACATCAGTTTTCCCCATCCCAAAGCTCGTGCAAGAACTTCCACTGATGAAGCAATTTCGATGAAGGAAACGACCAACTCTGTAAACAGTACAGATGTTGCAGCTTCATCAACACCGTCATCCAGACAGGGAGAACGACTGACCAGAGAAGATATTGCAGCCATCAAGATCCAAGCACTTTTCAGGGGCCATCTTGTATGTAAATCAATGATCCATTCCATTAAAGTTAATTTCCTTTCAAATATCTTGTTAATGGATAGTGCTGATTCTGCATATAACCTGACACTGTCATCTTTCTTTGGCTGTCGATGATTTTAACCTTTTCAGGTACGACTGAGATTTCGAGCACGTCAAAGCATCGCAAGGAGGTCGAAAAAGAAGAAACTGCGAATGTCCCCCAATTGCTTCGGCATGGTTCAAAGAAAATTTCACAGAAAATCAAATAGGAATACAATTTCTCCCCATGTCAACAACAAGCAAAGCAGTTCCATCAAAGAAGCAGTTGCTAAAGACGAAACTATCAACACCATAGACTCCAATGAGGCAACTAACTCATTATCAGTACCATCATCACGAAAGGAGGAATTACCGTCCCAAGAACATGCTGCTGCCATCAAAATCCAAGCGATTTTCCGAGGCCACCGCGTACTTTTATCCAAGCCATTGCGTTTTCTTTCAAGTATTCTTTTTTATTGATTTACTTGCTGGTACTGAATTGAAAATCATGTTTGGCAGGCAAGACGAGCATTTCAGAGACTTAAAAATCTGGTATCGAGATCCATGAAGAAAGAAAACACACGAAGAACAATGCGAATGCCCCAAAAGTTGTTCAATAGAGTGCGAAGAAAGTTCCGCAAAACCTCACACAGGGATCTAGTTTTTCCCCATACCAACATCTGTGCAAGAAGCTCCACTGACGTAACAGATCAGGAAACAATCAACGGGCACGAAGAGTTAACCGAAGAAGACCACGCAGCCATCAAGATCCAAGCCTGTTTCAGGGGACATCTTGTACTTCATCCAACCCATTATATTTTGTACCATATTGGTTTCTCGTGTAAACGTTTACTGATCTTATTTCGGGTTTGGTTTTTTCTTCACAAATTGCACAGGCAAGACGGGCGTTTCGAGCGCTCAAGAGCCTGGTGAAGCTGCAAGCAGTGGTTCGCGGGGCGTGCGTGAGGAGGCAGGCACGGATAGCCACGCATTGCATGCACGCCCTTGCTCGATTGCAGGTCAGGGTTCGAGCACGGCAGCTCCTTAATGGCGAAGACCTGTTGTGTGATGACCGATAATTACTTCTTCATCGGCCTTTTGGTAACTTTTTTTTTCTTTCCCTAATCAATACTGAGGGGCTTTTTATTAACTTGTTGCTGTCAATTTTTCCCAAGAACTCAAATAATGCAAACCTTCTACTTGACTCTTCACCTGAATTTATTGCTTTGTAGAATGCTCATTGAACAATGCAAATGACAAAAACTTGCATGGAGTGAGATAGTCCACTATCTTGTTCTAAACATTCATCAGCAAGTAAAAATTAATGCGTCTCGATTAATTTACATGAAAATTTTGGGTTGATTCTTGGGAAAAATACTGTACATGCAAAATTAAGTTAAATGGAAAATCGCCCACACCATCCGATCGTGCATGCAGTAGATCTATGGATATATACTCATCAAAAAAAAAAATGATGGCTCCTTCTCAGTGCTGAAAAAAAGCCACTAGATTTTTCCTTACGTCCATCTGCTCCTTCATGCTGAACCTGCTTGAGCAGATCATATTAAAATGGAGACCGATTGCTAAGACCACCCTTTCAATGATGGCTCCTTCTCAGTGCTGAAAAAAAGCCACTAGATTTTTCCTTACGTCCATCTGCTCCTTCATGCTGAACCTGCTTGAGCAGATCATGTTAAAATGGAGACAGATTGCTAAGACCACCCTTTAGTTATGGAAGATTCAATAGCCTGTATGTTACCTCGTCAGTTATATGCTGAAGGATTTCTATAATTTCGATGAAGCCGGGTCTTTGAGCTGCGTCTTGTTGCCAGCACTTCTCAAGCAGTTGAGCAAATCCTGGGTGAGTGTTTTTTGGGATTGCAGGTCTTAAGCCCTGCTAGCCATGTCAGTTAAAGAGAAGATTAACTAAATAACGAGGTGGTTATGGTGGAAGTTATGTTGAAATGCGTAGAGCAAATACCTTTTGCACCACACCAACAGCTGCTTGTAATGGAGTCAAGTGGGAATAAGGAAGCTGGTTAATACAACATAAAAGTGGTTATTAACAGAGAACTCTGCCATGATAAATTAAGGTACGAGAATCAATAAAAAGTAAAGCTGGACATCCTTTTTTTCCTCCAAAAATTGAAAAGAAGACTTACTTCTCCAGTTAGAAGCTCCCAGAGTACTATTCCAAAGCTGAAAATGTCTGCCTTGTGATCATATGCTTTATGTTCAATGACCTTCGCTCATAAAGACCACCGTAAGAACATGCTAGGAAAAGCAGAAAGCATGTAACACTTGTATCTAAAGAGTAAGCTACTAATAAAACTAGATGATCAAAAAATTCAAGGAGTGATGAAAAAAACTTCGCAATGAGAGAGAAAGAGTAGAAGAATATCCAATTCTATCTTGCGTTTTGCAGTGATGTAAAGAATACAAACACCAAAAGCCGAATTGGCATAAAAAGTTACAGACCTCAGGAGCCATCCAACGGTATGTTCCAGTTTCAGCAGTCATAACTCCAGATTCAGTCTGCACTCTTGCAACCCCAAAATCAGCAACCTTAACGACCTGCTCAGAAGGGTGGGATTTTAGGACAAACAAACCAAACATCTTGCTAAGCTTTTTTCAAAAAGATTTCTTTTCTTTCTCGCTTGATATGAGAGAAGAAACATGGGAATACAAATGGCATTAAATAGCATGAGAAAATATTACTAGGGATTGAAGAAAATAATGGACTATCGTAACCACATTAGGTGAGAGAAGAGAGAAAGAAACGCCTTGGACACAAAAATGGTGTTGATTGAAAGAAAATAAATCAACCATGCGCAGATTCATGGATTCTTACTTCATTTTCATCCATCAGAAGATTGGCAGTCTTGAGGTCCCTGTGGATTATATTATTCTGGTGCAAATAATCCATTCCTTTGGAAATATCAATTGCCACTTTGAGTAGAGATGGGAGCTTAAATACACCCCTTTGTTTATGCAGAAAGTCATAGACACTTCCCCTTGACATAAATTCTGACAATGCACAAACATTAGAATAAGGAAGACGTGTTAGGAAATTGGATAGTCAGCCAAGTCATCCTCCAGACATAAATATGACATATATAACGCACCTTTTTAAAAAGGGATATGTGGTTTTGCGTTAGTTTCAGAATGAGGAAGGACACACCAATTAAAATCATCAATCATGAGCTGTAGATGTAATGAATAAGAAAATGGAGTATATAGCATCTAGATATCAAATATTCTCGTGGATTTACCAGTCACAATGCACAGGTTTGGAGATTGTGTACAAGCACCTATGAATTGCACGACATTCTTGTGACGGACTTTCCTGAAAACTAAGAGAAGTCATTACAAGAAAAGGTGGAAATGTCAAGAGAAAGATGATATGCAGAGGTCAAAAACTAGCTCAAAAACAGAAAGGCAAGTCAAATATCATCCACGAAAATTGAACAACACCATAAGAATATAGCAACATCCAAAAGTTGAGGCAAATTATAAATCCTAGGTTGTCCAGATTCTGGAAAAGCATTCTATTTGCTCCATAATCAATAGATATAATGGGGCACTAAAAGGGCGATCCTCATAAGTGAAATTGCAGTCCTTCAGTTTGAGGGTTGGAGAGACACAGAAAGATCTTAAAGGAGGCATCAATAACATCATAAAGCTAATCTGGTTTGAAAACGGCATGTGGTGCCACAGAAAATTATAGGCAGGTATTCTAACTAACCTCATTATATAGACTTCCTGGGAAAACTCTCTAAGCATATCTGTATTGACACGCTCAGGCTTGAGTACTTTGATAGCCACTTCCTGACTAAAATATGTGCCTTTATACCTGAAAGATTATTTTACGGGGGAAGGAAGATCAGCTGAAACCAAAACACAATCAGAAACAGGTTTCAAAGACAACTTACAGATCACCAAATGACCCAGATCCAACTTTATTTCCAAATTTCAGGTGCCTGGGATCGATTTCCCAGACATCAGTTCCATCAGTTGGTATTTCTACACAATTCGAAAAGGCTTCACTTTTCGTCTGGTTAGGCTCACCAACAGCAGGAACCGAATTATCTTTGGACCAATACTGCTCCTGCAGAGAAGTTAAGAAATACTAATGATGAGCACTCTGATTCTGATTACACCAGAAAATGGTTATTGATTGAAGTAATTTTTGTACAATGGTTCAACATATGACTTATATCCATTCCAATACAGAAGACAACAGAACAATTTGAAATGGGGTATTTCGGAGAAAAATTACCTTAGACACCAAAATTTCCTTCTCCAATTCATTCTTGAGCTCCTCAGTTTCCTAAACGTTATACATGCAAATACATCAAATTACAGTGATGTAAACCAGCTATAAATTCTGCTTATTAAACAAAAAAAAAAAAAACAGATATCAAGTCTGCTATTTCTACCGAGAATCTCTCTTAACAGAGAAAGTACTCAGAAGATACTACAGCCAAGATGCTTTAGAAACACTTGAACAAATTCAAGTTGGATCAAATGCAGAAATATCTTGTTCCATATCTAATACATTGCATTGAACCAAAAAAAAAAAGAACAAACCAAAAACAAATTAATAAGCTATGTGATGCGAGTAATACTAAAACAATAAAATAGAAGGAGACAGAACTTGATTTGGTTGTATATGAACTACAAACTGAATTCCTGGAAAAGGAAAAAAAGAAATGAAACATCCAGAAAGCAAGATCTTCAACATCTGCAGATCAGAAGCTGTCTCTTAACACTGTTGAGATCGTTTATTCCAATCCTCTGAATGATGCTTTTCTGATGTTCTAACAATATTATGGGAAGATCAGATTATACTTATTTTTTGGCTCCAAATAAGAAACTTCAGAGAAGATCAAATGGAAAAGTAAAATGCTTGTTCTACAAGGCCCTTGAAAAAGAGAACCCAACAAGGAGTGTTAAGATTTATCAGACACATTAATAAATAGGTACAATTATGTCGATTAGAAAATTCTGACTTGAGAGATCCTCATAAACACAGGAATAAATTATAATTTTCTAAAAAATATAAGCAAGAGAAAACAAATAAAAAATTGTATTTAAATGTTCAAATGCAAACGGGAAAGAGTATGCTCAGAAAAGATTGTATATTGGAATAGGATGAAGAACATATTGAGAACAACTTCAAGTGCATTTGCTCATCTGCTCATCTTAAAAAACCCTTATCTAAGACCTCACTTAAATTATCCTTCACTGCAATTAACAGCCCCAAAAGTCATTTTCCACACTCAATCATCAGCCGGTTATCTTGAGCTTGAAGCCAAAAGTAAAAACTTCAAGATAATGGCACCAAATATACTTAAATCGCTCATATTTGTTGATCAGAGGAACATACCATGAAGGCATAGTATTTTTAATGCTAAGTGCTATACATTGAAAAACAATAACTATAATCACCAGATATCAAGATACCAAAGTGTCGAGAACATGTTAATTTTACCCGATCACCAAGATGCCTATCAATTGGATTCATTATGCACAAAAGCAGATGACCATACCTCATATGGCCAACCATCAACAACAAAGACATCTAGAGAGAACCCATCCACGGTGGAAAAAGCATGAGCTTCTCGAATGTTCAGTCCAATCTCAGAGAGTAATAAAGTCAACTGGAAAATTCATCCATTTTTTGTTAATCAGTGCACAGAGAGAGAGAGAGAGAGAACCCAGTAAACATTTTATTACCCAATAACATCAAACAACGTGATTACGCATGCCATGCACATGACTTACTACCTGGTTTAGGAGTTTAGGCTTGTCAACCGTTGAAAAGGTAATCTCGTGCATAGGCCTACAAGATTAGCATAACAGGTAATATAAACCTTGTAGGGATGAACAGAAGGCATGTACTAACATCAGTCAATAACTAAAGAGATTGCGTTCATTGTCTATAACATCAAACTGTTTACTTCCAAGTATAGATTGCCATCACGAGTATAAGAAGTTAACTCTCGCCCTTCACAACAGACGGTATATCGTGTAAACCCAAGACAATAGAAGAGAACTCCAATGGACAATTTTGATGAGGGACCACAAGAAGGATCTCCAACATCCATAAGTTAGTAAAAAGAGCACAAAAATTCTACAATTTTTCGCAATTTTAGTCTCTATCACGCTCCAACACATGCAATAGAGTGTGTCATGTCCAAGTCCAAACAACATTTTAAGAATCATTACATAAATTTCACGGTAAGTTAATAGACAAACAAGCCAGTAACTCACTAGACTCCTTAAAAGCATGGGAGATAGGGAGGGCAACATTGCATTATATGCAGTGTATTGATAACTACTCTAGGTGGTGTTCAAAGTTTCATTTCTTACCGAGATAAGTATGGTGTGACACTCATGGCACTATCTCCATCTTCAACATGATGTCGATTTGCTTGACGGGCAAGTGCTTCAAGATTTGGAGATGAACCAAAAGTAGGTGGTGGATGGATCCTGAGAGAGAGACCGGGAGATAGGGAGATGAGAGCATAATTTAATTAATATTGCAAATAATATAAAAAACGACTCAAGAATGTGGACAGTCTTCCCAAACAAAAAAAATGTATGTACATGCCATTGAGGATTGAACTAGAATGGAGACCAAAACTATAAAAGTGAATGACCCATACCCCTGCCTGCTAGGGTTATTAAAGGAACTCTGTGCATCTTCTTTCATTGAAGAATCTGAATGCACCGAATCATTGGAATTCCCATTTGCAATTGGATAAACCTGCATTGAGCAAAGAGTCTTAAAAGAAAAAAACTAGCTCAATACTGTTGTTCCACTAATTATGTTGGTTAAAGGCAAGTCTCAAGTCTCAAGTCCAAGATCTTCATTTTTGTTTTCTCTTTTTCCTTTTTTGTTTTTTTCCTTCAAAACACCTCCTTCATCTTGGAACATTACTCAGATAAGACAAGGAACAGTTCTGGAGCCATTCAGACGAACATAGATCTATTTGTCAAGGTGTGCATGGTAGGATCATAAGACAAAATAGGACTCCAAGTAAAACACTAAATGGGGCTAAATATCCGCTAGGAACATTACTCAAAAAGGCTCGCTTGACTGTAGCTCGACCCTAGCTCAAGCAAGAATCGAGGATTTCAAAAAAAACTCAGCTTTTTAGAGTCCTATTCTACTTAAAACTCAAGGTATCCTTTAAATGTTTTGAAATGTCAACTTTTAACCGTTGCGAGGCATTATAATATTTCATATCTACCTGTTGCCATAAAGAAAAATACCCTCTATGTAAGGGAGGTCGTACATTGTTTATTTGAGCCCCTATTTAAGAGAGAAAAACACCTTAGAATATCTAAGTTACTAGCTTTTTCTCTAACCCAATTATATTAAAACTAACCTTTTGTTGTGAAACCTTTAGAGTGATGAAGGAGTTTGGCTGCCGAAGTTTCGGTATTGAAGAATAAGATCGTTCTCGAACAGTCCATAAGAAGAACCCCAAGGGTCTATAATGGGTACCACATGGAGGAGTCTGAGTAGGGTTATTTAGATTATTACGTCAAGGTTGTCAAAGTCAACTAAGGGTTTTGCCAATATCTGAATTGTTGTCTGTAACGTTTTCTTTTTAGTGGATTTCGGGTGACGTTGATAGTCCAGAGTGATTTTTCTTTTGAATGGTACTTCAAAAGTTCTTCACTTCGCCAACAAAATCCCATCTCTTTGTTCAGATCTAAACTCAATAGCTTTTGAACATGTTTAGAAACTATCAAATAGACACCTATTCACTCCCTAGTTGTCAATTGGGTATAAACCATTGATTTTTCAGAAAGGAAGCATAAAAAAGCTAAAGTCTGCATACCTGCACAAGGCGAACATCAAATGCTGGACGATTAGCAGGATCTTCTGCCAATTGCAATAGTCTCTTATGAGTCAGCACATCCTCTGCCCTCTCCACATTCACATCCAACGCATATCTATAAAGTTAAGAATCAGCAACCTCAAACACGTTAGCTCTGACAATGCATTTCAAGCTTTCTATAGAGAAACTTATATCGCAGTAATCGAAAATGATGATTTCAGAAAGTAATTCCCCCAGTGCTGTGTTTGGTGGCATCAAAAGTCTGAACAAAATGAAACACAAATAAAAGAAATTAAAACCCGTCCAAAAATGTCTGTTAGGCTTGTCTGATTCCTACTGTTTTACCAGCCGATAGTACGCACACAAAAATATATATATGAAAAAGGAAAGAATCCATATGTAAGCAAAGCAATACTCTTATTCCAAAAAAGAAAAGTATCTCATCTCAGTAATAAGATCCTAGTTTCATTCTCTTTGCCTTGCCTACTTGTTTCTCAGCAACATGCGACCAATGCAAAAAATAAATAAATAAGACAAATTTAGTAGACAAATAAAGTAGCAAAAAGCTAGGGCAAGGAAAATACACACCGTGCAGGGAAACGATTAAAATGGAGCCAGAGCTGATCGTCGAAGCCGAGAAGGTTGGCTTCCTCACAATTCGATTCTTGGATTCGACGAAGCACCTCGTTGTACACCTCCAGTTTCTGCCTGCTGGGGCGAGGAGGAGGCTGCGACTGCGCCGGTCTACTACCAACACTCTCGTTTTCTTCCTCGATCACCATTATCAAGAAGACCACCAAATCAACGGAACGAGGCGGAAACGAAACGACTTTTTATCGTTTTAAACGGTGAGAGTGTGAAGCACTAAGGATAAGACAAAGAGAAGCAGAAGAATAGTGGAGGATCGCGCATGGTTTTTGGTCAAGATTTTTGGAAGCAACGGAGAGGGGAAAGACTCCTCAGAGATTCCTTTTTTTTTTGGTCTGGCTCTGTCTCTCGCTCTGTCTCTCTCTCACTCTTCCATCAGGAGCTGCCCACGTCAGCAACCAGTCCAACGAGGTGCTGACTCAGCCACAATATTGAACTCTTCTTATTGGATAAAGAAGTGAAAAAATATCGATACAGCCATTCGGAGCTGCAAACCCGTCGCCGTTTTGCCTTCTCCACTACACCCAAAGCCATTTACTTTCCTGCAATCTATTTTGTCAAAAAATATCGTCCGGAACGTCAGCAAAGCCGGTACGGTACAAAACAGTATTCGTGGGAAATTCATTTTGTACGTCGAAATCTACTGACACAATAAAGAAGAGAATATGTCATTTTGGCCTCTCGAACTCCATCAAGCCATATTTCAACCTTCCTGAAGTTGCAGCGCCGACAGTTTATGCGACGAGGCTGAAAGGAGGATGGTTCTTAAGAAAGAGACAAACAACTCGGACAATCCATCAGGTGGGCGTTTAAGATTCATCCGTCTAAAGATATTTGATTATAGATTAATTTTTATTGGAGGTCGTAAAGTTTGAGAAATTATTTAATAGAAATTTTTAATTAAAAGAAGTGTTGAAATTTACTTAAAAAATATAGTGAGAAATTTTTTTTGATATAATTTAGGTTAATTACACTTTGTACTCTTTTTTTTTTTTTTTTTTTTTTTAATTTTGACATGTATAACCTATTTAGTTATGAGTTCCTTCAATTTGTACCTCACCGTTTATTTATCCCTTAAAACAAACGAAATCTCAATTACTTGTTCTGTACGTAGCTCAGTTGCTAATTTTGCTCTTAATATTTAAAAATGATTTGTTACACTTTACAATCATGTAGTTTAGAGGTTCGACTACTCTTTTTTTATTTTTGAGACATTTTGTAGTTACATATTCTGCACGTGTTCTGTATGTGGTTGATTTTTCCATTCGAAATACCGGATAAATTGACGGTAGGATGCAAATTAAAATAAGCTAAAACTATATGAGTAAAAATGTATCAAAATTGAAAGAACTAAGTGTAAAGCTGCCAAACTCCAAAACTACATGGTGTAAAGTATAATTAACTTTTTTTAAAAAAAAGTATTGGAGTTGATATGAAAATTTATTAGCATGTCTAAATAGATCAATTTTGAGTTTGTGTCTAGTTTTTTGAAATTTTGAATGATTTTAAAATATTCACTCAAAAGGATGAATATTTCTCTAACGACCCCGCCCAACATCACCCTAGTGGACAACATGGGCATTACCATAGGTCCTATTGTCCTAAATATATAGTTGTCATATTAAGATTAAATACGCTAGCCTTGATAGAATTAATCATAGTTCTTAATTATCTAGTCTTACCTACCCCTTTGCCTCTTATTATGTGGGCTCTCATGGTTTGTATATAGATATAGATAGGCAGCAATATATGACATTTTCTCATAACGAGTGATTATTATATATTTTTTTAAAACAAAAAATATTCCCATAAAATTGGACTAATTAAGCAGTCTCCTTGGAAAATTACTTGGAAGTAGCCATTGCTGCAGATGGGATTATTTAAAACAAGCTGGATCAAGACGATCTTATCCATAATTGTAATCCATTGTTTAGGGAGGAAATGACGTCGTTCTGATCAGGAATGATCAGCCTCTTTACTGGGCGGTGACATACATATATACGGGTATATACATGTTTGAAAGTCAAAACCCCACCGCTTACCAAAAACACTCAGACCTGATCTATATTTTTAAAAACCTTTTAGTATTTATTTTAAAGAAATTAATCATGAAGGGAATTGGGAGATAATGTTGTCCACCCCACTGATCCCTAGCTAGTGGCATTATCCAATTTTTGGTGCATGTATAATGGCGCAAGTACGTCCTCTCTAAAGTGCAGGGCGGCATATATATACCTTTTAGGTTCCACCATAGACTTTATGAACCCATTTGCTGGTTTTGAGGTCCAATGGATTTCGTTGAGATCATAAAGTATATGAGCATTTTCTCTTTCTCTTCTAGCGATCGAACATCGAAGAGCCATAATATTATTTTAAGCTTCTAGCTTGATATTTCCAAGAGGAATTCCTAGCAGCCTCTTTCTGTCCTCCTTTAGCTTTCCCATCAAAGCAAACAAGGCCTTGAATGTTCAAGTTCGTTTCATAAGATCGTGGACCAGAGTTAATATATATATATATATATTTTATCCTTTTCGGCAGAATTTGATCACCGACGAGGAAAGAGAACACTTCATCAGACAGATATCACGTATAAAGTACTTATGTTGAGGCGTTTTAATGAAGCATATATAACTAATGTTGCTTCATAATTACTTCATTTTGAGTTCATGAAACGGAAAAGACACCAGAGGATTTCTTCTACAAACATCCCTATATATACCTTTGAATTCCACCCTTACTTTCATTAGAAGCACCCTCTGTAGTGTACTTGTGCCTGCTTCAGTCGCTGTCAAATGATGACGATCCCTCGAAATATCCAATGCTTTTCTTAAATGGAAGAGCAGCATCCAAACATCGACCCATCTTGCGTTTCTTTGAGCTTCATCCACCCACCTTGCCTATAAACGAAGAACTAATTTATAGCTCTCTGAGACCCAATTGGTGAAAACAACGTACAGTACTGTGCGAATTACTGAAACGTATAACTGCATTAATGGTTTGAAGGCTGGACGTTGGTTGAAAGTTTGAAGCCACTTAAGTCATATGCGTTATATTATTTGGAACCCTAGTGGTTCCACATTAATTGCTATCGGTTACGGTAAGCGCACACTCTCTCTTTCTCTCTCTCTCTCTCTCCCTGCATCATTTAGAGCTCCTTGCGTTAAATAATACAGACGAGAGCAGATGCATATCATGTCCTTTCCGAGTGAGATGCCTTTTGCAGGTTCTAGTACTGCAAATGCTATGTGGAAGCAAACTTGAAGTAATTGAGGAAGATCACTCTTCGGCATATATAACAAGTTTGGATCACAATGCTAAATACTTTGGTGTAGGCATAAAGGGGAGCAAGGAAAACAGCATTTAATCTACTATCGTGAGGATTGTGGGCAATTTCCCAAAGATAATAGTATCTAATTAATTAACCAATTTTCGTAAATTAAAAACCAAAAAGAAAAAGAAATTGGTCCTAAGCAGAAGTAGAAAACATTTGACCAGTTTATTTCTATGCTCCTTGGCAAAAGCATGGTGTAGTAGCTAGCTACTAGCTAGGACTTGGCAGATATTCAAAGTAAGGATCCATGAGAGACGACAAGAAACCAAGAGGCCGACGGGAACACAACTGATCAGCTTCAAGCCTGAGCAACAACGTACAGCGACAAAACTCAAATACGATCAAGAAAATATGCTCCATAACTCGTGAAAAAAAAAATAGAAGAAAAAAGCCACCAGGGATCCCTTCCTCTATATCGACCTCCCCACATGAAAAGCCAAACTTCTATAGCTGAGTCACTTTATTTTGCTGTAATATTTGATTGTCAACTGGCTACTATATATCTAAAGTACTTCCAGTTTCCTTACCTAAGTCAAGTGCTTCTTCTGATACAAATTATTATATCTCCTAGTTGGAGAAACACAGCCTGCAGAAGGCTGCCTCTAGCTCCTCTTCTTTTTTAGATTCTCGATCTATAGAACATTAAAAAACAAAAAAGACAAGAATATATACTAGTTGTAGCTTTTTGCAATATTTTGACGCATCAGTATATAATGGGGAAGAAAAGACTCCAAAGATTTAGCATCGACTGCGTCTTCCCGTTTTGTTTACTTCTGTATATAAGCAAACTAGCAAAGTTCCCAGTTTAATCCCTCTTGAAGCCTTCTCCTGCTTGTAACTAGGAACTGTTTCTAGTCCTTCCGCCTGCATATTTCAATACTTTACCTTCACTGCAAGAGTCGTATGAGATAAAATAGAAACAACTGCATGAGATAAAATAAGCCCACAATATACGAGGAAAACGAAAGTTAGCACTAAAAAAAGCCCCTCATTATAAAAGATGAACAAACCGCGCGCTTTGATTGGTCCTCTCGGCCTTAAGTCATGTGGGAGTGTGGAAGAATGAAAGAGCACTGAGATATTGGCACGGCTCAATCAAAACAAAAAAACCACAACAATCTGCAGTCCCTGTTTGGGTTTTTGGTTCCACAGAGTTTATGTTTTTTTCGTCTGAGTGAACCAGGCCAATATCAAAGTAACCATTTCACATGTACTCCTTCAACAAGGGCATGAGAAACATGTTAAAAAACGACCTGTTTAAGGATCAAACTAAAAGGACTTCATACAAGAGAGAAGAACATAGAAACTAGGTTGAAGAACACAGAAAATACGAGATAGAGAGGGTAAAGGCTTTGAACTGAGTGTGTGAGAAAGGTGAGAATGTCTGGGTGAAGTTTAAGAAGGCAAGGGGGTCTGCACGAGCATTTAAAACTGCGACTACCAAAGCAGAAAGCTGGGCCATAGCATTTAAATCCATAATTCTCCCTCCATTTATTTCTCTCTTTTATTTTCTAAACCCTACTGCCAGGCCTTCAGTTCATGTGAGGTTCGAGGCGCCCAAGCAGATAATTAACACCAACACAAAGTCAAGAATAACCTTTACCAACAGTGGCTGGTGGATTGGAATATGTTCCAATATTGTCAATGATAAAACTGTCTTTCTAGGTGTGAAATGGGTGCCCATGTTCAAAGCGAGAGGGCTAGAGGAGTTCCCAAAAAAAAAAAAACCCAAGATCTCTGTCCAACAAAGGGATCGCATACGATTGTGATGCTCACTGTCATACCGAACCAGGAAGACCACTACCATTAATGAGGGAATCTCTCTCTCTGGGATGGACAGGCCGCGACATTAATAGGCAAGTTACCGATGAGACTGTTCTTACAACTGTTAAATCCAATTGAGTCCATCCTTTGAGAGGCTGGTTGACTTGCAAGGGAAGGGCAGGCATTTTAGCACCTATAGTTCTGATTTGCTTAATATGGCAAGCCAAGTTTCAGTTTGCAACATGGCCGCTTTCCTTCAAAGAAAGGTAAATCTTAGACAACACTTAACAACTTTTGTTAAGAAAGTAAAATTGCATAATTTGCACGAATAGTTAGGTGTAGTAAGGGCAACTTAGACTCAGAAAAAGATTTCAACCAAAGCTAGCACCACTGCATTAATTTGAGCAAAGTACAATTATGCTTCTAAGTGATATAATTAGCTGAGGATTCAATCAGTTGGCTAGCTAGCTAGCTAGAAAGTGTGGATCGTTCACAGATCTTCTTTTATTGTTTGGTACGCTGGTTTCTTTTTTTCTTGGGGAATTCTGAGCAGAAGGAGATCGAATGATAATGCATCCTATGATTTGACTAGGTCTTTCGTTAAAAAAATAATGTTTCGTCCAATATTGGTATATTAAAATAGGAGGAGGTTTGACAATTTAACATCCATATATGGTCTTGCATTAAATGTTTTTTTTTCTCTTTTTTCTTTGAACGGGAGTAGTAAGAGGATTGAATACAGCCCTGTATCTATCCCAGGCATATATACTCTATCGAGATCAGAATTAACAGAACTTTATGAAAATAGGGTAAAATTAAGTGCATACGATCTATATCCCCCCTATATCCAACTACGGATTCTTTGGAACATGATCATCCTTCTCAGCAGTTGCATATATATTCTCCACTTTCGAGTCCCTATCGATCGGATCGAGCTAGCTTGTACGCTGAGCAAAAGATGGGCGATGCACTACAATGAGAGCTTGTAAAGCTAGCTGCAGGAAGAATCTGTTTAGACGGACTCGTTCAATTGCGAATAACACGGGAATTTGAACTGGGTGCAAACCGAGTGGCGATTAATCCGCAACTTGCTTTGTCTTGAATCTCGATAAGCCCAAAGAAGTGGAGAGCTAACATATATTGTTCTCAATCATAGTTATCAGGAAAGAAAATTCGTGATCTCCATTCTACTGAATCTGAACAACCGAATATATATGAAAGGATATGCAAGTTAATGTAAGCTGCCTGTAATGCACCACTATCTACTTAAAGTTGGAGGGACCCCATGCTATAGATCTAGCTATATATTGCCTATTTATTTCTCTAATTTATTGCTAATTACCTACAATATCCTCCCAGTATTTGAGGCAAACAATTATCGTGCATACTACTCTTAAATAAGATAAGATGAAGAAATAAATCGAAACCCACAACAGCTGGCTAGCATCTATATATGGGTTTTCTCTGTGCATGCCTGCCCAGTTAAACAAGGCATCTATCATTCAATTCTTTAGCAAATTGCATGATTTAAATTTGGAAATTAACATGAATTTTGTTAAACAAAAATTTTATTAAAAATTTCACTTTTTTTTTTTTACTTTTATTTTTATTACTCATTCACCAATTTTTCAATACTACCTCTTTTTTAACACCAATATAAAATTTTATTAAAATTTTGAAAACAAACGCGCTATAATTAAATTGGATCAACTTTTACATGTTGAGAGGAAATATTGTAGAAGTCTCTGCTGGATCAAATTGCTTGGTCAAGGGAGGCTCAATATTTTTAGGGGCCTTAAGCAAGTTATAAAAATTGAGGCCTTTTAGTTTAAAAAATAAAATAAAAATTAAACCATAAATTTACTTCTTATCTTTTTTAGATGCAAATTACTAATTAAATTTTTGTATTCAAGTTTAGCTAATAAATCAATTTCAATAAATAAAATTGTTAAACCATTTAATCCATCATGAGACATAGTTGTTGGCAAATAATTTTTTATAATCTTTAGTTTTGAAAACCTTCTTTCTGTAGAGTATAGTAAGTAGTATTCTATATGTAGTAAAACAATTTAGAAAAAAATATAGTACAATTTAGGGACTTTTTTTCTAAAGATATTACTTGATCTACCATATAATAAAAATAATCAATTTTTAACTTAACTTCAAAATTGATTATTTTTATCATCTCATCATTTTAGACATAAATGAGTTATAATTTAATTTTTTGAGAACTTAAGTTAGGTTAATTAGCAATAAAGTAGGATGCTAGGTTTTAGGAGAAGAATTTTATTGGAATAGTGCTATTATTTTGAAAAGAGACTTAAAAACTGACTGTTATTAGATGAATAGTGCTAGTTTCTAGGATGTCTAATTTTTTATTTTAAATTTCAATTTTGTAAACTAATTTTAAATGTTCCTATTTTGTAGATCTTTATTAGGTTTTATTCCAAAACTTTAAGGCTTTTTTTTTATTCTCAATTTTAATTTTGCTATTATATAAGGCCCTCATAATTAAGAGGTCTTAAGAGATTGCCTCACTTACCTACCTATCATAATCGACCCTGTGCTTGGCATAGTATATATATATATATATTTCCTTTAGATTAAAATGATACAGGAGGAAGCAAGTACTAGTGCCGACCCAGTACAATTGGATACCAAAATGGAGGCCTAATTAAGGTAATTCCAGAACCACAGTCAATCTTTTACCACAAATACTGCCAGCAGACGTGAGATCTGAACTCATGATCTTGAATTCGCCAAATCATATGAGTAAGTTTCACCATTTAGGCGAAGAAGAAACTACTAAATTCTCATCCACCAATTAGAGAGAATTTAGTTAGGAAAAAGGCCAACAGATCAGAAGAAATAGGAAAAGACGCGGTTGAGACGTACGTCCGTGTGAACCAATATAATTTGTATTCATGAAACGTGTTCGGCGTACACGAACGCAAATGAATTGTCACGATCTAATCAGAGCCCTGCGCTAGCGGACCACCGTCCCCCCCTTCGTCACAAAGAAAATGGGACGTCGCTTGTGGTAAATAGACTAGCAAGACAAATGAGAGGGAATCTCACGGATAGAGCACTACTTTGTCATCCAGGGAAACAAACACGTGGAGAGAAAAGGGGCATTCGAGTACCTCAACGTACATCGATCTCATCTTGGGAATCATGATGAGTTTTTTTGCTTTTTCATCGAAGACATCATGTAAATTCTGAGTGATTATAAACCAAGAGGCTTTGGCGGCTCTTCTGTAGATCTTTCTTTTTGTTCTTCGTCTGTTTGTTTGAAGTATATTGTTTTAGAGAAACAAATATTCTTTCATTATTTTCAATAACTTTGGTTATCTGTTAATGTAAATGGGTCAATGCGTATCTCTGCAAACGAAGCAAAGAGAAGGGTTTGAAGGACCTTCTTCTGCTGCTGCTGCTGCTGGGTGTTCAGAGAGGCACGGGTGCCTGGCCGTGGTAAAAGAGCAGCGGTCCAGGCTTCACATTGCAAAGAGATGCGTAGTGATGCTTCTTTGTTGGCACAAATACGGCAAGAATTAAATTCTTTTTCCTCGTCTTAATTGCATGTTCTTCCATGAATATGTTTATATTTCAAATTGAGTACAGTTGCTGTAGTAAATATGCCTGCCTTGAGAGTTTCTGGGAATAAAAACTTTAAATTTATGAGGAAGTTCTACTGCTCCCTTCTTCTCTTGACATACTTCTCTCCCTATTTTCGGATCTCTTTCTCAGAGAGGGCGTACGTAGGTTCAAAAGAGAACCTTGTGGGTAGTTTTTCTTTCTCTTTTGCTTCTTGACATGACAGATTGTTAATGATGTTCTTTAGGGATCGGATATTGTTTCAAGTTTTACGTACGTACTCATCGAATTCATATCCATCAATTTTAGCTTTCTGTTCTGTTCTCAATGGCTGTTTCTTTAGTAGCAAAGAGAGTTTTAATCAATACTTTGTAGCTTAATTGGTATATTATGCATGTAGATCAGATCTGTGTAAGCTTCGATAAAATATATTACAAAGTCTAAGATTGATAATCCCGTTCTGGATGCCCAATTTTTGATTGGTTGATTCATTTAATCTCTTGTTGCTGCTCATGATGTACGACAAGGCGCAAACTGGTGACATTGTGTACCTCAAACAATATTGTTTTTACCAACATCTTAGGAGAATATTAAGGCTGTTGGACTTTTTCATCAAGCCACGCGTCTACTCTGATCATCCCAAGCATAATTTCTATTCTCTGGCTCCAGCTTATTAGGGAAAATTCATTTTCATTCACTCGGTTTTGATGGACTTTTAAATTTTTTTTAAAAAAAATCTTAGAACTCATTAGGTTTTGGCAGTTAGTACAATAGATGACTCAGCCCAATTCTGTTAGAATGATTTAACAAAACTTTTTTTTTTTCACCCAATCACAATTCGCCCCCTGTCATAAGATATTTTTTTTCTTTCTATTATTTCTATGGGAGAGTTTAATTGGTTAAAAGCAGGTTAGAGAAAAAGGTTATTACTTTTCCCATTTGGTTATCTTATAGTATATAAATTACACAATCGTCATGAGAATAAATTAATAAAAAAGTAGGTTTAGATTTTTTGGGTTCCAATATCTTACTATGACATAAATTTTTTTTACTTTTATATGAAAAGCTAATAATGTGTTCTCTCGGAACATGGGGCTGTGTATGCATGCAAAACGCATTAATCCGAAATTTAATCCGTACGTAAGTTATACTTATTAGGAGCAAGATTCTTGCTGAGTACTTCGTCTTTTTCTCTTCAACTGAATCATAGCTTTTTTGTTGGCACTTATCCGTGTCGACAAAGAATCTCGAGCATGGAACAACAAAGGAGACAAATTACAATGCATGGCCAACTTTGGTGGTCCCGTAAAACTGTCCCCGGACTCCGTATTCCTTTTACGGGGCTTCTTGAAGAAAAAGAGCGGGCTATGAACTCTGCCTTCATGGCCCTTTTGGTCTTTGCTGCAGCCTGCAGTCCTAGATCTCTTGCTCTTCCAAAGCCTGGATGACACGTTGGGGCGCCGTCCACACGCACGCCGTGGCTGGTACCTTGGGGTTAAGGGAACTACTTTCGGGCACTTTTGCCAAAACCAACCTATTGTTTTATCACTACATAGAATGCTGCCATGACGGGCTTGATTTGTATTCTTATTATCCAAGACGTTGATCTTAAGATGAGAGTGGTGGTGATGCTGCGCATGGAGAGGAGGACTATGCACTTTGCAGGCGCACATAGCTCCCAGACTAACACATCTTTAAGCCAAGCATTTGGTTCATCAAGAAATTTTTTGAAGCAAAATAATCATGCATAAGAGTTCATGCCTGTTGGATCCTCTCTGTCCAGGCGAAATTTTTGGACTTGGTTTCGTCTGATAGAAAAAACATGTCTAGGATACCAAAAACGACGAGTCTAGTATACCTTCAAACCCTGTTCTGAGAGGAAAGACAAGTCTAGTAATACCTCAAACCCTCCCACCTGAAGACCCAGGCCGATCATAAATTATCATAAAAAAACACTTCAAATTGAAGAGTTCCAGCTCCCTTTTCAATTAAGATTTTGAGAGAGACCATTTGAATGAAGTTGAACAATCATAAAAGCATACAACCAACGATTTCATTACCAAGTTCTGATTTCCTGATTACTGTCGAGGTTCCAAAGAGATCAATCGATATAATTTCTTTTGAAAGGGGGCGGAAACCGCAATCCATTTGAAAGGGCTTTAATTTCTTTGCATCTGGCTGAACCGTGTAAAGAAGCATTGCCTAACTTTGTCTACATCTGGCTGCTAATAAATGCAAGTACTTTTGATTAGGAAAGAGCTTGATGATTCGATTCAATGTATACAGGGGGGAACTCTTGTCTTTCTTTTCATATATAATTGCTGATATTTACAAAGCATTTGTGGTTCATTTTGGATCTTACATCTCCAGCAAGAACAAGTTCTGATAACCTCTATGGCTGGAGAAATTTAATCCAATATTTCACATCTTCCTATAAAGAATAACAGATGCAGATTCAAAGCTGTCCATAACATAATTTTGAAGTTTCTTTGTGCATCATTTTCACGAGCCATCCGTAAGACTTTCAGTATCCGGACTGCCAAATATCAATAAAGCATTTTTCTCCAACAATAAGTTATCCTGCCACCCAAGAGAAGAGATATCTGAAAGCATCTCCCAAACCACACAAAAGGAAAAGGGAAATAAAAACAGCCACTGGCACAAAATAAAACTTTATGGACATATTTGGTTCCAACGTTTATTATAACACAAAACAAGGAAGACACGTACCCCATAATTAGTTAATGTCAATGTATTGACTCGCGAAGCTTCACTAGTCTGTCTCGCAACAAGGCTGCAGGAATCAGTCATCAAACATAAATTCTCAAACACAGCACCATGAAATCCCCTAATCAAAAGTAAATTGATGCTGTACTGAACCTACAAAAGAAAAACTGTAATCATATAAATAGGTGGGAAAATGTCCTATTGTACCTGCATCTTTGAACCTTTCTTCTTTGGCAGCCAAATTCATATTCCTCACCAAATCAAGTTCCTCAGATAGGATATCTGGACCATCCGCAGCGCTGGAAGAAATATCACCAATGCTTTAGACATATGACAATAATAGATAAGAGCAAAAATAAAAGGCGCTCAAATCTGCAGCTCAATACCTGTCAAGAGACACATCATAAGTTGACTTAGTACCACGCATTCTGCCCACCCCATGACCAATTCTAATAGCATCCGTCAAGACGATCTGTCTACTTACATATATTGGTGCCTGAAGAAAGCAAACATCAAACAAGATCAATGGAAGTTTTGAGAAGAAATTGATGCAATACCCAACATTTTATTAGATCTGGTGAAACATCTCAAAGGTTATTTACAACAAGAGGATCAAGAGGTGATTGGTTGGCCACTCTCTGACTCCAAAGAAAAGAAAACATTCAAAGTGCACCATATATGTGCGACTATATAAAGTAAATACATGGATCCATTTGACCACATACTAGAACACTTCATTCAGACCAAGAAAACTTCAATAATCTTGAAGTTCAAAGCCTCAATTTCATAATTTCAAAAGATTTTATTCGTTGCATTTTCATTGCTGAAGTGTGAAGATATATACCTTGCATCGATTCGCCACATTTATGGCATCTGAGGGACGTGCATCCACACTTAGAATGTCATTTTTCCCAGGCTGCAGATAATAAAATCTGTGATGTAGCATAAAATGTGTATTGAAGAGGATTAAGACATTGTACACTTAAAATTTCTAAGCACCTTGAGTAAATATAGTCTGGAAAAGTAAGTATTCATCACTCTTTTTGTAATTCTTACCATACTAACCTGAAAACAAAGGGCAAAAAGCTCAGAATAAGTGACTAGATAAACACATCAAAATAGGAGAAAAAGCTTAATAAAAACATAAGTGAAGTGCTTTGAGCCAGGAACTGACAGACACTTTTCAGTTTGCAAAACTAATAGTAGAAGCAGTTCTCAGTTTTTCAATTGACATCAATGAAAGATATCATCTAAAACAGGAAAATGAGGAAATAATGCAAGCCTTAAACTGGGTTAATCCAAAATAAAATGAGCTTCATACTTCATAGCCCAGATTGTCCACAAGATCTCCGACAAACCGGAACTGATCTGGGGAATCCTGCAGAAAGCATATATCTGAGGATTAAATATTGGTATTACTTAAAGAAAAGACTAAAATGGAGACAAAGATCAAAAAATACCCCATTCTTTCCTTCCTGTATTGAATCTATAAGTTTTTCAACAGCAAATTCCCCTGCAGTAGCAAGACATATAGGGGTTAAATGGCAATCAGAATGACAGAAGAGAGCACCACACTAGTTAGGGTTGAACTTGATCCATATACCTACAATAATCGGTAGCAAAAAGTCTCCACCACAAGAAATCTTGAGAAACATTGTAGGACTCTGAAAGCGGCGGAGAAGACCCTCTTGGATCAAATCAACACCAAGTCGGGAATTTTTCCCTTGGACTGAAAAGGGGGTCAATTGACCAGGAGGCTGCCATTTCATCTTTTCTCGAAATCCTTGCTTTCGCATACGGTAATGCAATATTGTTTCTGTACTAAGTTGAATTATTGAAAAAATGTCAGGAATGCTAATACATAGATGGGCCACATCATCAGGAAACCAAAGTAACTCAAGTTAGAGGACTAGATCCTGGAGATTTTACCATTTTGCCAACAACTAGAGGATGCTCAATTCTTCCTTCACTCATTCTATGTAACTGAGCAATTGCCTCCCAAAACACGGTGCCAGAATTAAGCTCAACATAAGTAAAGCAAAGGCATTCCTAAAGATCATTGAGGTTTGCTATATAAGCTAAGGTAGGAACTGCCAAGTTTTACGAAACCATTGGTATGAACCTTCCAATTAAAGAAGTTGGTTTGCAAGTACTATAGTCAAATCCGCCATGAATGAAATATTAATTAAACTTCCATGATGGTTTCCAAGAAAAAAAAAAGCACCGAAAACTTCTTGGACATTAAATTAATCTCACAGTTCTAAACAACAACCAAATTTGAGGAACAATTTGTAGTGATGTGTAGGTGTGTGCGGGGGTGTGAAAGAGAGAGAGGAGAGAAAGCGAGATGGGACCTGGGAGGAGGAGAGAAGCTTCGAGAAACTCGTGGTGGCGATCGTCGTCGTCATCGCTGGATGTTCCGCCGACGCTCCCGCTGCCGCTTCCAAGGGAAGACTTACAATAAACGACGACGATGGTTTGGGGCCTACGACACCGTTTGGCCCCGAAACCAAATCGAGTGGGGAACCGAAGGGAGTTAGGTGTCGGGGTCGAGCACGAATGGCTCGCATTTGCTGGATCACCGAAGGTCCCGAACCCCGAGACTGTCCGGACGCAGAAGCGAGCTCCGAGCATTACTACAGCAATAACTATAATTGATTATATCTGAAATAACCGAGACAGGGATAGAGAGAAGGCCGAGCTTAGCTGAAGCACAACGAGGAAACAGAAGCGGAGTTGGTATTTTCCTCTTCTTTTTTCGTCTTTCCGAAGAAGGCAGATGATGTGGAATAATGTGACAAAAGGCCCTTTTATAATGACCCATGTGCAACGTGCGCTCTGTCACGCCGATTCTTGATAGGGATAATTTTGGATAACTACAATTATTACACACCCTACTCGAGTATCTAGATTTTTTTTTTATCTTTACAAAAAAAAATTATGACTTTTTTTTATTGCATAATCTTTGTGTTATTTATTTATTAACAAATATGTTTTGAGATACAACTTTTAATGGATTGGTCCTGTGATCTATTTTTTTAGACAATCTTAACGTCCACTAAAAATTAAATCACTAATAAGAACAAGGTTTGATGAGTTATTCAATTTCAAAAATTTATATCATGATCTCGAACTCATGTCGGTCTTCTATTAATCAACTTAATTTTTATAGACAAAATAGCTCATATGTCTGAAAAATAAAATACACAGACTAATTATTTAAAGTTATATCTTAATAATTGATTTTTTTATTTTATTTAGCTATTAGTCTATCAAAATAAATTTAAAAGAAAAAAAAAAAATTCCTGGGAAGAAAAAAAAAAAAAACTCTTAATTTAAAAAAAAAAACTCAATACAATATCGAAGGAATGGAGAAAAAATAATGTTTTTTTTTTGTTTTAACTCTTAGTCCATTTATTTAAAAAAAAAAAAAAAAAAACTCTATACAATATCGAAGGAAGGAAAAAAGAAAACCAGAAGAGAGAGAACATATAATAAACTTGCATAACATCTATAAAAGAGCCTTTCTTATTTAACTTAGTATATCCAAATCTGTTTTTTTTTTTAATTTCTAGACAATATAGAAGAAATGGAGAAAAAATAATGTAAGACCAATAATTGATTATGTTTTTTTTTTTAGCTCTTAAGAGACATATGCATTTGTCCGTATACAATATGTCAATACCCACTGAAAATTATCCAAGATATTTTTGTTTTTCGCCTGCACCCAATTGTTTCTGCATAAACTTTTCGTTTGAATTTAATGAGTTGAAAAAAGCAAACCACACCCCCTCAGACAATATTCCAAATCGGAGATATTAAATATTTATCTAATTTCTCAAATGGATTTCGATTAAAGATAATATAACATATGAAGGTTGTCGCGACAAAATAATACACGCCTTCACGTGAATGATAAATCATACACAAAAGATGAACAGATAAAGACGCGTTAAGCATCATCAATGAACTGGGTCTTCCAGGAGTGACTCTTTTGGACGAATCTCGGAGGTCTGAATCATAATCTTTGAGATTAATTGAACCCAGTCTGCTTTTTTTTTTTTTTATCAGTTTTGCGTTCCCGGATTTCAGCTCCCGAGCCGAGTCTGGTTTTCATGGCCCCCGCTGATATAATACGCCAAAATTGAACGTAGCGCTGCAAACTTTAGGGGGAAACCAATGTGCAGGACAAGCTAACTGGTCCATTACGAAAAATCTGTGGGCCGAATAAAAAATATACACATTTGAGAGCAGGATTTGGACAGGATTCTCTTCCTTTGTTTCTTATTACAAAAGAATCATTTATCATTTAATTTAATAAACAAAAGATTACACTCTTCAGTCTTCAAGCTTACGAGTTACGGCTATGAAAGGTTGAGGGTGTCTTTGTAGGTGCCCCTCCCGTCCTGGCCGGAAAACCCACCACAGAACAGAAGTATTTGCATTCGATTCTCTATAAGACCACCACATAATTGTATGGGGGATACCAAAAGCTGGATTTGGAAACCTCCCAATGGATCGGCATCCCGAGCAGCTGTTTAATTGAAGGTGAGGCTTGTTGAGTTAATGAACCTTAGGAAGCTGCTTCAACAGCTTAATTAGCTCGTAAGTCCTTGTGTCTTGACCAGAATAAAGGCAGAGATCGAGTGGAGTTAAACCATCCTGAGAAAAAAAAATGAGTGCTGGGATTGATCAAGAACACAAAGAAAACGAGCAGTGTAGATTTAAAAAAACACTAATTTCAAAACGCCCATAATGGAGAACAAGAAGAGAATATTTAGATATGATACTCCAATAGAAAGGAACAGCTAATCAAGACTCATCCCGAGAAATAATCATCGACATTTACATGTTTTTCAAGCTTTCAAAAACTCAAAGCAGTTGAATATGAATGTGGGCCTCTCAACTCGGGCAGAAGGCGGGGCACAGAAGTTTGTCCTAAAAAGCTGTCCAAAAATACCACTAGGCATTTACCTTGTTCTTTAATGTCTTTTCAGCTCCTTTGATCAGTAAAAGCCTCACTACATCTGTTCTCCGGGCTTGAACAGCAACATGTAACGGTGTCCAGCCATCCTAAATCAGACAAATAAAGATTACTCAAAAGCTTATCCAAACTCAATAAGAAATCATGTAAGCGACAAGGCTGAATAATTGACCGTACATTGTCCTGGTGATTGATATCAACATTATACAACAGAAGAATTTTAATTCCTTGACTGGAAGCTGTTTGGACTGCGTAGTGCATCAAGTTCGCCCCATCCTGTCTTTTGCACAAACATCAAAGAAGATAAAAGCGATATCAGGTTACAAATTGGTCTCTTGAATATATCTCCCTACTTATTGCATAAAAGAAACATGACTAAGTCACTAAACACCAGGATCTCCTAGGTGCTATTGAAATGATCTAAGCTCCAGAAATGCAATGCATAGTCCAACAAGAAACACACTTAACCCTCTACAACTCTAAACTAATGATAATTCAACATTGGTGATAACAATGATGACAACAGAGATATGCATGGAAAAAGGCAAAAGAAGTAAATAAATAAATATAAGCAACTAGATTAATCCATAAAGCTCCTTTGAAGCAGTTAAAATCAATCGATGATACAGATATTTGTCCAGAACCAGTTTGCACGAATATGCTTCAACAAATTTAATTTGGCATCTCGTTCACATGTTTAGCTAAAAGTTATTGAAGCACTGTATTTGTTAGATATTAGAAGCTCTGCATAAAGTTTTATTTTTCTTTTGCAGTTAACAAAAGCAACACATCAGAAGAAGTATGTAGTGAATTTTCTACTTACTTTATCAAGAACAAATGGATTAGCTGACTCTCTCAAAAGATAGTTCGTAATGGCCTGCTTTTTTCCAATTATTGCCTTGTGAAGTGCGGACCAACCATCCTGGAAAGGAAGTATGAATCCAAGGCTCAAATCGAGAGTAGAAAATCGATAGTTATAACTCCCCGGCATTTTCCCACCCCAAATAGCATGTGTTGGTTCTGTATACCTTATCCACTGCATTGATATCAGCATTATGTTTCAACAAAGCATCCATAAGGTAAAACTCTCCAGATGCAGCAAGAGTGTGCAAAGGTAGCCACTTGGCCTGAAAACAATTCCACCAAAACTAATGAGTGTCCTAAAAAAATCTGCAGAGAGGAGCATGTTGGGCTTCCCCAATGTTTAACCTGCAGCTGAAATAACTACTCATTTGGACCCTCAAAATCCATGAAGACTGAGCATCATCAACTAGTCTTAAAAAAAATAAAACACCTAAAAACCATTAAAGGCAATGAAACAAGGAAGCGAAAATAAAAAAATAACAGAAATTCAAAAGAAAACTGAACAACTATCCAATGGTAGTGATTCTTGTGGAACTTACAGAGGTAGCAGCTGCCACATCCGGGTTTTTCCTATTCAGAAGGAACTTTTCCTCCTTAGTGAATAGCTTACGACGGCCTATTCATTCAAGGATAAAACATAAGGATCATTTACAACAAAACTACCATAGTTATCTCTGTGAAATGAAAACCACGAACACCAAGTTCTTCCAATCCTAACAGAAAAGTGCATGCGAAAATTCTTTTAACAAAAATGACCAAATAAAGCTGTGTATTAGAAGCAGAAATTACACGACAACTAACTATCACGGATTAAAATCCTCTTGATTTCTAGGACAAATCACTGTGGAGTGGGGAGGTTCATATTTCATCATCTCAGCATTTAACATCACTCAAATATCCTTATTTTTATACCTTAATGAAGTTCTACACTGATTATAAAGTCGACATAACAAAAATGCGAATCATTTCACGAAATAATGGTTGTATTCTAGTTTATCAAAAATCTAAAGACCCTGATCCAATCTATCTACACTGAATCTATTCTTCAAGGGTAATCTACTTATTTCTGAAATGATATACATAAATACACACACGAGTCCATATCTTTGCAGTACCATCAGTAAAGTGAAGGTTCAAATCCGCAATGTACTGACTCCGTTTTAAGCCAACACACAAGCATTAAAAATATTTCACTACCTTCAGAGGATTCATTTTCACCGGGCGTGTAATTCCCATTGTTGAAGAACTCCGTCACATCCTCCAAGCCCCTACCGTATACTGCCCACCTGGGGTTCTTAGGCGCCACTCGCTCGCTCGAAGACTCGGTCGCGTTCATTTCACCTATTTTCTCCTCCTCCTCCTCCTCCACGAGGAAACTGGATGGGTTGTCGAGCACGAGCGGCTTCAGCTGCGCCAACTTGGCCTCCTTGAACTCCAAGTATTCTTGCACGTTCACATTCCTTATGGGTTCGTACCCTTTCCTGTTCTTCTCGACTCGGCTACCGTACTCTAACTGCTGAGCAATCTTTCGCCTCTCTTTCTTGGTGATGTTAATCTCCGCTTGGACTTCTTTCCACTGCTCTGGGACTAGATTCTCTGGCTCAACCTCAGCCACGGGTTTCCTGTGCTTCTGCTTCTGCTTCAACTTGTTCGGAGTGGCAACGGGAGTCTGCAAAGCGAGGTCGCCTTGGATGCCGGGGTCTTCAAATACGCCTTCCTCGAATACGACGCAGTCGCCAATGACGTGCTCCTCGGCGTCATCGTCTTCGATGGGAAGAAGGGAGGACTGGAAGGAGGAGGTGGGCGAGAAGGAGTGGGGTTTTCTTGGGAGGTTTAGCGTGGTTCTGGGAGATGATAAGGGGTTGTGAGTGATGGACAGGGAAACTGTATGTGGGTGAGTTGGGAGGAAAGGGAAGATTTTGGGAGGGGATTGGTAGTTTAGTACAAGAGCTGAGGAGAGGGCCATGGTTTGTGGCTTCCGAGTGTCCTGCAAAGGGGGAAGAACCGAGGAACGCGCTCTGCTCTATTTGATTGAATGGGCTCGTTTGTGGTTTGCACCAGAGATATAAGGCGAGACCCGTTTGCCCACTTGGACTACAAGTCGTTTAGGCTTTTCCACAAATGTGCTTTAATTTCGAACTTTTTAAAAATAATCTCATTTGTTTAATTAATTGTAGAATACATATCAAGAAAAAGATTGGTCACGAATCCAGAGATTCCAGATGTAAATAATTATTTTAGTCCATCTGATTTGATAGAGAACAGGCTGATCATGAGCCATGTCCTGGGTTGGTCTTCGGCATATCCAGTAAAGGAATGCTGGGATGACTGAGAGTGTTTGATGAACCTTTGCTAAGCCGAAAAGTGAGGGCTCCGTTTCGGGGGCCGGATGAAGCCGATCAAGCTCTCAAATGGTTGAAATTGACACAACGCACAAAAGAAAATGCTACCAAAGTTTCCAATTTCTGCAGCAAGCAAATTTAGAGCCTCATGTTTAGGCACATTCTTTTGGTTCTTCAGTACTTGTTGCATTGTTTTCAAAGTAGTTTCTAAACATGGCTTACTCTCTTCCCCACAACTTCCATCCCTGCTTGGAAGGGCCATCTGCTGTCCAAAGCACACGCCGCAACAGAATAACGAGGAGCGTAAATGAGATCAACTGAGATGGGACATGCTCTACATGCAAGTTGGCGACACGGAGGTTCACCAGGGCTGAATCCAACCGTTTATACTTTGTATGATTGCAGTCAGGGTGAGCAAAAGAGGTTTAGATCAAACCACACATATCAAGCCATAACCCAAAAAATAACAATCTTACTACTTGAGAGGCAGCCACTTCAATAAAAGTTGGGTGCAACATAAAGCAACAAACATGACAGAGATCTGAAATAAACAAACACTAACCAAACATAAGTATCTTGCTTAGGTTCATTACAAACCAAAGCTCATTACATTACCAGAATCAGTTTACAAGCTTCCAAATCTCTACTTCACTGAAAATGCCAAAAACCAAAAAGCATCACCTAGAACCACGAGCATACTTCCTTTCTGGGCTAGGTGAATAAGGAAGTGACCTAGACCTGTCCCTCCTTGATCTTCCACCATAGGGGGGCGACTCACGACCTCCTCGATATGGTGAGCGCCTTGGAGATCTACGATAGCCATAGTCATCACGTGACTCACGTCCACGATACCTACCACGGTCGCCGCTGCCACGAGGAGGGCCTTTCACACATGCAGGAATCAAAATTTCAGTGAATTATTGTTAACATGCCTCTAAAACCACTAAGCATTACATATATATAAATCATCTCTATGCTTAGCAAGAAAAAAGGCAAGCGCAAGAGAAATTGAGAATAAATATGTCTAGACAAAAGAGTCTTATTAAGCTTACCGTAGTCTCTTGTACTTTTCAACCCAAGATAGTGTCCAGGTGTAGGAGTCCTAGCTCTTTTCCTCCGAGACTGAAAGACAAAAGCATCATACCTTAATTTCTTCAAGTTCAATGACACAAATTAAACATCAATGAATCATGCACGCATCATTCACATGGAATAGAACTTACAGCATAATGCACCATTTGCATGCTGTAGCCTTTTAAAAATTGGTTTTTTCACAGGCTTGAAACAAAAACCTTCATAAACCATACTTGCTAGCAAATAAGGAACAGGACATCCAGGTACAGGTGACAACTCTCCATGAAATAAATGCCAGGCATGAGATACCATTATAGGCTGATTACAAAGTTGTTGATAATGTCCGTTGATTAGTTGAGAGTTGAAAGTGAATGCTGAGGTTGTATAGTTGTTGGGCAATATAGTTGCTATGTTAAGTTGATCAGACGCATTTGATAAGCTGTTTAAGCTTGCCACTGATTAAGCTGTTTCAATAAAGTTGACATGGATGAAGTCATCATCTTTGATTGATTGCTGCCAACATAGCTGACGCAATGTGTTCTGAATATAGCCACAAAACCTCCAAGTCAAGAAGAAAGAAAACCATCGAAATTGCAAGTGTTTTATCACTAATGGAACAATCAAATTACCTTCTCGACAGTTATATATCGACCTTCAAGAACAGATTGGTTGAGATACTTAACACAGCGATTGGCATCCTCAACAGTTTCCATCGTAACAAAAGCAAAGCCACGTGAAACGCGTGTACGAGGCTCCACCACAAGAAAACAGGAAGCTACCTGAAAGGGAGGGGAGGAAAAGTAAGCACCAAGAAGATGGAGGATTTGGTACCATGACAGTACCATGACACAAGCAGCAACAGAAAATAGATTGAAACTTCAATAAACTACCCAGGAAAAAAAGAGAGCAGAAATTGGAAAAAAAAAAGAAAAGAAAGGGAACTGACATGAACTTCCGAGTACGATTAAGAAACCAACCTTTCCCTCCTTAGAGAAGTGCTCTTCAAGTTCCCTTTCTGAGACCCTTTGGGAGAGGCCAGTAACATAAAGTGTATCTCCGGGGTTGTTTATAGCCTCAGACCTGCCACATTCCAAAGATTAGACAGGAGTCTTTAAAAAATTAGCATTCCAGGTAACAGGGAGCAATCACAAATATCAGGGCCTGACGTAGATGATTGACTTAAATTACAGTCATGTTAGAAGCAATAATACTGGGTTGGGAAACAGGAGTAGTAAAATCAATATTAGAACCCACCTGACATGACTTCTGGACCTTGATCTGAACCAGAAACACCACCCAAACATCAAGAAAGAAGACAAACAAAAGTATCAAAGTCAGAGATGAGTGAAAGGAAACACAAAATTTCATTTATTACAAGCCTAACATACTAATGATAGCATAGCTGTAGTGACAACAAACCTGCCACGACTTCTGGACCGTGATCTGGGCCTTTGCCTGGACAAGGATCTGGATCTAGACTTTGGTCTAGACCAAGACCTGGACCTGGACCTTGATTTGGGTCTAGATCTAGATCGGGACCTGGACTGAGCTCTCCAAGGGGAGGGGGAACGTGAATACCTGTTGTATTAGTGCATGTAATATTAAAATTTGTGAAAATTGGATTTTAGGAGCTTCATACTTTAGGTTTAGTTAAAGAGAATAAGCTCGTTCACAGAGAAAAGGCACTTATTTGAATGATGCCACTTTTCAGCCAATATTTAAAAATTCATAACATAATCCATCTTATATGCTGCACAAACTTCTCTTGATACCATAATTTTCCATTCACAAATTTGGCATCCAAACTCCTCAGATAAAGCCCCCTCCTGATCATTATATTTTTACTCCACATTACGTTTTGACTACTGTCTAATACACCTCCATAAACTTCACCCAAACATGTGAAAAAGAGTAATAAAAGACAAAAGGAGAACATTCCTGGCCTTGCAATAGCTTAGATTCCATATGTCACCTTCCAACACCATAGAAAACTTTAAAAACTAAACAAACAAAAAAATATAGATTGAGAAACAGTACTTAGAAGGACAGAGATCTAAGTGTATATTCAAATTTTTATCACCTCCTCCCAGTTGAAAAAGTAGCTTAACCTTAGTGACACATTTCCTTTAATATACTCAACACAAATCAGCAAGCCTTACATAGCCCAGGTCATAGGGTTAACTCCATGAATCCTTTCCCTTGTAATCGTGGTTGGGAACTACGTATCTTTGCAATAGAAGTGTATATCTTAAATTTCAATAGATACAGGATATGCATCTAAAACCAGTTTAGGTACACTAATATCCATAAGGTTTTCCAGTTTAGGTACACTAATATCCATAAGGTTTTCCATTCTTGAAAATTAAACCACGCAATTGGAATCGTGGAGTCAAACGAACTTACGTATCATCTTTGTCTCCTTACTACAGCAAAAGCTAATTAGAGCTTCGAGAATCCACGAAAAGGCACGAGTGTCCTAAAGTATCCTATAAGATCAAAAATTGATTGCAGTCCCAGAAACCCTTATAGACCAGACATAGATATAACTAGGTTTCACTGTGATTGATTCAATTTAAGAACTACGAAAGAAATTCTCGAAATTCATAAAACCAGGAACCAAGAAGATCAACCGGGATAAATCCCAAATCCCTAATGCACCATGTATGAAATTGAAAATTCCAGCAAAGGTTTTCGTAAGGCTTACCTTTTGCGAGGTGAGTCGGCCTGCGACAAGAGTCAAAACCCCAAATGATTCACAAAGGATTGTCAATCTAGTAAGAAAGAAAAAGGAGCATCGAGAGAAAGCAAGAGCGGAAGGGACGAGCTTACCATTTTCGCGCAACGTCGTCGAAACCCGAGAGACAACGATCGAAGAAATTAGGGTTTAGGTAACTGAGCTTTCACTCGCCCACCAACGAGTCGCAAGGTCGCAGCTCGCTTTGTTTCCTCGGTTCTGAAATAGATGGAATTACATATAGGGCATGTTTGGAAATGGTCGTGGTTTTGGTTTTCGTTTTGGATTTCAGTATATAATTCAAAAAAAATACGTACAAAATTATTTTATAAATATAAAAAGAAAAAATACACTTTTCACCCACGAACTACCATAGTTTTTGCACTTTGTACCATAAACAACCAATTTTGACACGTTGCACCTTCTAACTACCAATTTTTAACACTTTGCACCCTTTATCAAATTTTCAGACTAAAATGACGATAATGCCCTGGACCTATTTTGCATATATTGAAGATATTGTTGTCAATTCATTAATTTCTTAAGGGTGTTATTGTCAAATAGAGGGTGCAAAATGTTTCATATTAGTAGTTGGAGAGTGTAATGTGTCAAAGTAGGTAATTTAGGGTGCAAAGTGTCTAACATTGATAATTTGAGGGTGCAATGTCTTAAAGATGGTAGTTTGGGGTGCAATGTGTCACTACTCCAGTAGTTTGTGGGTGAAAAATATATTTTTTCCATATAAAAATTATAAAAAAATAGATAAAAATATCAAACTTATTAAAAGTATTCTTAAAAAAAATACAAGATAAAAGTCGTTCAAAATTTTATAAAACAAATATTACAAAAATAATAAAAAATTCAAAATAAGAATTGGTTAAATTTTTTAAAATAAAAACTTAACAATAATTAGCAAAAAATATTCATTATAAAAAACAAAGAAAAATGACTTCTTTGATTCAAGGAAGACTTAGTGAATAAAAAGTTAGAGCAGTTTACCTCTAGCCTATTAGAGTGCTCTAGCTTATTAGAGTGTGTAAAATCGAGTACTTTCAACTTGTGCAAAATGAATGTCCTGAAGAAAAACTAAATCAGGAGTAATGTTTTCAAAAAAAAAAAAAAAAGTCAAGTAGATATCTGTAAGAGAGATGACTGTTACAAGAAAAATAAAAATTTGTTAAAATCTACTAAACTAAGGATCAAAATTAATTTACAACAACAAAATTATTAATATTATTTTTTTATTTAATAACGTGCACCTATGGCACCGGTGCCGGGGCCTATCTTATTTGAGCATGATCACAGGAATTGCCCAGTGTAGGTCCCCAATTATTTATCGAGAATAAAAAATTCAGTGGTAGCCAGCTTTTCGGTAACCGTCTCTGACGTTGATATATAGGGACGCAATGTTGTTAAAAAAAAGTCTGTTGCGTTGCGTGAGGCGCAATGTTTATTGTAGTAATAGGTACCAAACACCCAATAATATCCGGATTTGATCCAGGCTAGCTATGCGTACGTTATGTTTAGGTTACGTGGGTAAAGATTCTGATGTTGAAACAGAACTACAAATTTTTTTTATTTTTTTTAAAGCGAAATCAAATATTTATATATATATATATATATATACTACCACGGTTGGACAAGAAGTTTTTCACATAGCAAGCAGCCAGCATGTCCAAACATTTTTTTTTTCTAAGCAAAATCACCGAAGTATGTTACATCAAGGGTATCCAAAGGATCATCAGCAGACGTGATATACAAAGGAAGACACGAAATAACAAGAGCATAAAAAAAATAGGAAGAGGCAATCCAAGCATGTCTAAACATACATACTACAAAGCCATGTACGCACAAAACACTTCAAAGAGTACCTTGCACAGTTGCACGAACATGGCTCTTTGAACATCGACAACTTACAATAGACACTCCACACAAGATGACATCCAGTGCAGCTTTTATTAATAGATAGACCTAATGCATTCAGTTGGCTGATGGTGGAGGTTTGTAGAGTGGCTTGTGGGGGCGTACTGATTGCTTATTTGGTAAAGGATAAGGTTTTGGTTGCTTATTTGGTAGAAGATAAGGTTTCTTCTTCCCGCCGGCTGACTCAAGCGATCAGTCTTTGAAATCCTCTACCGATGGTGACTTTTCTCCCTTTTCCTCTAGAGGTTTGTAAAATGGGATCGGTGGCTTCTCTCCCTTACCCTATGGAGGTTTGTAAAACGGCTTCTCTCCATTGGGAGACTCGTTAAGTGAAGGTGGTGGCAGCATGGATCTTTGTCATGGGAGTAAAGAAAACTACAGGAGATTTTATCTTTTACTGATTCTCTCGTCATAAAAGAATTCTCTACAATTGCATTAGCTTAAATGGGTAAAAAATACATATGAACGTTATAGAAACATTACACCTGTATAAGAAAACATAAAAAGTTGAAAGCTGTATTCTGTTTATATGTTACCATATTTTGAGAAAGTGGTAGGTGAGAATTTAAAAAAATATCCTTGCTCATGTACTACTTCCTTTTACATTGTCGAACGTTGATGAGTTTGAATTGTCTTTGCCAATATCACGTTGAATTTTCTTTTTCAATTCTAATTCGTTATTAGGGATAGCCACGCTGGCTGGCTTTCCCTGCCCTTTGGAGGTAAGTAAATTGGCCTCTGTTTGTCGGACACATCAAGTGAAGTTGGTGGCCTGTGTTTTGGGGGTGGTTTGTGTCCCTTGAAGCTGGGAGGTTTCTTGCCGTCGTCAGCAAGAGAGGAATTAGTGAGAAGCACCACTCCCTGGAGCAACACAGACACTACCAAGTACTTGGAAGACATTGTTGGGCTGTTCCAACCAAGACTCTGGTAAAACTAGAGGAGTAGGGTCCCATTTTATAGGGCTGGACCGCTGGAGCCCTGTGTTATCCTGCCAGATGTCATCATATATACTTCTCTCGATATTTTGTGTGGCAAATAACCGGAAAAACGTGTTTAACGTTAGGCTTTGTTTGTAAGCAAATAAGAGATTAAATTAATCCGTTGCTTTTTATAGTTTGTACTTTTCTCAGTTTATTCTCTATGAACATTTTTTTCTCACGGAGATTCTTGGGATACAGGGAGACCTTTAGGAATCCTTCTCTCCACTCTACTAACTAGAGCGATGAGTTGGAAATTAAAAAAAATAAAAAACAAATCATTAACGTATAAATAAAATAAAATATTAATTAAATGTGAAAATATCAATAAAATACTAAAAATGAAAAATAATTATATAAAAAGGTCTGAACCTCCACCCCTTTTTCTTCCTTTTTTTTTTATTTTTGTTTTTTGTTGTCTTCTTCACTGTTTGAGAAGCATGAGGACGAGTTCTTAAAAAAGCACAAGCGTGACATCAAAATTTGGTCCCTTCAATAAATTAGTCCTGGTGGCCCGGTCGGACTCACTAGCCGCGTTTCACGTGCTAGAATCCGCGATTGGTTAATCCCTTTTGCGTCTTTTTGAGAGCTTGAATCAGGAGGTGGTGATATACAAGTTTAATCCGAGAAAATTAGATTATCGATAAATGTCATTGTTCGTCTACAAATTTGCGTCGATTTTTTTTTTATTTTTTAATTTTAAAAATTATAATTTATGTTCTATAAATATAAAATATTTATAATATTTATTTATAGTTAAAAATTTTGTTATAATTAATTAAATTCATCATTAAAATAATTAAAATAATCCTTAATGACAAAATTATTAAAAATATTAACAAAATATTAATAAATAAAAAATGATATTAAAAAATATTTATTTTTTAAATAAAACTATTGAAAATCTAATTAAGTAATTTACATATTTTTTAATTTATTTCTCTAATATTTTTTTAAAAATTATCTTTGAAAGCATTTCAGTTATTTTAATGTCGAATTTTGTTAAGTTTAACGAAAATTTTGACTATGGATGAACATTACAAATGTTTTATACTTGAAAAACGTAAATCGCAGTTTTAAAAATTAAGGAATCGCAAATATAATTAACGTATACTTATGAGACGAACAATGACATTTTCTATAATATTATTTATTTTAATTTGAATAGTGAAATAATAAAACGATTAAATTCTATATCAAGCTACAGAACATAAAATTAAAAGAAATTGACAATATGGTCACCAAGTTTATACCTGGTTGATGATTTAGTCACTAAATTTTATTTTATATTATAATCATTGAGTCTATACCCGTATGACGATTAGATCATTCCGTCTATATTCTATTAATCTATTTAAAGAAATCTCATACTATGTCAGTACTTAAACACATCAGTCCTAACTAATGTAAATCAGTAGTTAAGTCACCTGAAAGAATCAAAAACACACCGTTTAATATTTTCAATCCCAACTAATGTGAATCAAAAACTAAGAGACTGTTCGGTTAAAAAAAATTCTCAAGATTTTTTTGAATCCTCACAATACAAAAAATTCTACAACCAAACATTATTTTTAACACCACATAAAAATAATTACAACACGCATACCAATAAAGTTAACATCACTTAAAATTCTCAAAAAATACCACAACCGAACAACTTGTAAGTCACCTTAAATAATCAAAACACACCGCTTAACTGTTGTATACGATTTTACCCAAAAAAACAAAACGACACACAGTTTGTCAATGGTCATTAAACAGAGCTTTGCGTTTTGATCACGGCACCAGTGAGCGTTCGAAATTCATCTTCCCCGTTCACTTTCTGCACATACACTCAAGCACCTGACACTATTTGGGGGGTGTTTGTTTTGCCAAAATTTTGGGGAATATTCCCGAAATTTTGGGAATCTTTACTTTATTGAGATTTATTGGGGTTTGTGAAAAGTGAAGTGTGTATGTGTAAAAGTTAAAAATTTTAGAGTGTGTTTGTTTTGTTATAAATTTTGATGCCCCAAAATATTGGGGAAACAAACACTCCCAAAATATGTCATTTCCAATTTGACACCTAAATTTTGAATGCATCGTATTATGAACTCAAGACTTATTTCTGTCCCTGCGTTTGTCGATTTGAACTCACAGATGTTGCGTTCGTTTGCATAAACTTTTAGAGTATCGAAATTTTAAAAGAATTAAATACATTCTAAAATTTTTAAAATCTACACACAAATTTTAAAAATATTATAAATCTTAATAAATTTTAATATCTAAAAATTCTTAAAATTTTAAAAAATTATTCAAAATTTTAGCAAATAAACGCCACCAAAATCACGATGCAAAGCTTTCTGATTTTGGGCTTGCCAGGGATGGACCAACTGGTGATAAAAGTGTACGTGTCCCATTTTTTTTTTTTTTTTTGTTAGGCCGAAGAAAATGAACGACATTAGCTGCGGCGTTTATTCTTTTCCCACTTAGGATTTTGTGACCCGTGACAGATGCCATTGAGACATACTGTTGCAACTTTTTATTTAGGTGAATCCGTGACTCCGTCCTTCAAATATACTCCTTCATTTTTCTCATGATCGCAGTCAATATCATGATCTGTTTATGCTTGGAAAGGCCTATGATCACCACGATGATCATCAAAACAGGAGTAAGTACTATATTAACATTAATGGGGTTGGATCAATTTTGCTCTCAACCCATAAATTGGGCTAATTTTGGACTACGAAAAATATGGTCATCCGATACAGTTTATGGCTCAAACCGAAACAGCTTTCATGGAGCAAATGGTGACACCAATATTCTAATTATAGGAAAGATTTAGAGAAATGAAGGTACATGTATATGATCACATTGGTCTTTGTAAACATTATTTTGATATAGTACTATATTAAGTACTTGGATATGTCTTAATTAATGTATAGCCCCCTAACACCACTACCAACAAGCTCCTTTCTTTGTTTATAATAAAAGATTTTTCTAAAAGCAATCTCCTATTTCACTCAAGAAAAACAAAATTCAAATCCGAAATGAAGCTTTTTAACATTCATGAATTTTTTTAAAAAAAAAAAATTACAAATATATATTTATTGCTATTTACATGCCATCTCTTTTACTTAGTTTTTTTTTGAGAATTTTGAGATATTAGAGCCGATGAAAAAATGAAGATAATTTATAAAAATTAGTGAAAAATTGAAGAAAAAGAATATATTAAATAAATATTATAAAAGAAAAAATAATTTAATAAGAACATAAAAATTATTTTATAATTTTTTTAATCAAATCCGAAATTTAGATTACCAACATTTCGGCAAACAAACACCACCATTTACATGAATGGCTTTTGCAAGATATAAACATATATTCACAACATGTCAACCTTCTCAGTACAGTTCAATGCATTTCTTTTTTCGCATCGCAACACACTCAGAAGTGGGCACAGATGGGGGCCACGAACTCATAAAACTTCCCCCCTTTTGACAACCTAAATATCCCGGGAAAATGTCACTGCCTTTCTTCCCTACCAATCATGTACCAGCATAGCCCCCCCAAAAAAAAAATCATGTACCAGTATAACAGTGGGAGGAGATTATGTTGTTAGAGTATCAGGAAGGGCAGGGGAAGGAGATCCAAGCACTCTTCCACCTACATCTGGGAAATTCTCATATCCAGGCAGAGGGCCAATCTTCCCATCAGCATCTACCTGCACAGGGTACTTCAGAAGGTGGCCCTGCAATGGCCTAAATTCTGGAGTCGTGTATTTCTTCCAGTTATCTTCAGCTATCTCATTCACTATCTTGACACATTTCAAACTCTCTGGCTCCTCGAAGTATGTATCAGCCACAGCAAGATGCTCAGCCCACAGTGACATTCTGTATCCGTAGACCTACATGTGTGCAAAATATCTTAAACCAATGGGGAGTCTTACTTGCAAACCTAAGCAATCATTCACAACGGTCAAACTACACAGTTTTCCATTTACAGAGTTTATAATGAGAAAGTCGAGTCTTGTTGAATATGTCAATCAGTGTTTATCCTAGATCCAAACACAGAATACAACGGCTAGTGCTAATGATCCAGGAGGTCATACCGCAGACATGGTTTTAATTTTTGAAAAGCTCAAAACACCATCTTCACTCTTCCTCACTCTCACCAGCCTAACGGATTTGGCTATTCGCCACCCGAAGAAAGGGGAAGAAGAAGCATCCAATGGAACACTTCTAATGCTGCATTCCCATTGTTTTTGGCAACATCCCTCCAAGCCCCTCCGGAGAACAAAGACCCAAAAAAAGTAGTTTAGAAAAGCAAAATATGTGAAAATCGAGAAAAACTATACAGACCTGACCGTGCGGATGTTTCTTCCTCGCAGCCCAAGTGTGATGGGGCTGATATGCACCCATTGCTAGCTCTGTGTCCTTTGTACCAGCCATAGATCTCTGGTTAATATTGGCAGATCCCACTATTACATATTCGTCATCTACTATCATTCCCTTGGCATGTACATATACCATAAACTGCTTAAACTTCAGTGCATCCGATGCCTGATAGAAAATTTTGATTATGACCAACTCTAAAAGAACCTCTTGCAGCACATAAACTGAATCCACATTTCAAGGACAAGATGATAACACAGCACGTCAGGATGAAAGACTAGACAATACTGGGAACTCTTATGCGTATCATAGTGGGGGCAGAAACGTTAAATGTAAATATAAACACAAACACATCTGAGGACACACTAAAATGGGCCCATGACCAACAATTTTTTAATCCATTTGCATAATGAGTTACTAGAAGACATTATTTCATACAATTTGCAATACGTTCCAAGATAACTATTTCTTCCTATTTAATAAAGAAATTGTTTACAGCCTACAAATAAAAGAAGTCCGTTAATAACAGAAGAAACCAAGCGGCATTCAAATTAGTAGCAATGAGACATTGAAAGGATTAAGATTTTTAAACCGTCGCGAAGAAATTAAAACAACCGCAGCACCCTATGCAACTAGGCAGGACTGACTCAAGAATTTGCAGGGTTGGACCTGACCAATCAAAGACGTTGGTTTTGTCCTGGTGCTTTTAGACCAAAGATGCCTTAATCGACATATGTAAAATAAAAATAACACAGGGAAGTTCTTTCCTAACTATCCCCTCAGAAACAACATTGAATTTTTATGCCAGCATCATCCATCTGAGAACAGAATTCCAGAATTTGTTTAAGGCCTCAATTAAACAGATCTTGATATTCACAGGTATTGCTAATATACTGATGACAATGGTAATGACATCACAGTTTTTGCTGCTAGCTGAAAGGATTAAAATTAATCTTGTATGGGTGGTGGATAAAAAATGGAAGCCTTAGAAATGTCAGGTGCACCACATAACATGCAAAACTACAGAGAAGCATATAGTCACGGTGAACCAGCACCAAAGACTCATTTTGTACACTTACCTTAGTAGGCATATTAGCATTGTCACTCGAACTTTCATCACAAGCATCATCCCGGTTACCAAGGCAATAGAAATTGAGGTAATCTTGAGGAAGCGAGTCCACAAGCTGCATTGCTTTCAGTTCCCTTGCAACTATATCATACATCATTTGCATTGTTTGGCTCTGTAATGACAAAGTATGCAAAAACTAGGGTATAGATTATGTCGTCGCAGATCGGCTATACTCTAATAGTTTTTGGGCCTCCCTTAGCATCCTCATAGCATAACTTATGTTCTTTTCAACTAAAATTGATCCAAACCAACAATTGGCAAGAGTACAGCCTATTGGTTAGCAGCAATAAGGAACGTATTCTTCAAGGGCAAGAGAAAGGGTTCAAGGATGCAAAAAGAAAAAAGAGAAAAGAATTCATAGGTTCTTCTCAGTTTTTATTGACAGAAAGTACCAGCTATCTGTAGCTCTCTTGTCTGTCCCAGCAGATATGGAATATTTCCAGTTTAAACAGTTCGGAAATAAGAAAATTGTTACTTAACCAAAAAAAGAAACCAGATAACCATCTTACCTGCCAAAACAGAATTTCTTGCACAGTCGCAGAGGTTGGATCTCCTTCAGGCCACATCGGTATTACAATATACACTGCAAATCTCTCCTTTGCTGTAATTTTACTGGCAATTTTTAATGCCAACTCCATTGGGATTAGATGATCAGCTCCTGCTCATCACATAAAAGAAAACAAACTTGAGAAAACTTTATATCCAACAAATAAGGATGATATTTGATATTCAGGACATTATTCTATCCAAATACATAGACAGAAGATCATGACATTAGGTAAAAGTCAGAATTAATCCTAAGGAAGAATGGACATAGAAGGACCGTGCTTGTCCTTGTGTCAGGTAAAATTGAGCGAGTATGTAGCAATGACCAAATAAGTTTTAGATCTTGACAAAGCTTGATCAATTTTGTGTGGATGGATTATCATATGGCATCCTTTGAGACGTATACATTACAATTGCAATCTGATCCACCAAGATAACAGATTGACTGCAGTACAATTGAAGCTCGAGAATAATACTTTGCAACAAATACTCCATAACATTTGTCCTTGCGCAAATCCCAGGAAGGGAAACAATATTGAGATAGACAACCAGGAAAAATACTGTGGTGTAACCGAGGCTTTGATCTTGACCTGCATTTCTGTTCGACGGCCAAGCATATGATGACCCAAGAAAGTACTGATTCTCAATATAAATGAAATGCTGAGCAGATCTGATCGCCTGGATGTATCCTATTTGAATGCTTCTATCAATCAACAAATTCTTTGAACAAATAAGATTCTGCAGTAGAGGAATATGAGTTTGAAATTAGGGAAGTATGATATGACATACAAATTATATATGCAGTTTCGGTCTTGGTCCCAGCATTGAAACCCATACAAATTGGGTTTTTCGAGAAGAAACAAAAAAGAAAGCAGGAAAAGAAAAAGAAAAGCAAAGGGACGGAAAGGAAACAAGAGATTGTATATAAACCAGGGCCTCAGCAGCATCAACAGTTTTTGGAAACCCTTTCACTGATCCTGAGTCAATAGACCGAAGAATCTGCAAAGGCAAAATAAATAAACTACTATTGAATGTAACAGTTGAATCAAACAAGGGATCTTTCATCCTCCCCCTCCCCCCACCCCCCAACCAAAGAAAAAGGGACTTTTACTTGAGAATAAACTTGCATATTAAACCTGAACATGCCAGACTTCAGGATCATCTTCAGTGGAAACCCATAGCTTGGGATCATCTTCCGGAACACGTGTAGTGTTTTTCTTTGAAACCGATGCAGGAGGGCTTAGTATCCAAGAGATGCGATCTATTTTTAGTAAGGCATCATCATGCCAACCGGGAACCCGTTTGAAACGTAGTCCAAGTGTCCATTTTCTTGCTTTCAACCAACGCTGCTCAAAGTTTATAAGAGCATCATATGCAGCAGGCCCATCAATCTTGCTGTGCAAGTCATGCCATGGTTGCCTTGGAGCCTTAGTTCCAGGCTAGTTCATACAAAAACATGAGGAGCCTTAGCTCCAGTCAAAAGAGAAAAACTGCTGCAGCAGTATAACACATTGAGCAAGAAATCCAGAATAGAAAGTTGAGAAGGAATGCAGCAGCGGACAACATCACTATAATCAAAGAAAATTTAAGTTCACGCTTGGAAAAGTGCATGTTTTCTATGGCAGCATTACTAAGAACTAAGATAAGAAAACAAAATTCTCAATCAGATAGTTCTATGTATATATGTGGATTTGCCCAAAGTGGCACAAACTAAGTTGACAATGGATTCCACAGAAAGACCAGCACTCAGTTTATTGCAGGGCCTGAAAGCATCTGCAGAAACTTAATAAAAAAAAAAAAAAAGAAGGAAAACCGGAAAATTGTTGCCTTAGAAATTCTAAGGCCTAAAGTATTGTTTGACGAGTCCCAAAATAATTTACACAATTCTAAGATGTGAACAGTAAGCACTATATTTGGTTTAAAAAAAAACAGCAAGCGCTAGATGAATAAAATGTTTAATGGCATGCAGAAATCTGCTACTAAAGAAAATTGATGGATGCTGCTAATTAATCTTTTATTTTATGAACAAGGGAAAATCTCATGAATAGCATCTCTGCCATCACTGGATCTGTGTGTAAACGAGAATGTGAGAACACAAGAGAGTAACGCCTTCGTAATCCTGCAGAAAACTTCATAGGGAAGATTCCAAGGCCTATGCTTAGTCCATCGTTTTATATCAGGGGTTTCAAAGGCTGCATGGTCATGGGAACACATGGATAATGTCTAGCAAGATGGTTTTCACACTGAATCAGTCCAAGATTGAGACACAGCAATATGGTAGAATGCTTTGCCAAAACCAGGAACGAGAAAGAGAGGGAATAGAATATTGTATTTCGGGGAATTTATCTCTTGCCCTAAACAGATAGGAGAAAAAAACTATTCAATTTACACTAAAACATAAACAAGCCCTTGAGTAACTTCATAATCAAGATCACAGATACTAGAAAACCTTGTAAACATGTAAACTACATCTAGACGGGAATATAGCATGTTGCCTAATGTTATAAGAAACCATTTGGCAAACAACTTACTGGGAATGTAGGATTGTGAAAATCATCCCTAAATACAGTATCAAGATCACGACATAGTCGATGCTCGGGCGTATCATACCGGCCGTCACAAAGATCAAGCCCTCCTAAAAATGCAGTTATTTTACGATTGTTACCATCTGCCTGTGTGTCAACTAGAACACACTTTTGATGGTGTGTAAAGAGGGTTCCAACAACCTGTATAGAAGCACCATGTAAGCAACCTTAGCTAGTTGTCCAGCTAAAAATAAAGCCAATGGTAACAGAAATAAAGGAAATCATAAAACTAACCATATTTTTCTTTTTCTTCTTGAAAAGTAACAATGAAGTCTCATAAGAAATGAGGAGATGCCTTGATTACTAAAGGTTGTATAAAAAAAGGTTCAGCTAAGGAATACATTTAATATAGTTCTGAGCTGTCACGTGAGACGGGGATGTTCGTTTGGAAGGAATTTGTAGGATTCTGATAAAATTGAGAATATTTAGGTGATGTAAAGTTGTATTGGCATGCGTGCAGAATTGTTAAAAGGGATTGATGTTTGTAAAAAAGGTAATAAAGTGTTGGGAATACGTGTGTTTTGTGATGTTTGAATTGTAAATATAAAATAGGATAAATCCTAAAAAAAATGGGCAACCGAACATGATTCCAAACCCAAACAAGGAAAACTGATGAAACCTGTAAACGCCAACCTAAGAAAGTTCAAAATTAAACACATTTAAAAATTAAAAATTAAGAAAAGACATTTGAGAACGAATAAAGAAAAAAAATTATAAAAAACCAATTGAAGCTCGCCTTTTGCTTGACATAGCTCGCTACTGCTAGGGTAGGAGGTGACAGCACATATGGATGAGTGCTTGAAAAATTTCTTCGTCGTGGTTGCATAACTCTTTCTGCAATCAATGCCGTTTCACATTACAACTCAAATGTACAGATCCCCCGGTTAGTAGTTAGCACAAAGATCTCCTCAGTTGCTTGAACAAAAACATTGATGATAAAATCAATGGCCCTCATGATCACCTTGAGAAAACAAAAACTTTAATAGAGCTACTAACGGCTAGTTTGGTTGTCCATAGGGGGGGCCCACCATACGTTAATCTTACCAGATCATCTAATACAGAAAGCCCATTCTTTAAATTGGGCCATTCATGAAGCACCAGTTTCACTGCCCAGAGACAACAGATCTTGAGACGTCAATATCTTATTCTTACCCATTAAAAGGTATGATAAGATTCTAAACACCCAGCCTTAAAGTTACCTAACTTACGTTAACTATATATATTTAGGATCCTAATCACAGTCCAATTACGAAAGGCATCTTGGTCAGAAAAATAGAGAGAACAAATTACGCCATGCTCACCGTTTTGATCAATAACTTGTCGTGAGAGGTCTTGTCGTCCCAAACCAGCAACAAAACACGCACGCCCTCTTCGGACTTGTACTTGAGCAACTCACCGAGAGTTAAATTGCCACCGCGCGGCAACTGACGGGTTTGCTCCCGAACCAGCCTTACTTGATGGTAAATGGACCACCCGATTATGTAAATCAAATGGTGAGCATCCGAGATAGCATAGCAAAGGTCCTCCCAGCACTTCTCTTGTTTGAAAACCTTCCCATCATCCAACTCAATCTCTGGCAACATTCTGTCCAGCACGTGCGCGTCTTGGTACAATGTCGTGGAGCAACCTCTCCTCAGCGGGAAGTATGTGTGCCTCACGCCCTTGTGCTCTGGATCGCCCGCAATGCCATGCTGGTACAGCGGGTTTTTCTCGAACGGGGTGAACTTCATCTCGAGCCGCAGCCCGGGCTCCAGTTTCTGCGGCTTCCCAGGAGGACATTCTATCGGGAACCAGTCGGCGATGAGCTCGCCGGACGCAATAATCCGAGCCGAAATTCTGACGGTGCCAATGAGCTCGGCGCCGAAGAGGTCGTCATCTTTGACCTCGAACTCCAGGTTAGTTGTTGGGTGGGCTAGCGGGATGTAGAAGCTCTCGTTCCACCGAGGGTTCTGGGTATTCTTAAGGACACGTGTGCGAGCCAAGGTGGCATGTGGGACCGTGACTTTGACGTAAGGGTCGCTGGTGATGATCTTGCTGTGGTGTTTGACCTTGCGGTCGTCCCCACGACCGTCGGATTCGGCGGCGCTGTCAGGGAGTTTGATAGTATCACATAAGGTAAAGCAGCGGCGCATATGCTGCGTCACGACGTCCATGTTCGGCAATTGTCGGGCCTCGACGATTCTCAGGTCCAGGTCACCGTGGAGGTAAATGACCTTCCGCTGCCGCTCTGTACCGGACTCTTCGGCCATTCAGGTTATGATGTGGAAACAACTGAGATCACACACTGTAACAACAGAAATTGATGAAGCAGGGAGAGGGAGGAAAAGCGAGGGAAGAGAGAGTTAGAGAGAAAGTGAAGGAAGAAAGGAAAGAAAGGAATACCTGAAGGCAAAGGGTGAAAAGGTTTGCGGATAATATTCTTACTTGTTGCAGAGAGTTTCGACCTCGTGGCGCCAGGGGATCCAGTCCCTTATTTTAATACTATTTCGAAAAACAAAGTTGGAGCTTTTGGAGATGGAAATTGGAAAGAATTTGGAATGGATTCCATGCGAGGACCGAGGAGAAAATGAGTAGGATAAGGTGAAGTGGGCCAAAAGGGGGTAGCAGTTGCAGAGGAGATAGTCATTGCCATTTACAAAGTGCGTGAAGTTCATCAACAACTACCTCAAGCACATGAACATACGATCATAAGTTTAGCTAGTTGTCCAGCTAAAAATAAAGACCAATGGGAACAGATAACAGGACTGATTTTAGTATTCCATGTATAATGTTGCTTTTTCTTACTTCATAAGGTTTAACAATTAAGAAGTCAATCAATAAGGAGGAGATGAACCTTGATTACTAAAGGTTGTATAAAAAAAGGTTCAGCTAAGGAATACATTTAATATAGTTCTGAGCTGTCACGTGAGACGGGGATGTTCGTTTGGGAATTTGTAGGGTTCCAGATCAGAGAAAACTCTTGCTTAACGGCATGGGATTGCATGCGTAAGTTGTTAAAAGGGATTGAAAAAAAGGTAATAAAGTGTTGTATTGGAATACGTGTGTTTTGTGATATTTAATTGTAAATATAAAAGTAGAATGCAAATCCTAAAAAAAATGGGCAACCGAACATGATTCCAAACCCAATACAAGGAAAACATGATGAAACCTGTAAACGCCAACCTAAGAAAGTTCAAAATAGATAAACACCATTTAAAAATTAAAAAATTAAGAAAAGACCATTTGAGAACGAATAAAGAAAAAAAAATCTACTAAAAAACCAATTGAAGCTCGCCTTTTGCTTGACATAGCTCAGCTTACTGCTAGGGTAGCGAGGTGACAGCACACATATGACTGATGAGTGCTTGAAAAATTTCCTGATTTCTTCGTCGTGCGTCTGCATAACTCCTTTCTGCAATCAATGCCATTTCACATTACAACTCAAATGTACAGATCCCCCGGTTAGTAGTTAGCACAAAGACCTCCTCAGTTGCTTGAACAAAAACATTGATGATAAAATCAATGGCCCTCATGATCACCTTGAGAAAACAAAAACTTTAATAGAGCTACTAACGGCTAGTTTGGTTGTCCATAGGGGGGGCCCACCATACGTTAATCTTACCAGATCATCTAATACAGAAAGCCCATTCTTTAAATTGGGCCATTCATGAAGCACCAGTTTCACTGCCCAGAGACAACAGATCTTGAGACGTCAATATCTTATTCTTACCCATTAAAAGGTATGATAAGATTCTAAACACCCAGCCTTAAAGTTACCTACCCAGCCTTAAAGTTACCTAACTTACGTTAACTATATATATTTAGGATCCTAATCACAGTCCAATTACGAAAGGCATCTTGGTCAGAAAAATAGAGAGAACAAATTACGCCATGCTCACCGTTTTGATCAATAACTTGTCGTGAGAGGTCTTGTCGTCCCAAACCAGCAACAAAACACGCACGCCCTCTTCGGACTTGTACTTGAGCAACTCACCGAGAGTTAAATTGCCACCGCGCGGCAACTGACGGGTTTGCTCCCGAACCAGCCTTACTTGATGGTAAATGGACCACCCGATTATGTAAATCAAATGGTGAGCATCCGAGATAGCATAGCAAAGGTCCTCCCAGCACTTCTCTTGTTTGAAAACCTTCCCATCATCCAACTCAATCTCTGGCAACATTCTGTCCAGCACGTGCGCGTCTTGGTACAATGTCGTGGAGCAACCTCTCCTCAGCGGGAAGTATGTGTGCCTCACGCCCTTGTGCTCTGGATCGCCCGCAATGCCATGCTGGTACAGCGGGTTTTTCTCGAACGGGGTGAACTTCATCTCGAGCCGCAGCCCGGGCTCCAGTTTCTGCGGCTTCCCAGGAGGACATTCTATCGGGAACCAGTCGGCGATGAGCTCGCCGGACGCAATAATCCGAGCCGAAATTCTGACGGTGCCAATGAGCTCGGCGCCGAAGAGGTCGTCATCTTTGACCTCGAACTCCAGGTTAGTTGTTGGGTGGGCTAGCGGGATGTAGAAGCTCTCGTTCCACCGAGGGTTCTGGGTATTCTTAAGGACACGTGTGCGAGCCAAGGTGGCATGTGGGACCGTGACTTTGACGTAAGGGTCGCTGGTGATGATCTTGCTGTGGTGTTTGACCTTGCGGTCGTCCCCACGACCGTCGGATTCGGCGGCGCTGTCAGGGAGTTTGATAGTATCACATAAGGTAAAGCAGCGGCGCATATGCTGCGTCACGACGTCCATGTTCGGCAATTGTCGGGCCTCGACGATTCTCAGGTCCAGGTCACCGTGGAGGTAAATGACCTTCCGCTGCCGCTCTGTACCGGACTCTTCGGCCATTCAGGTTATGATGTGGAAACAACTGAGATCACACACTGTAACAACAGAAATTGATGAAGCAGGGAGAGGGAGGAAAAGCGAGGGAAGAGAGAGTTAGAGAGAAAGTGAAGGAAGAAAGGAAAGAAAGGAATACCTGAAGGCAAAGGGTGAAAAGGTTTGCGGATAATATTCTTACTTGTTGCAGAGAGTTTCGACCTCGTGGCGCCAGGGGATCCAGTCCCTTATTTTAATACTATTTCGAAAAACAAAGTTGGAGCTTTTGGAGATGGAAATTGGAAAGAATTTGGAATGGATTCCATGCGAGGACCGAGGAGAAAATGAGTAGGATAAGGTGAAGTGGGCCAAAAGGGGGTAGCAGTTGCAGAGGAGATAGTCATTGCCATTTACAAAGTGCGTGAAGATCACAAAATTAACATCAACGTATGACTGGTGCGACTACGGTTTGGACTCTGGAAGTGGGAGTGGGAAGTTTCTGGGTGGACATGAAAGGGGAGAACATGTAAGTCCTGTGTACGATCATAACCCAAAAAGGAAAAGGGGTTGGCCGAACACCTCTTGGTCACCGATTGCACTCAAATGGGTGGTTAGTTGTTGGTCGTTGGATGTCGGAGCTTTCTTAGCAAAGCTAGAAACTAGAAAGCCTTCCCGACAAAAAACAAAAATATGGAAAACCTCTTGCTTTAACTTTCCTTGACAATGAAAGGCGCCCATATAATCATTATGACCATGCACAGACATATGAATAACTATATATATATATATATATTACTATCTCCTCAATTAATTATTTAACTGGAAAATTAATGAAGAGATGTTGATTCCGAACACCAGATTAGCGAGACCAGAGTATTCTAAGTGACTATTTGACACGGTATAATGTTGCTTTAAAGGGTTTTTTCTTTAGAGTATTGTTTGGAAAGAGAGTTACGTTTTAATTTTTTTTTCGAATGATAAGGTTTCAAAATGGTTTCGGTAAAAAAGACTTGTTTGGTTGATTAAGTTTTAAAATTTATTTATATTATTTTTTATTTAACAATATTATTATTTTAGCTATCATGATATTTTAAAAAAATAACAACAAATAAAAAGTAAATTAATTTACAAAAGCAGAAGAAAGTATAAAAAAATATTAAAAATATTTACACAAAAAAAAAAAGATTATAACTTTTTAGGAAATAACAAAAAATATTCATAAAAATTAAAAAAACCAAATAAAAATCGCGGAAATTTTTATAAAATAAATAAATAAGGAATTTCAAAAATAATAAAAAGCTATAAATAATAAAGATATATTAATTTTTTTTTAAAAAAAAAAACTTAATAATACTTGGATACTATAATATATTAATAATTATCGACCTTATTACGAAAAATGGGGCCACAAAGCCCCATGCTTCGGATGCTGTACTTCTCTTATTCTGCATGGTACTGAGTGGGTTCAAAAGCTACTTTTTTTTTTTTATAAAGGTTCAAAAGCTACTTGGTTTCGCAAGCCATTGGCTCTAGCGATGGATGACTCTTTATCAAAGGACACAACATAATATTCAGTTAACACCCATTTTAAGATGCCAAGAAAAGGAAAAAAAAATAGAAAAAAAAAAAATGGAATTTATATTTTTTTTTTTTTTTTTTCTGGTAAGCCCCTATCTTAAGACTTTGGATGAGGATCGAGGGCCAGAAAACCATCAAAAATCGAAGTAGAACCACACAGCACCAAGCCTAGAGGTTAAGAGCAGAGTTAACAGGCCCAGCTCAGCCCAGCCCGGTGAGTTTCAGTTGAAGACCCAGTGATGAGTAACTCAGCTCGGGCCTTGGATCAAGCCTGTTAGATCCAACCAGGTTTCGCCTACTGATTCAACGACTGACCCGATTACCCAATCGCTTGGCCCTGTCGATTCTCTTTTGTGTTTAGAGACACTGATAAGCTCACGAAAAGGCAACATGTTTTTCTAATTATAGTTAGACTGAGCCAAGTGCGGCGGTGGAATTTCCTGCCCAAATTGGACAAATTCAAGATTGTTATAAAGAACAAAATTACACCGATTGAATGGGTTTTCTACCCCTTATAATGATCACTTGCACCAACAGTGAGTGAGGCCAAGCTTACAGTCTACTCCATAGTAGGAGGTTCACTAACAGTACTTGGACTGAACTATAAAGGACAGATGCATCAGATATCAGAAGAAGGGACTATACAAATACAAAGCCAAGGTCTCAGTCAAAGGTATCAGCCTATGCCGACTATGCTTGTCTAAATTCCCGGGTGTGACGGCCGAGTTTCCGTGTTTCCACATCAGCAAGCCCATTTCTGTCCACTACAGATTAACTACACATGAAAAAACGAAACACAAGTCAGCATTGTATTCATTACCTCATACATTCTGGTAATTGAGTAAAAAACTGATTGTGACGGGGAAATGGTTCATCTGGCACACAACAGATCACAAAGCCAAGAGAACCCCCGTTCAAATGAACCACTCCCCTGCTCGATCCAGACTCTAGTTTTTTTCTTTTCTCGGCCATAACTTCAACATAACAGAACCATATGAACTGTTGTTTATACTTCGAATTCAGTTATTGAAGCTTTTTACACTTTGAATTCAGTTATTGAGGCTAGGACCTACAATCGTTACCCCTAGAAAATGACCAAATTGGCTTCACTCAGCTCTGTTAAACCAAGGACAAATAACATCAATCTCACGTCAGGAACTAGACAAGCAGCATAGACATGGATGTTTGCATATGCTGAAATGGCATAGAACCAGATCTGACGCAGGCATACATGCACAACTTCCTGTCTAATTTCAGACAAAACAGAAGAGAATAGAAAATATTGATCCAAATTCTTACAAGCAAGTCAAATGGAAACATAAATATCAGAGCTTCATTTCTACAGATGTAGTAATGAGAAGAGAGCTTGAAAAGAATATACCATTTCCTTCCATTCAAGCTATCAGTGATATGGCTCAACGAGTGCTCCTGTCATCTTTTTCACTTCTGTCATCTTTATTGCTCGTTTGAGGAGTATATTGGCTTGTAGATGACGGTGAGTACCCAGGTTGACTCGGTGAGTACCCTGCACTTGGACTGCATCCGGTTGGGAGAGGAGATATGTAAGAAATTTATTAGTACCAATTACTCCAACAAAAAGATTACAAGAGCTATTACAAGAACAAATATCGCTTCTCAGCTTACCTGTATGGGGGAGAACTTGGGCTGTAGTCAGGACTCACTCCAGAGTTGTATGGGCTAGAAGGCAAAATATGAAACATCATTTCAGACATTTTTTAGATTCAAATGAAGAGGTATATGTAAGATTAGCAAAAACAATTTGGGGGGATTAAAATTGCTTGTGTACATCTCTCCATTCCATAACTTAAAACAATTAAATATCTGTAATAGATCAAGTTCACAACATCATCAACCCATGCTGTCTTAAGTACTACTATATTAATTCTCTTCGTCGCACCCTCAAAACATAGACACACAAACTAAAGACAACAAATCTGAGAAGGATTAACTTCCCCCAATATTAAATGTTTCGATGAGAGAATAACAGTAACAGACCCGCCCCGCAAAAAAAAAAAAGAACATACACAAAACAAACAACCAAAAATACACAAAAAGGTACACCCAAATAAAGAGGACACTGCTCAAGTTGTTAGTTGATTTCACACAATAATGAGTTATATATCCCATTAAACAACCAAGCCAATCATCACCAATTGAGGCAGACAATTAGAAAGTTTGAACTTGATATGCATGCCGCATATGGCGCTATATATAAAGGTAAAAAGAGGACCGAGAACATTTTTGCTACAAAATAGTAACTTACCTGCTTGGACTATACGTTGGGCTTGAGGGAGAATACGATGGGGATGTCGGTGAATATGATGGTGATGTTGGGCTACACCAGAAATTGAAAGGTCAAAGCATGTTAGACTGGGCAAAAGTAAATCACCATACTTTGGAAAACCACGCACACAACACTAGTCAAGACAAAACTGGGACAATTCGGCTAGCAGCTGAAAATGGAATATGGAAATGTAAAAACAATTACAATAAGCAGCTAGCATCATCAAGCACACAGTACACCGAAACAATCAACACTTGTTATATTTTCCAATATAGATACCTGTAATTGGGAGACGTAGGGCTATATGGACTCGATGGCGTCAATCTCGGGCTGCTCGGTGAGTATGCCAGTGAAGGACTATATTTAGCCGACTGAGGATTATAACTTGGAGATGTAGGGCTATAGCTGGGTGAAGTTGGGCTATAGCTTGGTGAGGTTGGGCTATAACCTGGTGAGGTGGGGCTATAAGCAGGCGAGGTCGGGCTGTATGAAGGAGATGTGGGGCTGTAAGAGGGTGAGGTTGGGCTGTAAGAGGGTGAGGTTGGGCTGTAGGAAGGTGAAGTTGGGCTGTAAGAAGGTGAAGTGGGGCTATATGATGGGGATGTGGGGCTATATGCAGGTGAAGTGGGGCTGTATGCAGGTGATGTTGGGCTGTATGCAGGTGAAGTGGGGCTATAGCTAGGTGAAGTTGGGCTGTAAGTGGGAGAGGTGGGGCTGTAGCTTGGGGAGGTTGGGCTGTAGCTTGGAGAAGTGGGGCTATAGCTGGGAGAGGTGGGAGAGTAGGATGGACTTGTAGGGGAATAGGCCGGACTGGTTGGGCTATAACCCGGAGAACTAGGACTATAGGTGGGGGATGTTGGGCTATACCCAGGAGAGGTGGGGCTATACCCAGGTGATGTAGGACTATATCCGGGGGATGATGGACTATAGCCTGGAGATGATGGGCTGTAGCCTGGAGATGAAGCAGGAGAAAACGCCATTCCACCAACATAAGGAGAAAACTGAGCATCTGTAATGGGTGAGAGTCTGAGATTTGGGCTCAGCAAATAATTTGGAGACATCAAGCCCTCATGATATGGAGTTCCTGAGACTGGAGAGCGGGAAGGTGTCATGCCAAAATCTAGACCATCCATGTAACTAGGTAGCTGGAGTTCAATAGCATTCTTCAACATCTCATCATTGAGATACAAGGCACAGTCTCCAGTGCCAATAGGTGCAAGCTGACCTAGCATTATGTTCTCAGTAACACCCCTCAGAAAATCTGTTTCAGCATACACTGCTGCATCAAGAAGAATGTCCACCGTTTCTTCAAATGAGCATCTCATCATCGGCCCAGTATCATTTCGATTGATGCCATGACGGGTGATGGCCATTAAATGGCCACGATAGGTCATTGTATCACACAGGATAGCCAGATGGCGGTAATTCACATAAGATCCATCAAAAGATATAACAACCCGCAATTCATCAAGCAGGGACCGACGAACTGCCTCAATTCCAAGAACTTCAATAACTTCGATCAAATGATTGCTTGTGGTCCTCCTCGCATCAATGTCTTCATGGCACATAACAGCCAAAAGATTGACTCCTTCTGTATCCAACATCCATTCTTGTTCTGGTTTAAATCCTTCATTCTCATCAAACCTGTTTATCTTACACTGCTTGATAAACACCTTGTTGATATCAGGAATACCTCGAAGAGCCATTTCAGTCAGCATGTTACTCTCAATCTTCTTCAGGAAGACATCGTCTTCAGCAGATTCATCCTGCAGTTCCCCCTTTGGTGCTTCATCATTCATGATACGGATACGAAGGATCAGTTTTTCAGCATTGTCATCATTAAATATACAAGTCAAATCATCATCGAATTCAAGGTTGATCTTCTCAGCGATGTCAGCCATGCTCAACTTTTTATCCACCATCATTTCGCGATTCAATTCTATGCGAAGCAACCAAGGGGAGATTTTTTCAGGGGCAACCTCTTCATCAGGCATTTCATAATAGGATCTGACAAAATCGACATCCTCTTCAATTATGGTGCTCATGGGGTCAGGATCGTACCATACTTCTGTAGCCTGTGTTACACTTCGGAGAGTAGTGTATTCCAAAGCACATTGAACATTCTTTGCCCTCTCCTTAGTTTTACAAACTTCAGGCTTCAGGTAGACGGAGAGCGAAGGTGTTTTGATCCTCTTTGCTACATTAATGATTTCCCTCAACCTGGGAACACCAAGAGTGACATTCTTCGCACTGACACCAGCATAGTGGAAAGTGTTTAGAGTCATCTGTGTAGCAGGCTCGCCAATAGATTGTGCAGCAACACAACCAATCATTTCCCCAGGTGCTACAAGTGACTGTAGGAAGCGTGACTCTATCTCCCCAATAACCCACTCAAATGCTTCACGAGTAAGCTTGTACTCCTCCAATACCCTCTTACTGGCAAAAGTGCTGCGTAGCAAAATACTAAAAAAGAGGGTAGCATTCTTCTGAGCTTCAACACTCAACAAATCATCTCCTGGTACAACCTTCAGCCTCTCTTGGAGCTTATCAACAGCTTCCACGATTTCCATTGGGTGCATATCAGAATGCCTTCGAGGGTCAATCTTAAAAATCTTCTGCGCATTCCATATAAGCCTCTTGAGGTTGACAGGTAACGGCCAAGAATTATCACCAGTGGTGGCAATTTCTGTTCCAAGTTGGTACCTGTCAGCTTCAAGTTTCTGAACTTCGGCATCAAACACATTGCGGAACTCCCTGATGGTTTTCAAGTCTTCAATGTGTTCTTGCATCATATAATCTGGGTTCCAGTGTTCATCATCGAACTCATACCTGAATACTCGCTCAAATTCTAATTTTTTCATTTTCAAAGAATCCAACCTCTGTGATTCGATCCACACAGCATCCATCCCATCCTCCCCATACAGAAATTGAATAACATCACCCAAAGAGTTCCGTACAGTTCCATCATATTTGACCATGATATCTTCCATAGCTTTTACAAGTCGCCTTTGGATATATCCAGTCTCAGAAGTCTTCACTGCAGTATCAATAAGACCTTCCCTACCTCCCATGGCATGGAAAAAGAACTCTTGTGGGGTCAATCCACGAAGGTATGAGTTCTCCACAAACCCACGACTTTCTGGCCCATAATCATCTTTGGTGAAATGGGGCAATGTCCGGTCTATGAAACCGTATGGTATTCGCTTACCCTCAACATTCTGCTGCCCAACACAAGCAGTCATCTGAGATATGTTGATGAAACTTCCTTTGGATCCTGCAGTAACCATAGCCTTCAGATTGTTACTCTCAGATAAACTCTTCTGAGCACTACTTCCTGCATCATCACGGGCCCTATTCAATGTCTGGAAACAGCCAATATATTTAGTTAGAATAATCCAGAAAGCAGCAAAAAACAGGGAAGAATATGCAAAAGAACTTTGAGTCAGGACCTGGTTCACTTTGTTTTCAAAAGATTCCATCATAGTACGTCCAGGTTCAGGTTCTAGCTCCCTAGCTTGGGCTTTCCTGATAAGTTCTTTCACTTCATTTTTGGCCTTAGAAATAGTATCATTAATTGTTTCCATTGTTGCTGCATCGGCAATTGTATCTCCAATCCCAATGCTAAAACCATTCTGCAAAAGCCAATAATTAACAAGCCACTGCACATGACCCAGGAATTTGCGGGCTGCATCAGGACCAACCTCTTCCCTGTATTACAAAAATCACATTGTACAAAAATTAAGTGAAGAGGAACTTTAGGAGACATTCATAGCACAGAACTCTATGTTTTACTACCGATACTCCGTATGGGTGTATTTGAGCATAAACTTCCAACAAAAGGTGAAGATCACGTTTCATTAGAACAGATGGGAACATCTCTAATGATAAGCTTTAGTAAAAAGAAATCTTCTTTCCCCACCCTCATGTTATTATCAGCTTAAAAGGGAAAAAAAAAATAGAGAAATTTTATATTTACCCACTGGATTTGACAAGATTTTGAAAAACTCACTGGTTTCTAAAAAAATCTTAAACTCACTAGGTTTGGGCCATTAGTACAATAGGTCACTCAACCCAACTCCGTTAAAATGATTTAACGGAAATTTTTTTTATCTCAATAAAAACTCGCCACATGTCATAAAAGCCAAAAAAATTAAATTAAATTCGAAATTTAAAATTAGCTTTTGAGACACGTGGCAAGTTGTGATTGAGAAAAAAAAATTCTGTCAAATCACCTTAACAGAGTTGAGCTGAGTGATCTATTGTGCTAACGGCCAAAACCTAGTGAGTTTTAAGATTTTTTTTTTTAAACCCAGTGAGTTTTTCAAAATAGCGTCAAAAACCACCAAATAAAATTTCCCCAAAAAAATAGTCAATTTTGGAAAGTCCCCATCAAAACGAAAATGGCTCAACAAATTTTGGCTGAGACGATGTCTTGAAGTCTAAATCAGACAAAATATACTACGCCTAAAAACTGTGAGCACATAACTAAATGTATAAAAAACATACCATATAACGTGTATAAGACTTCCTGAAGATGTCCCAAGAGTCTTCTTGCAAAGAGTTCCGGCAAGTAGCTCCCCCCTTTCAATTCTCACTTGTGTGTCCCCAGGAGTTATGAATCCTGTTTCTGACTCCGCGTGCCAGGCAGAAGTCCGGGTGAGATTTATCTGCTTTGGTATAATAAGATTGAAAACTTGTTTTCCAGTCCAATAAGGCCCTGGCTTCAAAATTGCAGGAGCTGGAATTTTCCCATCAAAGTCCTCCCACCACATCAAGATGTTCATGAATACATCCTACAGAAACAAGCCGAAGTTAGACTCCCAGAAAGGTCCATAAAAAATAACAATATCAAAGCAATCAGAACAAGAAACATATATCCCTCACTGTCACCTTTGATATTAACGTGTCCCTCTTAGTGATTTTCCGGCATCCCAAAAGCGTATCCTGCACTATTCCCATAACAGGCCGATTTGCTTGAGGAGAAACAATGCATTTAGGCACCATCATTAGCTCCAACACCTCTGCTCTAGTTTCAAATGACTGAGGAACGTGCATATTCATTTCATCACCATCGAAATCAGCATTGTATGGTGAAGTAACAGACAAATTCAGCCTGAATGTTGAGTATGGCATAATCTTGATTCTATGCCCCATAATAGACATTTTATGAAGACTAGGTTGACGATTAAAGAGAACAAAGTCTCCATCATTTAAATGTCGCTCCACCTGCAACCATGAGAATGAAAGCTGAAACAGAGGGTAAAAATAGAGAATAATTAAAATCCATTAAGGAAACAAGACGCTGCCTTATATCCAAGCTCCAGATGGTGATCACTACTCTTCTTCAAGTAACGGAGATCTAGCCTCTGCCCATCATCCCTTATGATGTACTTGGCACCAGTTTTACCGGGTGGAGGATGAGGCCCGTATTCAACAAGCTCTTTCAACCTGTTTCATTGAAAACGGTTTACCAACCTCTCACCAAAACAACAGGGCACAGAACAACAGGAGGTTTGGTATCCCTTAAAAAAAAAATTACATACCTTTCAATGTTATATGGAGTAACAGTCTCTGGATATGTGAGATTTAGAGCAATACTCCATGGTACTCCCAATTCATCTATATTAATGTTCGGATCCGGAGTAATAACAGTTCGTGCAGAAAAATCCACACGTTTCCCCATCAAGTTACCTCTTATCCGACCTTCCTTTGCCTTAAGCCTACTACATATAGATTTAATAGGTCTCCCCGATCTCTGAGTAGCCTGTAGGGTGAAGAAATGCCTCAGTTGATGCATAAAATCATATGTCTAAAAGACACGTATATATGTTTTAGCAGCCATACCCTCGGCTGTCCAGGCAACTCATTGTCAAAGTATGTGGCTACATGGAATTGAAGCAACTGTGCAAACTCTGAAATTATATGAGCCGGGGCCCCATTCCTCTCTTGTTTTCTCAGATTCTCATTGTGCCTTATAATCATCGCCAGCTGATGGGTCAAATCATCCTGCACTTAACAAAACATTAAGTCAGAACTGACCAAACATCATAAGAAGCGTTGAACAACACCCTCTCTCTCTCTCTCTCTCTCTCTCTCTCTCTCCCTCCCTCCCTCCCTGACACTTAAAGCAACACCTGCTCTAACTACATTACCAACACCCTACATAGGACAAAATAAAAAAGTCAGCATGAAACAGGATTAACAAAATTCCTGGTATCCAGGAGAATTGAGAGAGGCAGTAAAAGAACAGAAAAGGCTTGCCTCACTCCTGGATGAGGTATCCATCATCACAGAGGGTCTAACAGGAGGTGGAGGAATTGGCAGGACTTGTAGAATCATCCAGTCCGGACGAGCAAACTTAGGATTCAAGCCTAATAGTTGGCAGTCTTCATCACTTATTCTCTTCAGAACACTAAGAACCTTCAATACATTCAACATAATGTTAGCATCACACAACAACTAGTTTAGGATGAAGGCATTATGAACTTCCAAAATGAGTTACCTTCTCTGGGGTAAGCGTCTGTTTTCTTTCCACAGGTTCAGGAAGCTGTTCTTGATCATCACTTTTCTTTCTTTGAGCTTTGTACTCTGCAATCATTTTCATACCTTCAATCGTAAGCTTTGGCTGCTGAGCACCACAGCCACCACGACTCTTTTTTACTGGTTCTTCTGAATCTTGACCTTGAACCTCAAGATCATCACCACCTTCACATTTGGTTTTGTTCTTGCAGGCATCCAAGATCTTTTTAAGTCTATTTTTGGGATTCTTTATTTTCAAGGCTTGCTTAAACTTGTGGTCTTCCTGCACCAACAAACACCAAGCAAAAAAGTCAAATCTAAAAATCTATGGAACTTTAATGGAATCCGTGCAGTTGCATCTATAAGCAATCAAAATCATTAGACCTAAGCTACCATATGAAATGCAGACAAGAACTTCATCCACAAACCCATTCAATAATCTCCCATTCGACCTTTTAAATTCTACCATTAGAGACTCAGAACACATACCTCGTTTGATAAGCAAGTCAAATGAAATCAAAGGGAGAACCTCTTGGAATGCTCAGACTAGTCAGGCAAGCAAGGAAAGCCAACTTTATAAGTTCATCTTGTTCCATTAAATTAGCAATCATTACCAGAACCGTGTCTCTTGTCATGTTCATAACAATGTCAACTGTCTTAAGTACTTCCTGTTCTGTTAATACAAATATCCGAGCAATGCAATAACAAGAAGTCTAAGTTCTTTCATCATTTGACTCCGTCATAATTCAAAAGGTAGAACGTTTGATATTCAACTGGTCACAGTGAGCTACATCGTCCACGCTATTTCACAATCCTAATTCCCTCTAAGGTTATAGTCCAAGAAAATCATCTGGTGAAGTCCATGTCCACTGTATGCTTGTTTAAGTTATTTACTCCCACAATTCTTACTGATAACACACAGGAAACTAACATTCGAGATTCTGTGGAACTTAAAATCCTACTACACGCGAACAGCTCGACCAAACACTGAACAATGGGATTCTAAACTCGAAAAGTGCACTCAAACAAATGAGTGAGTAGTTGGTACCTCGTCGGCCAGAATTTTAGAGCAATTGAAGCAAACAGAGCGCATGATGCTGAGCACAGTCTTCAGAAACCCAATATGAAACATGGGCTTGGCGAGCTCGAGGTGCCCAAAGTGACCCGGGCACTCAGCCATGTTCGCTGTGCAAGTCTCGCACTTCATCTTCCTATCTATAGTACCGAGACGAGGGTCGCTTAAACCGCCCATCTTCGGCTTGCCCCTCTCCATCGTCTCGCTGTGCTCAACCTGTATTACCGACATTTGCCTCTGCACGGCAAAAACCAATGGTTCGTTCAAACCCTAATCTTATTTACACAAAGTAGAAAAAACCCAAAATCCCCAATACTACAACTACAGGTTGGAAAATAAACGAAAATAAAGGTAGAAAAGATATCGAGTTTTGCTGCGGCGAATTTTAACAGAAGCCTGAGAAATAACTCCCTTTTCCATTTCCCGAAGTAAAAATGATGTAAGAAATGGAGAATTACGATCTCGTCGGGGCTGAGTATGCCGAATTGAACCATGCGGACTTTGGCGACTTCCGCCGGAGAGTATGGAAATCGCAAATCCATCGATCGCACAGATTAGAGAAAACCCTACGTTCTAAAAGAAGAAAGGATTGAAAGTTCAAAATCCCAAAACTTTTCTGCTTCAGAAGAATTCCGATATTTTTGAATTTTTTTTTTGTTTTCAGATACTGAAATGTTTCGGCTAGTTTTTACGAGCACAGAGATCGACCACGCAGCTCTCTCCAGCTCTCTGAGGAACTCCCTGAGAAGCGCTTGTCATCAAATCAAACACCGAGCCCTAGAGGGGTTATTTATAGACCAGGACAGCCGGGCTTCCACGCAACTGACCCTCTTACAAAGTCTATCGTGAGCCGCAAGCGCCCATACTCCAGCTCTACGAAAAGACCTAATTACCCCCGGCAAGATTCTATCATCAATTTGACTTTCTTTAGATTCCATTAACTGAACAAATACTATTGGTTCCTATGAATTCTCTTTCTGACGGAACCAATCAATGAACAGAATAAGCCCTCGCAATGAACAATTTAAATCATCTGTGACTGTGAGATGGTTTTTTCTCAGGGAAAAAAAAAAAAAAGACTGTGAGATGGTTTTTGGTTTGACCGGCCATTCGGCCCATCATGCCATAAGCCCAATCTTTATTCTCGCTGGTAGATGAAAAATAGAAAATACGTACTTACTCGTTGTATATGCTGGTACTTTGCCCCCCCCAGGGTGCAGGCTAATCGTCCGTAGACAGGAAGTACAAGTATTTCACCAATCGTATCAAGTGTTTGAATGTGTGTCCGAGTTATAATCACATTTTTATTAAGTAAGTCTCTTACTAACAATCACATGTGATATAGGGCCCGTACGTGTCACCTCACCTATAGGGAGCTACCCTCAGAGTAAGGAAAAACTTTCAGAGTAGCTCCCCTCAATGGTTAAGATTTATTTGTAAGTATTTATCCTCGTTAAGTCTCGATGAACACAAGGTTAAATATATTTTTCCGTCTCTTATGACTATTGAGTTTGTGACACTTTGCACTTCAAATTATTAATTTCGTTACATTTTACCTCTAGACTACTAATCGTTCATATTTTGTACTCTTATTATTTATTTGGACAGAAATTACTATTGTGGTCCTATAAAATGATAGTTTTATCCTCGTATCTTTTTTTATAATTATATGTTATATGGAGTTAAAGTCCTCATTTTATAATTTTATTTCGGTTCAATAGGATGATGGCATATTAGGATTTCATGAGTTTAAAGTTTAATTTTGAGCCAGGATATGCTTGTAGTATAGAAAGGATTAGTAAAATTATAGAAAAAAAGGGGTTCAATGATATTATAATAACTTGTTTGAATTCAATATCAAGAAAAAAAAAATCTATATTTTTTGTTATGGGGTAGATTGGATTAGTTTAAATAGCAATTTGTTGATATGTACAATGACCAAGCCAACGAGAGTACATGAAATTTGTTATCCACATACAGTGTTCAATCTTAAATCTATGTGT
>CM025856.1:448863-495696 GCA_003952965.2 Morella rubra
TGGAATGTAATATGTCGAAACTTTCAAATTCAAAAGAAAAAACGTATATTTAACTTTAAAATAATCTTTATTCTCATAGATTTTTTAGTTAATTATTATAAATCTAAGTCTCTATTTTTTTTTTAATTGACGTGATAGAATTTGGTTAAAGATGAATATAATAGATTATATAGATACTATTAAATAATATAAAATTCAATTATCGTGTTATTTCTTTCTAAACTGTATCAGTTTCTCGATTGTTCTTTTAATCATACGGATTACATCTACAGATCTTTCTAAGTGACTTGGGATAACAAAAAAAATCAAACATGGCAATAAGAGAAGATTCTTTGGAGTTGGATGCTTGACGGGGGCCTTTCAAGTCTCGGGCATCTTTCCTGAAGAGCTCGTCGGCTCTGCAGATCTCGAAGCTTGTGTGGACCACTTGGCTTCACTTTTTTCAATTGGGGCGGCCCTTCCATATCTGACACTGCCGAGTAACATGTCAGAGTGGCTACTGATCATCTAACATACAGTACAGCAACCCTACAGGGTGACCACTGATTGTGTTTCTTATCGACTCAAGGTCACGGCAACGTCCAAGGCCGACAGGCTTAGAGGTCCGAACAAGAACTCAGCTTAGACATCGCCTTCGACGGTCTTGGTCGTCTTGGACACAAAGCTGCGCACCGGAGAGGGACTTGTGCTAAAATGCGCGTGCCTGGATGCGTCATCATCCTTTTGCCACTTCCTCCCCCCCCCCCACCCCCCCCCCCCCCCCAAATGTTTCTTTTGATTTTGGGGCAGCTTTGTTTTTCGAAAGGTCGTGATTACTGACAAAACGATCACCCTTTATTCTCTTTGCCTCATTTTCTCACAACGATCTTGGCCACCTTTCGTTTCCCACTGCATTTCAAATGTGTTTTTTATGACCTTTTTTATAGTAACTTTTCAGAGGGAATTCTGTTCAGCTTTTTTCTTCTCCAAAAGAAGGAGAGCCAAGAGATCCAGGTCGTCCTAGTTCGTACTAAACTATTTATTTGAGAAAGACAACAATTAGATGCTAGCTACCAATTAAAGTTAGATGGAAGACTAGATGTTTACCTCCTGAAAAATTATTTACATCGTACGGATCAATGAATGTGGTTTCTGTATATTAACTGACCGCAGGGGTGGTGGTTTAATTGTGTGAGGGCTGTGCTTACAACTCAAGCTTGCTCTTAATTACTGTTCGAATTATGGTAGTCCCATTAAGCTCTGATGGTTTCCATGCCCTATAGAATTTTCAAGTTTAAATGGTAGTATACTTCGATCTGACTTCATGGTCTTTCTCTTGAAGGGCTTTTTTTTAACTTAGAAAAAAAAAAATACATAGGCAAGCGTGCATTAACAAAAATATACCCTAAGTTGGAAAGAATTAGTAGAAGTTGTGTGTGTGTGTGTGTGAGAGAGAGAGAGAGAGAGAGAGAGAGAGAGAGGAATAGAGGCTAAGGAAAGAAAGAAAAAGAGAAAGTTAAGATGTAATTGCTTGATGGTGAAGATAGTCTTTCAGAAAAGGCCAAATAAATAAAGAAAGAAAAGAAAAGAAAAAGAAGAGAAGAGAAGGAAAATGGACAAGCTTCATGCTAATGGGAGATTTGGAGATGTTCAGTACTGTATCCTTCGGAACATGATGGTTTGCATTAGGAGAAGACGACAAGTCTATCGATACATACTCCTCCCCCCCGCATGCTAAAAGCTCTGGAAATAGCAGTGTGACTGTGAGAATGGCTCCATTGCTTTGAAGGGACTAATCAACAGGGACAACCGTTTTTGTCTTCAATGTCTGGCAAATATTCTATCCTGAACCGGCTCTGCTTTTGTAGATGATGACTGGCGCTCTGTCGTCCGATTCCATTTTGAAGTGTGGTTCTCAAACAGGTATTGTGGACGTATTCGGGCTCTAGTGTAGCAAATAAATTGCTCAAAATGCAATGTGTAATTCCAAGATCAACAATACACAGAGCTCAAAAGGAGACTGAGTCTGACTGACCATGTATCATGTTCATAAACATGTTCAAATTTGAAGAAACGTTCTAAACATTGATGAAGATTACTCAGAATAGATGAAACCAGAAAGCATCAGGGAAGCACTGCTTAAGGAGGGCGGTGTTTTTTCTCTATAATTGCTTCCTCTTTTACCAAATCCTTGGTAACATACACAACATATTTACTCAACGACGAATAATATATCAGGTTAGGTTCCGCCCCCCCCCCCCCCCCTCCATTTTTGGGTCCACTTCCCTCCATCCAAATTCTTTTAACATATTCAAGAACAGTTGCCTGATTCTCCAAATAACAGTGAGGCCACTAGACAGCCGCAAACAATGGCATACGTGTAAAAAGGTCGGAAAGAATTGAATAGAATCAGAACACCAGGTTGGATGACAAGAAAATCAAAAATCAGCAATCCAAATGCGGAATAGATATTTAAAGAGGCTCAACAAAAATAGCACCCTTGCACAAATCAGATGAAGTAATAATTATCGATTAGACTGCAAACCACTGCCACCATAGTATCGCCTGGTGGTTTCACGCGAGAATTCTGCAAATGTTATACCATCCTTTAGCCTTGATGATAATGGTGGAATTATTTTTTGAATTTCTTCAGTTAGTTTACTTCGGTCCTGCTCAGCAAGATTTGTTTCCCCATTGGATACTCTCAAGCACTTATCACATGACAATCTGTGTTTTGTAGGATAATCAGAGATGGAGAAAGTTTTATTCCATGCAGGCTGCAAGAACACAACAAAGGTCTCTCTGCTCAGACCTCCAAACTGAGAAGGTCTTGAGACAGAGTGAAGTGTTGAACGAAGCTTCCCTTTTGATATGATATCAGCCGATTCACCCACCTGAATGATAAAACTTTCAGAAGAGGCCTTCACCATGCAGACATTATTCTTATTAGGATTGAAAATTTGCAAATACGTGTGGCCACTAGGGGAAGGATACTCCTCATCAGAGGTCACGGAAAATAGATCTTTTGGTTCTGTTGCTTGGGGAAAAGTTGGAGCAAGGAAAACGGGAGCTGTCAAAACAGTGAAGATACCATAGTCATAATGCCATTGCTGCCACAGGTTGGAATGAAATCCATTGGATCCAACTCCATTACCATTTATATCCAAGTTGGGGCCTTCTGATAGTCCTTGCCGATACCTTACAAAATTTTTGTCATCCCTAGCACCGTTTGCCTGTCTTTTCGCTGTTGTCTTGCTTCTCCCAGCTTCTTTCAGAATAATGTTGTCTAAAGTTGAGTGATAGTGTATAAGACGCCCTTTTGCTGCACAGGACTCCAATAAGCTCTGCTCGAGCTCTTGCCCACCAATGGCCCTATCACAAATCTGGGCAATGCGTAGCCCTAGATCCATCATGAAAAATCCAAGCTTTCTGAAAGCATCACTGAGATTTCTAAATTGTTTATCTTGAATTTCTTTTATCTTCTCAACTTCTAGATGATCTTGTTCTGAATTCGATACGGAATCTACTGTTTGACTTGGTTTACTAAGAACAGATTCCAGTCCTTGTGCATACCCAAGTTGCATTGCAAAAGCAGAGACACTTCTATCCGGATCCTTCAAAGGAACATCACTCCCCAAGTTGTGCTCCTGACAATAGTACAAATTGATTTTGAGATAACTAATATACTTCTCAAGAATAATTCCTTTTGACACAACCTTCATCTTTGTATCAAGAGAAATGGAAAGGTGACATGGAAGAGGGTACATGACAAACACATTACACAATCTAGTTTTCATAAACGACCAACCAGTAAAACCACCGAAAATTACATTAACTGAATACCAATATTGATAATAGATACTGTAGATGCACATACGAATGCCAATTGAGATCCAGAACAATATAAGAGGACAATAAATTTCCCACCCTCAATTATCACCCTTTTATAAAGTGAGAATCAAACTACAGATTTTTTGACACATTGCACCCCAAAAAATCTTACTTAGAGAGAATCATACATTGGAATGCATGGAATGGATTATCGGTTGAAAATCATAACCATCAGAGTTAATCTATTATATCTAGAGACCAAGTGAGGAGAAGGCTGGAACCCATCTACTAGAGACTCAAGTGACCCACATACCATATATCTCTTCTAAATAATTTCAATTAATTTGGATTCCAATTGTGAGACGATAAAGATGAAAGCATTTACTCCTTAAAAGTGACTATCCACCACTCATTATCCATTGAGTGGTTTTTTAACTTCGGGAATTAGTTAAAATTTTCAAAAATATTGGATTTTGATCAATCTGTATTGACTGGTGATTTTCCTTAACCTGAAAAATTGGATAGATTGAAAACTCTATCCATGCTCTGTATAAGAAAAAAATTTAGGGAAGTCATTTGGTTCTCTACAGCTATTCCTCACCAATCTTTGGTTCTCCCATCTAAAGACTTGAACAAGTGTACCGGAAAGTAAGCATTTCAGGATTTGCTTTCACAGTTCTCGTAAGTTATGTTCTATACAACATTCAAAATTACTGTACTTAGTTATCAGAAAAAATGACTGAAGTAATTTATATTTTTGCTGCATTTTAGTTTTGGACGATGGGAAATTCGCTTAACCCAGCTACACGATATACACAACGGAGTACCAAAAAGCATCAAAATCGTAACTCTAAACGGATTTTCTTACACCGCATTTTCTCAGCAACCAAACAAATTAAGAACAGAACTCTGAAAAAACCCTGAAACCCAGTTCAGTGAATTTATGTAAAATGAAGATTACAAGGAGAGCTTCTACTTAAAATCGCATTACTTATACAGCAAGCAATGGGAAGAGTTCATGTATTGATGATTTCCTTTAAATGCCCACATACCACAAACGAAAAAGGAAAGAGTATTGAAAGCGGAATAACCTTGAGAATGCGTTTACGGTCGTCGGGGTTCAGAAGCGCGAGTCTACGAGCTAAAGGAAGGAGGTGCCGTTGGAGAGTGGAGGCTTCGGGTACCCCAGTGATCGATAGCAATCCTGGGCCCTCGGGCCCCAGGGCTTCCATGACGCCTCTGCTTATTAGTTTTAGCCTTTCGGCCTCTTCTAACGAAGATGATGAAGATATTGTCGAACATAGAAGCAAGAGATCCGAATAGTGAACCTCGTACAGTTCGAAGACCTCCGGTTCTTCCATCTCTCTCGCTTCGTCTCTCCGGCTCAGACTTGCGGAGCCAACGACGGCGAATTTAACGGCATGGGTGTTTCTGTTTAGGGTAAAACTAAAAATTTTGTAAAATAAAATCCAGGGTTAAATTTGAATTTGCGACGAAACCTAACCATTAAACATGTGTCAACACCTCATTGATCGGAGCTCCAAGGGGTTCATAAGAAAAAAATAATAATTTTTTATAGTTGGATTTTTAATGTTGTTTTATAAAAAATCATAAAAATTTTAAGATTTTTTATATAATTATGAATATTTACTTAGATCAAAGTTTATAAATTTTTATGTTAAAATGGTGAAATTTTTTAAAAGTATTTAATTTTTATTAAAATTTGTAAAAAAAATAAAGAGATGATTTAAAGTAAATTTTTAATAAAAATATATTAGAGTTTAGTAAAAAAATACGAAGAGGAGATTTTATTAGAATTTTTTTAAAAAAATATTAAAATTTATGTGAAAAGTTATTAGAGTATTAGTTAAAAATATTTATTTTTGTGTATAATTTTTTATGTTTTAGATATTTATTTTATAAATTTGTTGTATTTATTATATTTGAAAAATACTTTAAAAAAAATTGAGAGAAGGAGTAGAAACTCTCTAAAAGATTTGTTCGGTTTTTTTTTTTTTTTAAGTGAAGATTTGTCCAGTTTCACTTTCACTTTTGGTGGGCTGATATCTCGAAACCTCTTTTCTTGCAGGGAGAAGATAGGAAACTTCTGAGTGTTTCGTAAAAGAATCTTGTGGCACAGTGAAAGGTTTCGTGGGGGTAGGGGTGAATAGCGGACTAGTCGGAAACGGAATTTAACATTCGACATCCGGTCCGCTAACTAGCGGATGGTCAAAATCGAGTCCGCTTCTGCTTCCGACTCTTAGAGGACTTAGCGAAAGTGGATAACGGAATTTCGATAACTTTTTGGGCCATATTTTTGGCCCATTTAAGCTTTTTTTTTCAATAAATGAAAATTTTACTCATTCATCACAATTCACAAATAAAATCCTAAAACATGTAATTGACAAACAAATGTAAAAATAAATATAAAAACATGCAATTCACAGAATCTCATATTAAATAAATTGAAATCAAACTTGAAACTAACTTGAAATAACAAAATATTACAATACAAACTTAGAAGTATCAACTCAAGTAAAAATTAATAACATAATCAAACATCAATCAATCACGTATGACCCATCCACGATCGATGCAGCATTAGAAATTAACTCTGCAAAAAACAAATGTATCAACAATTAGCTCATAAAAAATTTTAATTAAAGTGAAAGTAGAAATGTAAAATGTTGTATATACCTATATCCATCATATAACTAGAGGGATCTTCTGTCCCATCAGTAACTTCAGATTCGTTATCCTCTTTATCATCAGCAGAATGTATGACTTTGGATGTCAACCAATTTTGAGCACAAATGAGTCCTTCCGCCGTCTTTGGTGCCAACGAACTCCGAAAAGAATTCTAATACTCGACCCCCTGTGCTGAAGACAGACTCTGAAGGCACTGTAGTGATAGGGATAAGAACATCTCGAGAAATTCGTGCAAGAATGGAAATTTGGTGCATTCACTCTCACCAATTGAGAATATCAAAATTAGGATCTCTGGGCTCAATATCCTCCATTAATATCTCTCACTTCACTTGCTATCCAGCAAATTCTGTTGCGCCTTAAATTGTGTGAATTCCAAGTAAAGAGGATCATCTACGATGCACTAGATGACCCAATCATTCAAGCTGGCCTTGACTTGCAGATACGCTCCCACTGCTAGATGACCCATCCATATTAGCATACTCTGTAAACAACTGATCCAAGGTCCCTCTTACTAGACTAGTCATCTTTGCACCTAACTCCATCCCCAAAGCCTTCTTGAACCAAAAGTCCAAGTATATAACCTTGTATTGTGGATCAAGTACCGCTGCAACAAACAACAATCTGTTAACCTTAGTCAAATCACCCCAGTATTTATTATACTTCATTTGCATTCTTTTTGCCATGTCTGCCAAGAACAAATCCCCACTTGCTGCATATTTCCCAAATGCATATGAATTTTGCAAGTTCCGCAAAAAATAAGTTTGATGTCACCGTATTCGAAGCAGATATTCGAACCGTCACTCATAGAAGAGCGCCAAAAACTTCGTAAAATGTCTCACACGCTCCCAATCCTCAAATCCAGGGGGACCCAATCCCTTCCTCCCATGCCCCTCCTCACGCAGAAAGCTTATCAGAATTCCATCTTCTGCCAACATATCCTCAAAAACTCTCTGATATTTCTCAGCTGCATCCAACATAATATACGTTGAATTCCAACTAGTAGGAACATCAAGCTGCAAAAATCCCTCACTGGGAAACTTCCTCTTCGCTACACATTTTTTAAACCCATCTGTTAGCCCAAGGTTGTTTTTAAAACAATCTTCAATTGATTTTGATGATAACAAAGTCTCTAAGTTTTTAAGGACTTTAGATTTTACATTATCAATCCTTTCTCTTAAAAGGATTTTTGTAAAGTATCATTGTTTCTCTCTTTAAAAATTCTCTCTAAGCTACTTGATCTTCATTGTACTTGTTAAATGATCATCTTTTCATTGTAAATGGTTTTGAGAATGATTGAATTGGGATAGTTGTTGTTAAAGAACATTTTTTGTGACTAAGTGTTGGAAGTGTCGACACATTGACCCTAAGTGTCGACACATTGCACTATCTCCCGAAAGGTTGCTTTTCAGGCCATTCAAAGTGATTTTTTGGCTAAGTATGGGAAGTGTCGACAATTGACCTAAGTGTCGACACATTGAACTAACTCCCGAAAGTTTGCTCTCCAGCCATTCAAATGAATTTTTGGCTAAGTATGGGAAGTGTCGACACATTGACCAAGTGTCAACACATTGAACTAACACCCGAGACTTTTTTCTTGGCAAAGTTCAATGTGTCAGCACATACCACATGTGTCAGCACATTGTCTTATTTTGCAGATTTCTTTGAGCAACGTCAACTTATTCAAAAAAGCATCCAAATGTCTCAAATGACCTCCAACGGCACTCAAGCTTTACAAGAAGACCTTGGTGCCCTAGAAGCTTTAAATAGAAGAAGATGGAGAGAGAAAAGAAGAGGTTGCGCCATTAACACTTGCCCTAATTTCTAGAGAGAGAAAAAGCTTTCAAAGAGAAAGGAAGCTCCACCATCCAAGAAAGCTCGTACTCCACCTGCAAATACTGTAGCTCTCTTGCAAATCTTGTCTCTTTGCACACCTCAGTACCTCACACTTGTTTATCAGCTTAAAGAGCTTTTACTAAGATTCTCTTTGTACCCATTCTTGAAAAACACGTGAGTTTGGAAAAACACTTGTCCTACTGTTGTGTAGAAGAAATCCTCTAGGTTGTGAGGATTTGAGAGAGTGAGTTAAAGTGTAAGCTCGAAAACACTTTGTAAAGGTTACTTAGCACCCGTGAAGCTAAGGTGTACTTACTATTTGGAAAATAGTGAAGGAAGCCCAAGGAAGTCAATAGCCTTGGGGGTGGACGTAGGCAAGTGTTGGCCGAACCACCTAAAAGACACGGTGTCATCTCTCTATCCTTATCTCCATTTATTTGATTTGTTGTCTTTTCTTTTCCTTTATTCTATTATAGATTAAATAGATTTAACAGCTTATTGGTTTAAAGAAAAAGGAGAAAAGTTTTATAAAACCCAATTCACCCCCCCTTGGGTTGTTTTTGACCTCTCACCATCCATTCGACCGGGAGATGACTTAACATACTTGACCAAGTTCCTTACCTTGGCCACAGAATCATCCAACTCCTTCAACCCATCTTGCACAATTAAATTCAAGATATGTGCACAACATCTCATATGCAAAAAATCATGATTACAAACTATTTTTCCAGGCCGAAACCCCAAAAGCAATTGTCTACTCTTTACATGTTCAATGGCTGTATCATTAGAGGATGCATTATCGACAGTGATTGTAAGGATTTTATCAATCCCCCATTCCGACATACAATCCTCCAATTCCATCCCAACTGTCGAGCCCTTATGATCTGACACCTTAGAGAAGGCAAGTATCTTTTTGTGCAATTCCAAGTACTATCAATGAAGTGTGCAGTGACAGACATATAATTCATATTTTGGACTGATGTCCATGTGTCAGTGGTGAACAAACTCGGGTCTATTGAGTAAGATACTAGCCTTCAGTCTACCTTCTCTTCCAAGTAAAGTTTCATACACAGTCTTTCATCACTGTAATTCGAGATGGCACTTTAAATCGGGGCTCGAGGGTATGAATCATCTCCTTGAACCCATCCTTGCTTACTATTCTAAAAGGAAGCTCATCCACAATTATAAACTTAGCAATAAAGCTCTAATAGCCTTAGGATTATATGAGTCTATCTTCATCACTCCCACTGATCCACTACTTGCCCCTTGATATCAAAAGTCAATTTCTGTTGAGAACTATCCAATTTACTTTGAGTTCTCTTATACATTACACATGCCTTTAAGTGGGATCTCATAGCCGAGGTCCCTTGATCTTTGTGGTGAACCCAGCTTTATGACCACAATGGTTGCACTTGGCCAATGGTTTGTTTGGGTCAACTACTGGTAGTATCCTAGTGAAATGTTCCCACATCGGGGATGGATTGGAAACCTTCTTCTTTTGGGGGTAGGGCTATTGTCTCAGTTTGTTGTGCCTCTACATCTATAATTGGTATCTCACCAATTGTAGGTGTAGGTGTAGCCGTTGAGGCAGGGGTAAATAAATTAGGGGTTGTGGATTGCGAAGATGCAATCGGAGTTTGACGATCCATCTGAAATAAAGACACATAAATAACATCATCAAACATACACCTCAACATAAATGTAGAAATATTTCATGACTTACAAAATACTAGAACTAAGTCTTTCAATCAAACATATATGAGGAACCAAACAATCTAATACAATTTAATTTAATCTAATCTAATACAATTCCCAACCAATATCCCTTGATTCCCAACCAATTTAATAGAACAACAGATTCACAACGTTAACCAATATCCCCTTCATTCACAACCATATATCTCTTGATTCCAACCAATTTAATAGAACAACAGATTCACAACCGTCAACCAATATCCCCTTCAATCTTCATTCACAACCAATATCCCCTTCATTCACAACCAATCTAATACAATTTAATCTAACACTGAACAACAGATTCACAACAATTTAATCTAACCAATCATAGCCAATACCAATCTAATATCAATAGTAGTAGCTAATCCCAACAACAGTAGCTGTGAGAGAGAGAAAGAGAGAGAGATACAGAGAGAGATCAGAGAAGTCCTCTGGCTTCTTGCTTAGCCCGAAAGGAAGACAAAAATTGACTCTCCGTGCCAAGGGCTGAAGTGAGAACTGAGGAAGGCGAGAGGGTGGCAGCACTGGCAGGGGAAAGGGAAAATTTTAGAGCTGCGGCTGGGGGGGACTGGGGGGGGGGAGGCCGGAGGGAGGGGAAATTAGGGCTGGCCTGCGGCTAGGGGGACTCAGGGTAGGGGAGGGGAAAGGGCAACAAGGATTTAGGGAGGGGGAAGGGCAACAACTAAACGACGTCGTCCTATAGAAAATGGGACGACGTCGTTTTAACTCAAAGGGGGAAAAAAAAAAAAAAAAAAAAAAAAAAAAAAAAAAAGAGCACCAGAACCGGATTTTCCCTCGAATCGACGGAAAATTCCGCTTCCGTTAGTGGCCCAAAATGACCTCCGACTCCGGTTCCTGGAAGAGGCGGATCTTCTCTTACCGAAACCAGTGATGGAACGGAACCGGACCTCCGCCGGCAGCCGGACCGGACTTACAGGCCTACCTGGGGGTTTCTGGCCCTAGTCTTAATCTAATTGTGGAAAAGGGGACGCTGGTAACCAAAGATCAATGATGCTCCTCTATCTAAGCTATATGGTGTTCATTATTTAGATATCATATGTCATGCACAAATTTTCCAAAAAAAAAATATATCAAATTTAAGAAGTAAATTTACTCATTTATATGGTAATTAGGCACCATTTATTTAGACATATACTAGATTTTACGGAAAATAGTTTCAGTTGAAGTATCTCTCAGAAAGGTTGTTATACTTTCTGGCATTTTCTTGAAATTTTTTTTTCTTTTTCGTGCCCATTATATTTTTTTGTGATCTAATATGATTAACGGTATTATTTGTAATATGAATAACCTAAAAAATTAGAAATCAAAATGAATATAATCCACTTGATAATACTTAGTTAATTTTTTTTCAAAATCAATCAAGAAAATCTTAAACCCAAAATAATAAAATAACTTTTAATCACAATCCATATTTTGATGACAACAATAAAAGAAATTGAATTAAATAATCAACAAGATCCAAAATGAACATGGAAATGCACAAATCGATAAAAGCAACGATTAAATCATTGGAAGCGTTTTAAAAGTGAAGACTCAAATATTCTAGGTAAATTTTATAACTCTAAGATCTCATTTCTATCAAAGATTTGAATCACGCACTGCATATTTTTCAAACCAAGCATAACTTTTTTATCTCATGTTTAGTAAATAAATATGTCTCAAATGTTTTCAAATCATATTTATATACTGAGGGAGTTAGATTTGAGATAGGGTCTTAAAATGGTCAAAATCATGCTTAAAATATATCAAGGCTGCATTTTTAAGCTCAAGTGGTCGATCTGTTCAGTGAATCGGTCGATCCAAGATGAGCTACCTGATGTAGGTCAATCAAGTCTGTGAACGATCGATGTTGGTGAAGTAGTCGGCTGTTAGAATACCAAAATGTCAGTTGCCTGTATTTATAAATGTTGAGACAACGGTCACCTGTAGAGGTCAACCGCCTTGTGAACCAGTTGACTGATACATCAAGATTTTTGACAGTTTCATCCCAAACGTCTAGAAACAGTTATTTTTACTTAGAGGCCTATATAAGGACCACTCTTAAGCTCGAAAAATACACTAGAATGGCCATTGATTATTTGTTAAGCTTAAGAGAGATCAAAACCTTCAAATCTAGCTTTTTCATCTCATTCACACGTAAGCTTTCATTTTCGCTTCCTTAGTATTGTGTGAGATCAAAAAGATAGATTTTTATTGTAATATTCACTCAATCAAGGGAGTCTTGCTACTATAAAATCACTCTACTACATTGGTTAAAAGAAATGGATTCTCTTGTTCCCTTTCAATAAGGTGTGTTTATCGAAAGAAAGGGTTTTGTGAGGTTGTTCACAAACTCAGTCATAAGGCTTGGAAAGCTACTTCTCAAAGCTCAAGTATTAGAAATCATTCCCTTTTGTAAGGGAACTAGTAGAGAAATCTCAAGACTTGAAAATGAGCTTGAGAAGTGGATGTAAGTGGATTTGCTGAATTACCAATCTTGTGTTTGCTCTATCTAACTCTCTCTTTATTTTTAGCCCTCTCTTATTGTTATTTGCATATTGTTTGTACTAAAATAGTTTTTACATTGCAAACACACTTTTGAGGTTTAAATAAAAAAAGTTTTTAAAACATAATTCACTCTACCTCTTGAGTTGTCTTAATCCTAAAACTTCAAATACAACCTGTAAAATTCCCAAAAAAAAAACACCAAAATTGTGCATTTTAATTAGTGTGATTTTGCCCTTCCACAAAACCTTCCCCACACAAACATTTCTCTTGTTTGTTTTCCATCCATTTCTCAATTTCCCTCTTAATTTCTCAAAACTTCAAATCTCTATTTCAAATTTCAACGTTCTTCACATTTCGTCTAGATTTTCGCCCTCTTCAAACTCTAGTTGAGATTAAAGCTTGTAACTGCATTATTTTTCTCAAAACACCACTCGAAATTGTGTCAAAGGATTTGGGTTTTTTCATTGATTGAGGGTTCTTTTATTTTCGAATTTCGCGTTGAAAGCCCAATCCTTTGAAATTAGGTTATTTTTTTGAGACATCATCAACGAATTTGGGTAAGTCTTTTCTCCTTCAAGTTTCTATCTCTGACAAAGATGTGTAACTTAAAATTTCTACGTTTGGAGTAATAAGAAATCCAAAATTTTTAGGGTAGTTGTAAAGTAATAAAAGGCGAGATTTGGCAAAATATCGTGTTTTGTAGAGACAGTATACTCATATAGATTAAATGGGGTGCAAATAATAGAAGTATAATCAATACGCTCTCAAAAGCATCACTGGAATTTTAGTAGTTTAATGGTAGGAAGCCTTGTACTGGATCTCTTAGAAATTGCTTTCGAGATGTGGTGTAGATCATAACGTGATGCACTGATTTGACTTAGGTTTGAAGTAATCTGTTGGGCAAGCTGGAGGATTCCTTTGGCTTGGTTGAGCATTTTCAGAGAAGTGGTTCTTCAATGAAATTTTTATGAAATTCTTGTATTGTAGAAAATAAATGCACAAACTAATTCTTTTACAAATCAAAATTGATTTGGAAATGTGTTATCCTATGAAATTAAATTCTTGGATGTTCAAAAGGTAAGATTTTAAATGTGCACTAATTTTATATTGTTTTGATGCGGTATATGGGGAATTGTACAAATTTTTGTAAAATGAAATTGTTGGAATTTCATGAACTCATTTGAAATAATTAGCTTGGTATGTTGGAATGTTGAAACTTTTGTTAGCATATTGTGAAAACTATCTTTGTACTTGTGATATGATGTCTTTATGGCATAAATGATATCTTTGCGGTACGTTGAGGTCTGTGTTTTTGGATTTGGTATGACTCACAATATTTTTCTTGATTTTCGGTTATTATGATAAAATTGTCATTTTCCCAACCCTCATTAATTGGTGACAATGAGTAGTAGAAGACCTCAAGCTTGTTATTTTGTGGAAGATGCAAGAATAATGTAGAGAGGGTCTTTTGGAGACCTTAGTAATACTATTTCAATTTGGAGACTTTAGTAGTATTATTTCAATTTGGAAGACTACTAGTAGATTTTCACTCATTGTTGAATTTGAGGATTCTAGCATAGTGCTCTGACTAAATTTCAGATTTAGTTTTCTCTATATGTTATTGTTGAGTTCCGAGTGTGGGATTTTGGTTATTATGACTTTAGTAATATTATTTCAATTTGGAAGACTGTTATTAGATTTTCACTAATTGTTGAATTTGAGGATTCTAGCGTAGTGCTCTGACTAAATTTTAGATATTTTTTTCTATATGTTATTGTTGAGTTCCGAGCGTGGAATTTTGGTTATTATGAAATAAAATTTTCTCGTGATTTTCGTGGTTTAGAAATCTTTGTAAATAGGGTGGAAATTCTCATTTTCAAGCGAAACTCTATCTATTTGAAATTTTAGGCCGAGCCGTTAGACAACCACTATAGCTATATAAATACCCTTTGAAAGCCATAGAAGATGTAGTTTACGATCGACCTTCTTTAACTAAGATCAATTTCTGTAAAATAATTTGTTTTTTTTTTCGGTGGACCGAATCTAATTTCCATTAACCAAACTTTAAGAATAGCCCCCAAACAAGTGAAAACTCGTTGTAACACCCCAACCCAAATAACAACAGTATTTATATCTTTTTATTGTTATTTGTTATTCTTAAATTTTTTTTTTTTTGGTAATTTATATTTTTTGTTTGAGTATTTTTTAGTTTAAAATGTGAATCTTATTTTTTTAATTTTAAAAGCTAAGGGATAGAGGTTGAATTGTATTTTTGAATGTAAAAGTGAAGATATAAAGTAAAATCCTATGTTTGAATTTAAAAATAATGGGATGGAGATATAATTCTATGCTTGAATTTAAAAGTGGAAGAGAGAAATGTCTATACTAATGGATTTAAACTCCACTAAATAGAATTCTTTTGTTTTCTTACTTTTATAGCGCTTAGTATATTTCCAATATCTTGTCGAGTCTAATGAGAAGCTTAATTGATCTTTTATGACCTCAAAACCTTAAAAGAAAAAAAAAAGGCCTAATCTTATTATAGCAAGTCAAACCATCAAAAATCAAATAAAACCTAACCTAGCATGTTTTGATCCCTTATTTCACATCACCGAAAATAATTCCGAAAATCTCAGTCTTCTCTCCAATAACACACCTTCTTTTGAGTTTGAAGAAAATAAATAGTGTCAAACCCTACCACTAGTCTTTAAAGACCTAAAATCATCTTCTTCCTCCACCGAAATCAATTTCTCATTTAGATCATATCTAACGATCCAACGATAGCGCCAGCCACATATGCGCTTTGACTTTAAAAGAACTAACGAATGTTGTTTTTTTCTACCCAATAAGCACCCAATGTAGGACTTGGCCTTGTACTATTCACTTATCATTCTTTCTCTCTCCCACCCATATGAACTCGAGGTATCACAATCTCCCTCCTTTAAATTTATAAAATCCTCGTTATGATTCGCTAAGCTCACATTAGTAGTTACCGGGCCACTCAGATACCATTTGTAATAATCATATATGCACTTTGACCTCAAAAGAATTAGTCAAGGTTACTTTTAAAGCTCCTTAAAACGTATAAATCTCAGTTCTACCCAATACGCATCCAATTATACTACTTATATTCTTTCCCTTCTCACACCATGTGGGACTCGGAAGTGTCATAGTAATAACATCATTGCTAAAGTGTGGAGGCAACCATCTAATATTGAATGCAGAAATTGACTCATTTGAATGTATCACTGTTTATTAAGTAATGTCCATATCCTACATATGGCCATGAGAATAGAGTCAAGATTACAAGAATCAACAAAGCCTCACACACAGGGTTTCATGTTTTGTTTTCAATGTGCATGTGAATGTAAGTATTTTTTAAAGATGGAGATGAATTTGAGTTTAAAAACGTTTTAAAGATGTTTTCAAAAAAAAAAAAAAGTTTACCAATTATGTTTTTACTTCTTAATGTATTACTCACTGAGCATTCGACTCATTTATGTTTTAAATGTCTAGATTTGGAGGGAGACAAGTCTACAGACCACAGAAAATAGAAATGATTTTTGCCTAAACTAGCTTAGAATAAGTATTTTAACATGATGAATTCTTCTTGTAAGTTTTATATGATTATGTATACAATAACATGACTTTCCTAACCGGGACGGAGTGTCACACTAAATTGCAAAGATTACTTGTCGATGAAACAAACAGAGCCTTTTTTTTTTTTTTTTGGGGGGGGGGGGGGTGTGTGGTGGGGAGCATACCTAAAGAGTTTAAGAGATGGACATCCCAGAATATGTTGGTAGACTTCCCTAAAATATTTTGATGTGTGAACTTCGGCATTCTCCTCTTTGGAGGCGAAAAATATATGACGAGGTGCAGTTCTGCCCGAAAGCATGACTAGTATAAGATGTGGAAGCTCAATCGCATTCTCTCTTTCTTGGGGAATAGGAGAAGAGTTCAGTAGTTTTCCGTCCATGCTGCCTTCAAGATGAAGACTTACAGCTACTCTATAAAATTTCATGTCAAACGTGAAAGCAATTTACATTTGGAACGATCGCGTGGGCGTGGAACCAGTGTCCCATCTAAACTGATGTCTCCTTGAAGCTCTTAGTCAACCATATTGCAGTTTCCCTGGGAGAAACTTTCTCGAGCCCAAATGGCTTCAGCAACACTCCAAGCTCCTCAAATCTCTCTTGTTGTAAGAGGCGTGCACTGAACTCGAGCAACCCTTCCAGTGCCTCTGCACGTTGCTGGTACGACGAGGGGTCGAACCGACGCTGTCGTGATTCGGAAGATGTACGACTAGAAACGCCAGTTGTTGGATTATGTTCAGAGCATCCGCTGCTATTTCCTCTAGCTCCGCGGCTGGCATCACTGACACTGGGCCTAGCAAAGGTTCTGTCCACAACTTGAACTGTACACTTGTCCTTTGTGATTGAACGGTCAGCAATGTCCGGAGAGTTAGAAGAGCATTGTGCAGATGTTGATGAAGTTTGATGGATTGGAAAGAGTGGATCTTCAGAAGAAGCTAATGGGAATTCAGCAATCTTGTCAATCCGTGGGGCATTGACGGAAACATCTGGAGACTCCATGTTGCGAAGTAGACCAACATTGATTCTATAGGGGGTTTCTAAGGCTGCATCTCTTGTTGGAAAAGGAAGAGATGCTCTTCGTGTTGGCTGAGAAGATCTTCCCACTGGAGTTTGTGACATTGGAAGCTGCATATACGAGCATTTGCGTAAAAGTAATCAACTTTTGGCACATAATAAACTGACACAAAACTTAAGCTTTTAATCATGACTGCTGAATGCTTACATATGCAGAGTGTGGCAGGAATAACTGAACAGTTGGCGACCATTCGAAACAAAAACCTATTACCTATTGGTATTACTAATAAGCACCCACATTCGGAGATTGTATTTGACATTCCTTGAATGAATTTCTCTTACTAGGACAAAGTGCGGAATGCAGTCAGGCAGTTAACAATCATCAGAAAGCACAGAAATCTAGGGACATACATGCCCAGGTAACGTGGATTTAATATGGCATATAAATCTAAAAGTTCCAAGCCATATATGTCCTATTTATTCAGAAAATAAATTAGAAAACAGTCACTATATATATTTGGCTTAATTATTCCATTAGTCTTTGTGGTATTTCAAAATTCCAAACTGATCCTTAGATTTTTCGTCCTAAAGGAATCTATTTGGAATATTATGATGTCAATAGAGCCCTTTCCGTCAATTGACGCCTACATCTAGACAGTAAAGTCCTGCGTAATTAATACTCATCATAACCAATACCAAACCTACACATGTTCATTCTTAATGGTAAAAAAAGTAATACGTGCCACCCCATGAACACTGCCATGTCAAATTGGAGGTCTGACTGTATCAAATACGCCACACAGAGGTGACACTCATTAACTTTTAATCATTAAGAATGGACACATGAAAATCTAATATTGGTTATGACATGTCCTCCTAAGCCACGTAGGACTTTGTCATCCATATGCAAGCACCTGTTGACGAAAAGGACAATATTGACATAATAATATTTTACAAGGACTACTTTAGGATGAAAAATACTTCAAAGATAATTTAGGATTTCGAAATACCACAGGGACTACTGGAGTAATAGCTTTATATATTTTCAAGAGAAACAAACTTCAAGAAATGACATAAAACTATTAACAGTCTAGGGAGATGTTATTTGATCAGCCACCAGAGCTTGATAAAGAACTTGAGATGCTGCATTCAGTATATATGTACATATACTCACTGAATCACGTTTTGAACCAACGTGGGATATCTTTGATGGCGTTGTCTGTCTCCTTGGTGTAGCAGAAGCCTTTCTTGGTGTCAATCTTGGGGTCTTGGCAATACTTGAAAACTTAGTGATTATTGACTTGTCAATATCATGTTCTTTGTGCCCACAGCCAACAGATAATTCTGCAAACTTTTGATTCAAGCTTGGGAATTCCTGTGTTCTTTGGGAAGAACATAAGGAGTCTTGGTCAGTTCCAGAGATACTAGGATTCAAGGTCCTGTCATTGCTGAAGGACATCCTCTTCTCTTTCACAGAATGAATAGAAATTGTTGCTGGCTCCACGAATCTTGTTCTCTTTATGTAGTTGGAATCAGACCATCGGATTGGGAAAGTATTCCGTCTAGGACTATTCAGTTTCAGGTGAATCTTAAGGATGTAAGGTTGAAGATGTGGATGAGTGAGCAACTCTGCAGCCTGGAACAACCAAGTTAGACATACGGTAAACAAGTTTGAAGAAAGAAAGCTGAAGCATATACATTTGGATAGACAATAATTTACATCGACAATCTATGGTTCCAAAAACCATGAGGCTCCCAAGACCAACATAACATAACATGGGCATGGGTCATATAATTTGGGACATCAGTTTAACGCTTCAAATTGGAGCCCGCAGTTATCAATGTTTGTTGTAACCAACAGACCCATTGTTCTCAGTTAAATATTGCCATAAAGAACAGAAACTCTGCATATCTACAAAAGTGTAAAGACTGTTTATAGGACTTCCTTTTGAATGAACCAGACATTTGTTTAGATGCAATCTCAAGTACCATAGCACAGGTTTAATTATTATACGAGTCCAACACACAATAACGCATGCTCCATTTAATTACCAAATGAAAAGTGAAGTGAGTAGCGAATAGATCAACAGCTTAGAGACCCATATGCATTTATACTGTTTGTGATTTTAAAAATGAACGTCACAGCCAATCAAACAAAAGAAAATACACTCCGAGCGCATCTCTTGTTTCAAATAAGGATATTCCTGAGGTGTTTGCTTGTTTCAATAGCTACATGCATGTGTTGATAATATATACATATACATTAAAAGAGGAAAGGAATAGATAAGGTTACACTTGGTCTGAGTTCTGGATTTTTCCGCAGCATGCTTTTAATGAGCCCTCGACTGAAAAAGAAAAAACAGGAAAAAACAAGAACAGCAAACAGGTCAGGCAAACCACAGCAGTGATCAAGGCCCCTAGCTTTAAAAAGCCTTGAATGGATGAAACCTACAGATTCGCGGAACTTTCAAATCATAGAAAGGGCAGGGCCAAAACAATAACACTATTCTTTGCTGAGATCGAAAATGTCAAGACAAGGGGGATATTAATTTCAGAAGAATCGAAAGATTGTGAAATGCACATGGAGAGCAAGAAGACTCACAATGCACCAGAGTACATAGTCGGAAGCGGAGCCACGATAGACTTATTTATTTTGTTAATGAGAGCTTGCATGTCCTGCTCAGCAAAAGAAGACAGAAGCACATGCTAGTTAGACAAATGTCAGCCATGTGAGCAGAAGCTCAACACAAAAGTGCAAGAAACTATTGCAGTCATCCACAGGAATAACAAGGGAAACGGAACTACTCATTGGACTCCTCATACCATCTTAAATGAGTCCATCTGACAAATTGTCTAACATTCGAAGTCACGATAAATATCTCAAAAAAAACATCGATCATGGACAATTTGAAATCTGGGTGAGGATTCAATTTACTTTGTGAGTAACCAATTTCTTCAATTTCCATGAAAACAAACAGGAATTATTCAATTCCAAATGTCACCCACAAGCATAGTAAACAGATTGTTTGAATTAAATTTCCATTTCTTAAAGGGTAAACTTGCTAATTGCCCATAAAGTCTCTCATCATAACTAGAAAAAACATCCACATTTTACAGTTTCACATGATTTCTGTTCTTCTTTTTCCTGTTTCATTCTTCCATCATTTCCTTTTTTTCCCTTCTGTAACTCAGTTCAGAATGAGGGGGCTAACATATATGCAGCATTGTGAGTACTTTATTCCAAGTTCCAAAAATGGGACACCAAAGAATCTCTTCCTTTGACAGTGAAATAGTGGCATCTGTAGGGGAAGTTTATGGTATCTGACAGAAATAGTATAAATCACAACACAATGGACTCTTGTACACTCTCATATGAACCAAAATATTGATTCTCTATCATCATCAATGGGTTCCATCAAGGCTATCTAATTGAACAAAAGAAAAAGAAGGTTGAAACTGATCATTTCAATCTATAACTAGTTACTTGACTGAGGAAAAATGGGAAAGAGACAGCATAGCACTCCACACCTTTAGTAACTGCAGGTCAGAAACTTACAAAGGCTTTAAATGCAGGCCTGTGAGCAGTCATTTCATATATACAGCATCCTGGAAAATATGCATGGCATTATACACAAAAATCTGGCTAAAGATCAAGAGTTATTAAGTCTAGACTTATATTAAAATTTCAAAACAAAGATGTTACTTTACCCAAAGACCATATGTCTGATTTGGAACCATACGGTATATCAGCAAGAAGCTCAGGACACATGTAGCTTGGAGTTCCCACAACCTGCATATAGAGCAGAAAACCCATGGTAACCATACAAAGCAGAGGTGAGAAAAGATGTAGTCACATCGCCGGTTATGCTCACTCACAGAGGATGCAAGATCATCAGAAGTCAACATCTTAGCAAGACCAAAATCACCTGCAACAGATGTGTAAATGTAGTCTAACAAACAAATTAACAATAAAACTATACAACAAGGGACAATTGATGAGTCCAAAATGAACTTCTAATCACGAAAAAGAGGGAACAAAAGAAGAAGGAAACTTACCTAGACGTGTGTCTTGATCTCTTGTCAGAAATATATTTGAGCACTAAAGCAAATTTGGAATACCGTCAGAGAAAATTAGCTTTGGGTTTTCACATAGAAAATTAAACTAGCTTTTCTTTGATAGTCTGCCACTAACCTTGACATCACGATGAAGAATATGGTTGGCATGCAAGTAATCGAGCGCCATGAGGAGTTGAACTAACCATTTGCAGAGCTTCTGCATTTATGAAAAATTTAAGTATGAACCAGCGAGATCCATAGTCTAAATTTAATTTCTAAACACAGAAGGGTCAATTATATTTCAGCGAAAAAAAGGATAGAAACTTGGCAGCAAGAGTGACAACCTCTTCAGGAAAATGAACACCATTGGCCCTTTTAATAGCTTCTGCCCTGTGTAACACGAAGAGGCAATTATGCAAAGGTCAGAAAAAAGCAAGACCAAATCATGTCCAAGCAGATACTGGGACATTAACCAAATAACTGACTTAAGCAATGAATATAGCTCACATGTCTCCTCCTTCACAATACCCTAGCACAATGCATACAAAGCAACCCTGAAAGTTACAACACCAGAATGTCAAGTGTAGAACCAGTAATGATGGGGACAAGGTTCCTTAACATGCAAGGGACCATAATAGAATTCTATAATGCTCCTTAGGCAATTGGCATACACATGAACACACAAACACAATGCTGACCTTTTCCACCCAGGAATCTTTGTACTCCACAATAAATGGATTACGTACTTTAGAAATAAGCTCCATCTGCAGAATTGAAACCCAAGAGAGCTTCTCAAAAGCTAAACTTATAGATAAAAGTGCAGTAAAGTCATCATTCTTTAAAACCAACAACATGGGAATATAACATGCATTAAGAAATCTCCTTTGAAAATGAAGTTTAAAAAAATAAATATCTGGTGATTACAAAGAACCATATCTGGATCTACACCACGTGGATCAGAAATGTAAGACCCAAAAGCAGCTAACAAATTACCAACACAGACAAGAGCCACTATAACTTCTCAAATATCAGTAATCCTGAGCATTTCCACTTCTTTATATAAAATACATTGAGACTTAAAGGGTTTATTCTAGTTTACAATCATGATTCAGTGGCTCAGATCATTTCCCAGAATAAAAGAGAAATTCTCAGTGTCTTTTAAACCATAAGGGGAGGGGATAATGACCTTGATATTGCTTTTAGCAATTTCAGAAAATGGAGAAAGATATAACAAGACTCACCTCCTGGTGGGCAGATCTGCGAGTCCTATCGGTTTGGCGAGCAAGACGGATCTTTTTCAACACATACCTAAGTGTAGGAATAAAAACTTCTTCCATGAGGCGTGAACCAACTCTCAAATTAAATGTTAAACGTAAACAGGAAGTTTCCTCACTTTTTTCTTTCATGTTTATGCCTGACAAGAAGAGCAGAACCGAAAGAACCTTTGCCAATCTGCTCTAGAACTTCATACTGCTCCATTGTACGTGCTACAACGAACCTTCCTCCCCCACTCCCACTCCCCCACCTTAGTGCCCCAAAGAGCTTCCAGTCCTAGCCAGTGTTCACAAAACAAAATTACAGGAGAAGGATAGTGCACAGTTTTGCACACTGAAACAGACATCATAAAAAGAAGGAACAAGGAGCAAGCTACTATATTCTCTGATGGTAGACTACAAAACGAACAATTATCAGTGTTCACTCGGTAGACATCTATACACTATGGACATACATATGAAACCATGCAGGGAGGAGAGTAAACTGACAAAGTCTCCAAAACCAATCACTAGATGATGACATGCCACAAGAAGGCATGTAAATGAGGATGCACGGACTCATTCAAGCCCATGATTTGAACATCATGGCACAAATATGTAAAGTACCTGTCAGGTGCATGATATTTTACATGTAAAACCCTGAAAGATGAATTCTTGATGACATGTGTAGACCAAGGAAAGAAAAGGCATAGAGTTACATTTTGTGAATAGAAATTGATTGTCAAGTGCAACACGCTGTCCAAAACCCACAATGCATCACAGTACAGCTCCCCAAATACAGAACTATCATAACCATCCAATGAACTATCAGACTGCATTGCAAAAGAAGAATTGCACACTCTAACCAAACTGGGGCAAATGGTAGTACTATAGCAATATTTGAGAACAGATAGGGATGTCACGAGTAACTTCAATAAAGCAAAGGTCAAAATGAGCTCATTTGCATTTATTAGGGCATAAAATTACTCTTTTAAAAAAACTTAAAGTAAGAAAAGGGCACACATCTTATCGAATCTAAACAGAACAGTCTAATTTCTATTCAACATGGAAACCGTGGTGTATCTGCTCCCACAATTCACAGCCCAATAATGCCTCCAAATGTAATCTGAACAGGATGAACTCATTGAAGCCCTAACACTACCATTTTGAATAAATATATGAAAAAAGTGAACCAAAAACAATTGGGCCTACGTGTATGAATTTCTGTGCGGCAACTCATTCAAGTGATTTTTAGCTAAAGCACAAGGCACTACATGTAATGCAAAAATCTTTGCACTCCACCCCAAAAAAATGAAGAGAAAAGAAAACAACAAACGCGATTTAGTAAAACTCTAGAAGAATCAACACCAACAAAAATCAAAACTAAGAATGCATTCACTTTTGGAAGCGAAAATACTAAGGAACTGGGAGCAGTAGCACCAAGAAGCACGCCCAATATTCACTAGCTGCGAAACGTACTCCTGAAAGAAAAGATAAGAAACCCACATAGGAAAAAGATCGACAAACATGGAATTTACTAAGCAACTTTTTTAAAAGAAAGAAAATAAAATAAAAGAAGAAAAAATTCATCAAATAGTCATGCAGAAATTGCAAAGTGTAAAAAGAAAAAAAAAAAACAAATAGAGGAGTACCGGAAAGCTGAAGATGATTGGGGGAAGTGGATTCCAAGTTCTTGGTTTACAGACAATGGAAACGAATTCGGTAGCATTTGAGTTTGCAGAGATACTCGAAAGACTAAAAGGTCTTCACCTACTTATTTGTTCATTTTTTTGCAATATTATATTTTGAGAGAGAGAGAGAGGGAGAGAGAGAGCGGCAAAAGAATTAGAAATGAAGCAAAAGTGACACTACTACTGCTCTACTAGTGAGAATTCAATTCAAAACGCACAACAGACGCTGGGAGAGTGGGGTCATTTAAACATTTGTTTGATTTTGGTGCTCTTTGGGATTCCGGAAAGTGACTGAAAGGGAAATCTGTGCACGGGTGGAGGATAAGACGGTCCGACACGATCCGGTTCTCTACTCCGGACTCCATGTACAGTTCGGACCCCCCGGGTTCTAACTTCTAAGTGTATTATTATTTTATTTTTATTTAGAAAAATATATTCTTTAGCCAACCCACTACTTCGTATTATTAAGTTGCTAAGTTGTTGACATTCCACCTTCCAATTATCACTTACTTAATAAATTATATCAAGATTTTCATTATTTTAAACGGAAATGTGGGCACATAACTCATTAATTTGTTGTACAAGTGAACATAACAGGTCTAAAATCTTATAAAAATTCTCTTCTCTGTTAACATATGTTAGCTCTTTCATCATCCTCGCGAGAAGACCAAGGGAATCAATTTTATAGACCCTGATAGCTTACTGGACCATGATGGCATCAAAAGGATATAACTATTGCAATCTCTTCACTAATCCTGTCATGCCGCTCTTGTAGCCGCTCTTGTAATTCTCCTACCATGGTGGCACATCTCAAGGTCGTACCAAGAGAAATGCCCACAAAATTTGCCAAACTACACCATAAAACAAGTTATTTGATCACTGACATAGATGGAAGGTATTTTATATTTACTCACAAAATTATCTTATAATTAAAGCAGTTAAAAAAATAATGTCTAAAATTTGCTTAAGTGAATGATGTCTTCAAAGATGCTTTAACGCCATAGTAACAATTTAGACTTGAAAATGTCGATGAGGTCAATGTTGTTCCAAAGCTAACGTTACTACTTGAAGGAGATGTCTCTCAAAAAAATTACAAAAAATTATCAACATTTTAATGCAACATTTCTAGCGTGACTTTTGATATGCAAAATCAAGGGTCAAAATCCTAGATTCCTCAATCGATCTAAAATTAAAAACAATCTATCATTGGAAAACCACGATGCTCTAAGGAATGATTTAAATTTTGAATAACGGGAACTATTACGCATTGTCATTATGGTCCAGTAAGCTATCGGGTTCTCAGTTGATGAAATTAGTTCCATTGGTCTTTGCACAAGGATAAGGGAAAGGGCTATATCCTATGTTAACAAAGAAGAATAAAAGGGTGAAATGATAATTTTTAGAAAGTTTCGAACTTGTTATGTTCATTAGTAAGGGTTAAAAATGGTGCAAAATGTCACCAAATTGGTAATATGAGATGCAAAGTGTCATTATCTCAATAATTGAAGAGTGAAAAGTGTGTTGTTCCTCAATGGGTAAAATGAGCATAAAATATCACCACGAGTCACGTGCATGCTTTTCTGTCCAAAATTACAAAAATCTTGATGTCAAGTGCAATTTGTAAATATGTGGTAATTGAAGGCGAAATGTCACTAAATTGATAGTATAGGTTGCAAAGTGCCTGTACCCCAATAGCAAGCGGGCGAAAAAAATTATTTTTCCCTTATTATTTTCCGTAGTAGTCATAGCAAATTTTATTATTTGAACGAGTATCCCCTCGTTGCCAAAATCAACCTGCACTCTTATGGGGTTATGGTTGCAGTACTCCCTTCTTGAGTGGATAGTCATAGCACAATCTAAATATTTTGCAGTGTATAAAGATTACTATGTGTTCGTCTCATTCCATTCTTTTTTATAAAGAAAAAAAAAGATTTAATTTTTCTCTGTATCATGTTTATGGTTTTGAGACAAGTATTATTGGCTGCTTCGTATATACTTATGTTTTTCGTTAGCCAACCCTCATTCTTTTCTTTCTTTTTTTTTGCATTTTTTTTCTATAATATCGTTAAATGTTTAGAGCAAGCAACTTTCTTCGATTAATACAATTTCCTTTTATTTTTTCGTCGTTTCTATCAATATAATATTTTTCCCTAATTGAATCACTGACCACCATTTTCTTTTTAGGTAGTGCAATACTAAAAGAGAAAAAAAAAACTAAATTACTATAAAACCCACCAAAACAGTCATTGAAACATCGTCTTCAAAGAGATCTCATTCAATATTCAACCTATTGTTCTAAGTTGCCCGGGTTAGAGATTGTCGGTTGGATAAGATAGTTTCTATTATGACCGACACATGCTTGTAGTGACGTAAAATGACCATGTCACCCCTGCTTGTGCAAGCTCCATAATAATTATAGTCTATAGACTTGTATCATTTGAAATCACATACGCTTCCCCGATGTAAATTCTAATCAAATAAATGCAGGTTATATTTTTCAGGAAAAAATTAATGCCCATTATATTATTTGGATTATTCAGAAAAAAATTACAAAAATCTTAATCTATTATTCTAAACTTGCAGAAAATTTTATGTGACTTGATCAACAAATTCAACCAAGTGCTTTTTTTCCTCCTTCATCGGTAGCAAATTTTGATCACTAATAGAGAACCAAAAAACTTCTTTCATCTTTACAGAGAAATCAAATCCCTCAGTGCCCTTGACCCACTCATCTACACCCTATTTCAAGTGGCGAGAAGTAGGAGTGTGTAAAAGTGGTGGGAGTAGCAGTTATGCCCTCCACTACTGTATACCACCACCGCTTATGCCGGTGGTGAGTTTTGGTGAGACGAGAGACGAGAGAGAGAGAGAGAGAGAGACGAGAGACAAAGACGACTCAGATGAGAGAGGAACTGGGGTGTTGGGACAACAGGGAGTGGGGACGTCGGAGAGGAGGGAGGAAAAATAGAAAAAAAAATATATATTAAAAGCAGTGGCGGTGGCAATTTTACCGCCCCCGCCAATATCCCCCGGGATATTGGCTACCACTACTGGTTGCAAGTTACCGGTACCGGTATTGGAGGTGTTGCCGCTTAACCAGCACACTGTCGGTACTGATGCCCACTCCTAGCAAGACGAGCTCCACCTCTCCCGTCTCCCTCCACCGTTGTACATATCTCTGTTTGCTGTGCTTCCGCTTATGGTGTCATGTGCCCACAGCAATTGGGCTGAGTGAAGGCAAGCTGGTGTCACATTGGTTCTACTATTGGGCTTGTTTTATGAATAGGCCTTGTTATGTTTATTAGTTGTGGGTCAGTTAGTTGCAGAAAAATATTGTGTAGTGGTGGGTCAATTGTTGTGTAAGGTCCTTGCGTCCACCACATGTTTCTTTGTAACGAGCCATATAGTAGATGGCCCAAAGGGCCTTTATTTGTCAAAATGCGATATTTTGTATTCTACCAGGAGGAATGCATTAATTCCCAGAAAATCACAATACAGAGAAGTCACTTATGTTCCTCCGTATGCGACAAAATAAAAGTACTAATGCACAACATAAAGTCATGGATTCTAATAGAATTTAAATCCAAGACAATTGATTCGTTTTATTAGAATACTAAAAATAAAATTGAAGAACCACTAGTTACTAAAATTTTAAATAAATTAAAATTAAGATTGATAGAATAGACTAACTGTGACGACAAACTACCTACAGTTTTTATATAGCTAGCCGGCTGTTGTGGGCGTAACACAGCCTCAAGCCTATTTATGAGGATAGAAAAAATCCTAGTTTGGGTTGTTGAGATTTGAAGTGAGAGCTGAGGCGTGATCTCGAAAAATGCTTGTAACAGTTACTTAACCCTTGAAAGTTAATGTATGATTACTATTGATTTATAATGGAGGAAGTCAAATGAATGAAATAGTCTTAGAGGTAGATGTAGATATGTCTTGGCCGAACCACCTAAAAATACTAGTGTCATTTTTCTATCCCTTACTCTATTTCTATTGATTTTATATTTGCTATTGTGTTGTGCTAAATCATTTTTGAATATTTATCTTAGCATATGCCTATGTTGGATGAGTAGAATTTTTTTTTAAAAAAATTTTCATAATTACTTTTTAACTAACTCCAATACTTTTTTACAAACTCCAACAACTTTTTTACAAACTTCAATACCTTTTTACAAAACTCTACAACCTTTTCACCAATCCCAACCGAATCTACACTACTTTCAACAAACAAAAAAATTTATCATAAATTTTTTTTGCCTATCAAAACTCAGCTTATTTCTAGAAAAGATTTAATTTTTTTGGAACCCAATTCACCCCCTTCTTAGGTTGTCACTTGGACTCTCACATCTTCATCTCTCATTTACTCTTTGCCAATGATACTTTGATCTTAATTACAAGAGTTACAACTAATGAGCCTTCTACTGTTGTGAATGTGATTAACACCTATGCGGGTTGGTCTCGACAGTTTATTAACTTTAGGAAATCCTTTATTTCCTTTAGCAAAAATGTGCAATATGGATTGAATTATTGACAAGCTTGATTGGTATTGATTATGCAGCTCAACCGGGCAAGTACCTCGACTTACCTCTTTTCCTCCCCCGCTCCAAGTGACAAGCACATCTGGAATTGAAGGAAAATTTGCTAAAGAAGATATCGGAAATCAAAACAGTTATCTCAAGTAGCTAGGGTGTGCTTGCTAATCAAGTCGGTGGTTTCAACTCTCCCCACTTACTTCATGTCGAGCTTCTTGTTGCTGCAGAGATCTTACCTGGAACTTGATTCTATAATGCCCAAGTTTTAATGGGGTTTCCCTCAAGAAAAGAGTTGGAACTTTGTGCCTAGAGCGCGGGAGTACATTTGCTGGTCGAAAGAGATTGGAGTTCTGGGTTTTAGATTCTTGTTTGACCATAACCATGCGCTGATAACAAAGTTGGGATTAGGGCTGCACAACCGAAAATCCTGTTGAAGTTTTTGGACCGGAATCCGGTCGGACTGGATTTCCGATTGTGCCTAAGTTGAAGGATTGGATTGGACCATTTATAAGTGGTCCAGTCCAGTCTAAAACGGTCTAGTTGGACCATTTATAAATGGTCCAGACCGATTTTTTTTACCTAAATATGGTTTGCAAAATATTTCTAACATCCTAGATCTCATATGGCAGAGAAGGAATGAAAAAATCCACAAAAAATGCTAACCAAACGTATAGTTTTAGGGTAAAAGTTTTAAGTAGGGCTGTGAATGGGCGGTATCCCTAAAACACCAATCGCCCTTGGCACTGGTTACATTGGTGACCGGTGTCTAACGGTGTCGGTGGTAGTTAACCGACCACTCAGAGAGAGAGAGAGAGAGAGAGAGAGAGAGACTCACATCTGCTTGAGAGAGAGAGAGAGAGAGAGAGGGACGAGGAGAAAGAGACTGAGATAGGTGTGGGAGGCACACAGAGAGAGAGAGAGAGGTGAGACCGTGAGAGAGAGATGTGTGAGAGTCTAAGAGAGAGATGAGTAGAGAGAGTGGAACATGAGGATTGAGGAAGAGAGAGAGTCTAGAGATGCGGGAGGAGAAAAATGCGGGACGAAGAGGAACTGTGATCATGAGGGAGAGATGCGGGAGAGAGAGAGAGAGAGGAGAGAGAGAGAGAGAAGAGAGAGAGAGAGAGAGAGAGAGAGAGAGAGAGAGAAGTGAGGAGAGAGAGAGTGAGAAAAAAAAATACCCAATAGAAAAGTTTAAAAATTACCTAAATGATTTAAAAATCTTCTACAACACTAGTGCCTCATATTTCTCTAAACCAATTACCAAATAAAATGTCTACATTTCCAAATTTATTATGATTCATTAAAAAATAAAATGTCTTTAATGAGTTACCAAATATATTATGATCAATTATGAAATTAAAACCTTATTAAATTGGCGAAATAAAATTTTCATTAATGGATTTCCAAATACATTAATTGCAAATAAAAAGTCCATAAATAAATTTTCAAATACATTGTAATCAATTATAAAATAAAATATTTATTAATTAATTAGTTGACTATATATTCAAAGAAACCATCAATATTAATTAATAGACGTTTTAAAATTACCCTTCAGTATGAGAGATAATCAATCTAACATTGATTTTGTTTCCATTTAAACTCTTTAAATGCAAATTTTCGTGAATCATAAAAACGAATATCCCCTAAGAATTGTTGGTGACAGGGAGAGAATGTTTAGGTGAGATTTTGTTGCCATTTGAATTTAAATTTTCTCAACTCTATCTTTAAATACAAATTAAGAATTTAAATGTAAATTAAAAATTGTTGGGTAATAGAGAGAGAATTTTTAGTGAGATTTTATTTCCCTTTGAATTTGAATTTGAATTCTCCAATTCTCTCTTTAATTTTAGAAATTTTTAATTTGTTAGGAATTTTAGTCTTGGGTGATAAAAGATAAGGAGATAATTTTTAGAAATTGAATTCCTCAAATCTCTCTCTCTCTCTCCTTCTCTCTCTCTCTCTCTCTCTCTCTCTCCCACTACCCCTCTTGGCTCTCTGTCACTCTCCTCTCTTTAAATGCAAATTAAGAATTGTTGGCTAATAGAGAGAGAATTTTTAGGTGAGATTTTATGTCCATTTAAATTTGAATTTGAATTTGAATTCCCTAATTCTCTCTTTAAATTTGGAAACTATTAATTTGTTAGGAACTTTTCTCTCTCCCACTACCCCTCTCTGCTCACTCTCACTCTCACTCTCTTTAAATGCAAATTAAGAATTTAAATGTAAATTAAGAATTGTTGGGTAATAGAGATAGAATTTTTAGGTGAGATTTTATGTCCATTTGAATTTGAATTTGAATTTCCAATTCTCTCTTTAAATTTGGAAATTATTAATTTATTAGGAACTTTAGTCTTCAGTGATAAATGATAAGGAGATAATTTTTAGAAATTGAATTCTTTAAATCTATCTACCCCTCTCGGCTCCCTCTCCCTCTCTTTCACCTCTTTGTCTCCCTCTCCCTTCTTTCACGTTTCATCTCTCTCCCCCCTCTTTGTCTCTCTCTCTCCAGCACCTCTCTCTCTCTTTTCTCTAGTTTTAAGTTTCTATAAAAAAATTTGAAAAAAATGTATTATTTATATTAATAAATCCGGTCCGGTTCGGTCCGGATCGTTTCCCAAAAGGCCTGGATTGGATCAGACCAGATATAATCGATTTTCCAAATCCGGTCCAAACTGGACCGAATTTGTACGACTAAGACCACAAATCTGGTCCAATTCGGTCTGCGGTCCACTTTTGTTCAGCCCTAGCTGGGATGACAACTCTGTACTCTAAGGGACAAACTATGGGTGCAGGTGATTCACTCTAAGTACGGTAGACCTAATTCGGTTAGCCTCCCGAATTCCTCTATTTTGCCTTCTTGATGGTGGCATGAGATAAAAAATGCCTTCCTCTATTATAAAAATGAATCTACTTCTCCATGGGTGAGCATTTAGAGTTAAATTGCTCAGAGGATCTGTCGGTCTTTAAACTATCAATTTCGTTACATTTCACCTCTCAACTACCAACTGTTTACATTACACCCTTAGCTGTTAATTTGGACGGAAATTGCTATTTTAGTTAAGTGAAATGAATATTTTTCCCTCCAGAAGAGATCATAAGATTTTCCTAAAGAGATACATATAATAAATACATCTTTATCTCCGAGAAAGGATTCGGTTCAAAGAAAGATTGTGCAAAGAAATTCAAAGTCACGACTGTAATTTTAAAATGAACATTTTAGGTAAGGATTTGGCCACCAAGCTTATTAGCCATTGTCTCACATGCCTCATTAAATGAGGTGGCTAAATCTTGGCCCTTGAATGTTTATTTTCAAATCACAAGTATGATTTTGAATCCTTTTCACAATCTTTATTTTGACTGAATCCGTAATTCTCTTCATCTTCTGCTTATTTTGTAGGTTTCTTGTCCCCCGGGTACTTGCCTGCTGATTCAATGAGTGCACTACAGAAATTCACACCTTTTCGTCGATATCTAAACCACAATGCTTTGTGAGGTGTGATGAATTAAATGTGTTCGAAGGTAGGGTCAACATTCAATATGGTGTTTTCAGGAAGAATCTAAAGTCGGCAAGAGTGGCAATAGAATTGATGCCTCTTCGGAAGATCCATCCTATGGCATCTTTTTCGTGGGACCACTGGTAGCCGATCACATTCCCACTTGAATGGCTTCTACACATATTGTGTGTCCCTTTGACGTGAGTGTCTATATATTGTACATGAGACGTTATCCAGAATCTGACACATGAATTTAAGAGGTAAAGGAAAGCTGAAAACAGATTAGACAAGAAAAGCAGTTGGCAAAGCTGCAAAGGTGTCCATAGAAGGACAAGAGATGACCATCTCTCTAGCAGGCAACACAAGGGTGAAGGGGCATGGATAGTAGTTGACGATACTTTCGGTGATGGGAAAAAGTTGTTGCAGGAACATGTGAAGTATATAGTAGTAGAAGCAGAAGTGGTAGTTTCTTTCACTTCTGTCATGTCTTCCCTTTGCAACTCCATATACTTCAGCTTTTAGATGCTTTTCTCTCGTTGGATATTCCTGTTAATCCCATTCTGAATGCATCCTAGCTTTTGTCTGCCGATAAGGTTATAATACTAAGCTAACAACTCTAAAAAGAGTTTTTTTTTGTCAGCATAACTTATAAAGGCACTTATTCACAAGTCATGTTCTAGATTGTCAATCATATGCACTGTAATTTTGGCTTCGGAAAGAAGAAATCTTCTGAAATGTGGGGGAGTAAATGGACTGAATCATATGCATATATAGCTGGATTTGATGCCCTGTACAATACACATGTTTTGTCATGTAGCAATGGTAACACAGCTCCACTTCAATGGTCCGCGGGGAAGGTTGGGAGGGAGTTCTAGAGGGGAAAGGTGCTAGAATACAGATTTCTAGCAACTTTCTATTTTTCAAATGACGTAGTATCTGATTTCTAGATTGGGAATATGCAACAAAACTTTAAGAGGAGCTGAACCAGCTTTTCATAAGTGGCAAGAGACAGCATGCATCCAAAGGCAAATGGCCTTCGAGTAAAACACAGAAAATCTATGAGAAGAACTAAGAGTACTGGCCATTGCTTATGGACCAGAAAGAAAAAAGTACTCGGGACATGGCCACCATTATAAAGCAAATATTCCTTTTCGAATTTGCAAATTGATATGCTTTTCTGCTTGGTTTCCACTTTTTGTTTGAATAAGTTTGACATATAAAAGCAACCACAGCTTTTTATTTTCTGAGAGCACTATGGTCAATGTCATTGTCAACGATAGTTTTGGCTAAAATGACACCCTGCTTCTACTATAGAATGAGTTCGATATCCCAAATCACCTGCTATTTTTCAATGTTGACTCAAACTTTATGACCTACGTCAGAGTTTGGAGTTCAACTGAAAATGTTTTCATGCATTTCTTTATGGGCAGGATAACAAATGGAAAAATCATGTGCTCGGATACAAACCATAAAACCAGTGAGGGCTACAAAGCTAGACATCCATCTCTTAATGGGAAACACAGATCCTTAGACATCCATGAACCGCTCATGCTAAGAGGGGATGAAAATATCCACCATACACAAACCCCCCCCCCCCCCCCCCCCCCCCCCCCCCACAATCTTTGCTTGACTGATCCCTCCACCTTAGACCTCATATGTGGTCACAGCACCACCTTCTTCGTCCTCAACTTCTTGGTTCCTTTTCCAAGTTCCATAGCAATGATTATCCCTTTGTTGGTGCCTCTTTCCTTTCCCGTTCTATATATCTGGCAGAAACAAAACAAAACAAAACTTCAATGTTCAATGCTCTTACCTTTTTTTCGATCATCGGTCACAAGTACTCCGCACGCCTGAGCTTTACCTCAATAATCAGTTTGTGACGCAAAAAACAGTGTTCCCACGTAGGAGTGGGGAGTCATGTTTCAGATGTACCCTGCCAACTCAGTTATAGAGTTAATGGTTGTCCAAGCAGTGCAACCGTCCAATACCATCAGGACATTCAGCCTTATTCAGGTAGAATAAAGCTGGTTTGGATCATTAGAGTTCTACCAGACCATAGGTCAATATTGCAGATGCACTGTCTGTAGCCACCAAGGCTGTACCCCGAAAAGATTATTCGAATTCCCTTGCTTCCCGAGTAGATGTGGCGTACGAACATATATTTATGGTGTCTAGCAAACGCCCGAAAATTTGGTGAAAGTCAACCAATAATGCAGAGATCGAAGAGCTCATCAAGACAATCTCCCAAAGCAAAACTATTTATCTTTCGGATTCAACAGTGAAGAAGTTTGTCATGTCATTATGATTGTAAGTAAAATAGATTCCTCTCCGTTTTGATTGGTGGGGTATCAAAGAAACAAGCTAATTATAAATATAAAGAACTGGCCTAGCTATCATAATAAGGGCCCTCTACCCTTTATGGTTCAACGAATGTCAAACCATGATAATCATAAGGCGAAGGACTAAATGAGCAGGCCCTTTTATAGGACTGTGGACACAGAAATATTGGATGCATGCAGTTGAAAATTTCAATTTGTGTGTTAAAATTTTAGTTTGGACTAATAAAATAACTATCAAATTATCTCGCTCCCCATCCAATTATCTTTTTTTTTTTTTTTTTTTATATAATATAAAAAATTCATTCAAATCATTTCTCTTCGCTTTTTCACCAACTTCCATAAACCAAAATTTTGATCACCTCAAAAATTTGGTTCACAAACACTATGGTGATCTCCATACCCCCAAAAGCAAAATATAAATAAATGGGAAAAATTACATTTTTTGCCCATCAATTGTGGGGGTTAATCTGACACTCCGTACTTTGAATTATTAATTTCATTACATTTGGTCACTCAATAATCAATCGTGTACACTTTGAACTCCTCTACTATTGATTTGGATATAAATTATTATTTTAAGTCAATTAAATTAATATTAGAGGGTATAAAGCATACAACTTAGTATTTGAGGTGTGAAATGTAACAAAATCAATAGTTTAGAGTATAAAATATTTAAATCTCAACAAGTTGATTGACAAAAACGCGTATCTAACCCCCCCAAAAAAAAAAAAGCGGCTAGCGTAGAACTCTTACGAATGTTCATATGAGTAGGTGAAACTATGACAATGTGCATGACACAAGTTTGCTCATCCGGTCATTTATTCTTCTTGAGAGTTTATATAATTCGAATTAAGTACCGTTTTTGTACCTTATCTGCAGTGTACAACTAGTATTGCAAGTTACGACTATAAAATATACATTTCGTCACTTAAAGCAGGGGCGGAACCCAAAAGTCTTTTTTTTTCCTTGTATTTTGGGTTCTTAAAATTTATTTTGTGTAACTTGGCCTCCCGAAGGTTTAATCCTAGTTTCATCCCTGACTAACAGTATAATTTTTGTGATGAAACTGACCTTCCCTAAGTTTAATCCTAACTTCATCCCTGACTAAAAGTATCAATTTTTTTGTAACAAAATTTGAATTTAGTAACCAAATTAAGATCCACTGTTCGTAACAAAATTCGCTTCCTCACAAAAAATTTCGTCACTTAAGTGGAGTTTCATTTTTTCAATTAGTTGTTCTAGTTAATTTAATTTAGTTCCGATCGAAGTGAAAAAACCTTGACTATTAAGTGGAGTTTATCGTTTTCGATCCCGGCCTTAGCAAATGGCATGCAGTGGATTTCAAATGATAGAAGGTGCTTTAACCTTTATTAATTTTCATGTTTCATAATTCTCACGTTGTCACCGATATTAGTAGATTCTCACGATCCATTGCACCGGGAAAGGAGCTGTAAGACTAAGTGGAAGACTTTGCTGAAGAAAAGGCTCATTCAGGATTTTTTTTTTTTTTTAAAAAGGCCACAAATGGGTTAAAAGCTACAAGTTGTGCATCCTAATTCACGTTGTCAGATTATATATATACTCATATTTCTGCATTCTTCTAGAGGGTTTTCTTCTCCTAAATCCCAATTAGACTCTTGAAAAGGAGAAAGAGTAGGTAGCTACAACAAATATGATCGTGTAAAAGACTGAGGCGGCTCAAAGGGGTAGGTAGGCGAGGCGATCGCTTAAGGCCCCCTATTATAAAGCTTAAAGTATAGTAAAATTAAAATTTTTAAATTATGTAAGCCTATATTATAGCAAAATTAGTACTTTATTGTTAATTAAGTACCAAAACAATTAAATTATAACGTAATTTTTTTAACGGTACGCAAGTACTTTATTGCTAATTAAGTTCTCAAACAATTTATCTTTTTAACGGTAAAATGATACTCTCTACCACAGCTACTAATTTATTGCTAATTAAGTTCTCAAATAATTAAATTCTAAAGTCATTTTTTAAACGGTATAGTGACACACCAATAATGGATAATATGATTATTATAAATAGTGGATTGTTCTAACCACATTACAACACAACCTATTTTCTTGCTAAAGCTTCTCATTAATGTCGAAATATTTCCTACTTTTTTGCTAACAATATCTACAAAACAACTTCTCAAGTAATCGACAAATCAGCTCTCAGATTCTTGATCGTTGGTTTTTGCTGCTTCAACAAATCTAGGATTACTGATCAGGTTCAATTGTTCAAGAATTTATATTTCAATTTATTATTGATATTAATTAGTTTTTGTTTATTATTATTATTATTATTCATTATTTGTGTAAACTTTTTAATTTTTAAAATGACCGGTAGAAAATATCCATTTGGATATGAAAAACTCAAGAAAAAAAGGAGAATAGAAAGTTTAGTTCAATCTCAAAGAGAGGCCCTATATTTCTTATTGACAAAAGGGAACCAAATCTAATCAAGAGGTAATAGGTGAAGAACCAATATTAGGGGGGACTTAGAAGAAGTTAATAATGTTGATGTGACTCAATGGGGGAATTTAGAAGATAATATAGATGTGTCACAACAAAATGAAAATTTGGAACAAATTGTTAGTGAGACACACATAGATAGTCCAAGTTTTGATGATCAACCTATATTAAGTATCACTTGTTCTGATCCTAGACATTGGAAGGAAATTGATACGAAGTTATGAGATATCTTAGTAGAGAATGGTCCAATTAGAATTGTTGATATTGAGTTCCCAAAAGATGAAAATAATAGACATTTCTCAAAAGAATGTTATATTCATAGACTAACGAATGAGGAAAAGCAAAATAGGAGATGGTTAGTGTATTTAGTAGACACAGATAAAGTATTTGTTTTTGTTGTAAATTGTTTAGCTTAAAATATAATACAAGTCAATTAGTTAATGAAGGATGTAGAGATTGGAAAAATCTCGGTAAAAAACTAAAGTCTCACGAAATAACTAATGAGCATATTATCAATATGACTAGATGGTTTGACTCGGAAAATATATTATCAAAAATGAAACAATTGATAAGAGTGTCCAGGATTGAATTAACAAGGAAAAAGAACATTGAGAAAAAAAATTCTTGTTCGAATCATTGTTGCGGTGAAGACTTTAGTTAAAAACAAACTTGCATTCCAGGGGAGGAAGGAAAAATATATGAAGATAAAAATGAGAACTTTTTAGGCTTGATAGAGATGATAACAGAGTTTGATCCTATAATGCAAGAACATATTAGACATGTTCAAGTACATGAGATTCATAATCATTACTTGGGATATAACATACAAAATGATTGATCTTGATGTTAGCCGACGAAGTCAAAAGTATGATAATCAAGAAAATCAAAAGAGCAAAGTATTACTCGGTTATTCTTGATTGTACTCCTAATGCAAGTCATCAAAAACAAATGACTGTTATACTACGAAGTATTGATACTTCAATAAGTCTAATAAAAATTGATGATCACTTTTTAGAATTTTAGATGGTAGATAACACATTAAGGAAATGACTTTTTGACGAACTTTTCAGTACATTAAGGAAATACGATCTTGATGTGGTTGATGTTAGAGGACAAGGCTATGATAATGGATCTAACATGAAAAGTAACAAACAAGGTGTGCAAAAAAGGCTTTTAGAATTAAATCCTAGAGCATTTTATACTCCTTGTGGCTGCCATAGTTTGAATTTAGTTTGCTGTGATATGGCTAATTCATGCTCTAAAGCAATATCATTTTTTTAGAATAGTACAATGTATATATTCTTTATTTGCTTCTTCTGCAAAAAGATGGAAAGTTTTATTAGAGTATACTACTTTGACTCCTAAACCTATGTGACAAATACGTTGGGAAAGTCGCATTGAAAGTGTCAAAGCTCTAAAATTTCAAGCCCCAAAAAGGTTGAGCCACCACTGGTAGAAGTACCTGACATTACAAAAAAAATGACCTTTAGGATATGTAATAGAACAAAATATATTTAATCATTGACTAAATAAACACGTCTTACAAGTTTTGCAACAAATACAAAGAAGTTCTAAAAGTTTCTAAGTAGTCTAAAAAATAACAAATAATAACATTTAACAACAAATAACTATAAATTTAATCCTTAGCAACTTCAAGGCTCTAGCACCATCTGCACTAGCACTATCTGCGCCATCATCACTAGCACCAGCACCATAATCATTGGCTGCAATTGCAATATTGAAAATTTAGTGGTTAACAATCCATCAAATATCTAAACAACTCAAACTGCAATTGCGCATATATTAACAAATTTTGCCGTTCACAAGTATATTAAAGAAATTTTCATTCACAAATACTATACTTGTTTTAGTTTGGCCAAAAATAACTTAGCATAATCACAACTAGACAATGCTGACAGCATAAATTATATGATCCACGCTCCTAGACAATCCTAAATAGACATTTGAAGATGGACATTTACTGATTGTAGGCAGGACCATCTTTGTACAAATTGTTTGATAATGAAACTTTTATGAAGTTAGAAGTTAAATCCTAACTATGACTTGAAACTTTTTCAATTATAGCAAAGGCCATGCCAAGTTGTTACTTGGCTCATATTAAAAATTTCTTGACTGCTACCTATACAGCATGTCCTGCAAAGTGGAATACATACAAATTCTGAGCAATAAAAGTATATATCAATAAGAGAAATTAAAGTAAATACCTATAATATTGGAAGAAACCTGAAATAATTCATGACTACCCGACCAATGGAAACAGGGAAAGTGACCTTTGCATCATACTTCTAAAGTTGCATTATCTCTGGTGCCATGTAAAGTGGCGAACCACACAACGTTTCTGCAAGACCTCTAGGTTGCAGAGATCTACAAAAGGATATGCGAAATACGTTAACATTGAATAATTTCAGAGAAAAGGCATAGGGAGAACTACCTCAATAAGAGTTGTGTGCTTGGTACATGTCCAAGTGTCAAACTTTCAAAGAATTGTAGTGTTTGGCAGCCATGACTTCCCTGTGTCATGTCTTATTAACATGGGTGCCCAAAGATGAAGCAAAGTGTCCAGGTAGCAGTAGTGCACTTAGTTTAAAAATAAGGAATGCTCTACATCTTCCCCATGTCATGTCTTATTAACATGGGTACCCAAAGATTAAGCAAAGTGTCTAGGTAGCAGCAGTGGACTTTAATTAAAAAATAAATGATGCTGCTTGAATCCCCTATAAACAACTGATAGAGAGGTGGGGTTCTGAGTTCTATCCCAAACAGGTACACGAATTGTGGTTGCCTAAAGAGACAGTTAAACATAATGTTTATTGGGAAAGATCCCCCTCCCTCTGCAGTACTCAAGTACAACATGTATCTTTCCGAACCTATATGAAGCAACAAAAGAAAAACATAAACTTAAAGAAACGTGGTATTTAATCTATATAGCACAAAATCTTAAGCTTGACTGTTAGTGATTCAGCTCCACAGTGTCCAATGGAGCCTTTAACAACATAGAAAAAGGAATTGCAGGGCAAGATCTGACTAACTACCAGCGATCTCTGGTTGCAGGGTCTTTCTTGGAACTACTACTGCCACTGGTTTATCATCCTCAGGATTGACTAGAATAAAAAATTTGTAAAGATCCCCAAATTTTTCCTAAACAAAAATGGAGCACCAATTGAGTGAACAAAGAATCAGCCAGAACTTTCATAAATGCAAAATGAAACAAAGGGACGTAGGACTAAGGGGGGACAAAATCGAACACCAACATGCAATAAAGCCACCTCTCAACAATTTTCAATCTTCTCTTTCCAAACAACAAAATAAAAAGAGAGAAACAAGAAAGAGGACCTGCTTCTTCCTGCGAACCAAATTCCAAATACGCCAACGCATGTTCTCCAATCTCGTGTTCCGCTCGTGCGGACTTCTCGTCGATGCAGCCTAAGCAACGAAAATCAATCAAATTCAAATATAGTAGTGAAAACGAGAGAGAGAGAGAGAGAGAGAGAGAGATACAGCTAACGAAAAATGAGAACTTTTTTGAATGAGTACTCGAAGCCAGGAGCGGTGGAGATCGGTCTCATCGAAGCCGGTGATGACCTCCTCCACGAAATAACGGGTGGGGCTGGAATGGCCTCTCTCTCGGAGCAAAAGCGACGACTTCTTCGCATCAGCGGCGGACGTAGGAGAAGCTTGCCGTGGGTAAAGGTTGAGGAAATGAGGGCGAGCAGATCGGGTGACGTTCGTTTTCATAAAATTTGAATATTTAGGTGCATTGGCGCGTGGAATTGTTAAAAGGGGTTGGTGTGTTTAAAAAAAGTAATAAAGTATTGTATTAAAATACGTGTATGTTATGATGTTTAGATTGTAAAAATAAAAGTAGAATACAAATCCTACAAAAAAGTTCAACACAAACATACCCACTTTAAAAAGGAAGGCAAATTTTTCGGTACAGGGCGCGCGGCAAATTTTCTCCTAGTTTTTCTTTTCCTTTATATTTTGTTTAATTTATTTTGATTTGTATAACGTGCTTATATAAATATGCATATACTTATAACTATCCATTTTTAAAAATTTTTATTTTATTATATAATAAATTGAGTCACAATACATGTGGGTCCACTTATAAACTTATACATATCACATTGTAGTAAAAAAAATTTGCAGGTACACTTATATAACATTGTTGTCACATATATATATATAATTAACCTAAGTGCTTTATATGTATGTACCTATCTATGACTAAATTATAGCTTCTAAGACCATATATTAAGTTATGTACTTTAATTACATAAGCTAATCTCATAATATATTATTGTTTGAAATTAAATAATATGTCCTAGTTAAATAGTATTATATTACTATTTATGCTCATTGTAAGTATGATAATAGATGTTTTATAAACTACTTAGATGTAGTCAAAAATATGCAGTTATTATAACAACCATATATATAATTTAAAATATATCATATAACAATTTCAATGTTCATAACACTCTCTCTAATTCCATATTTATTAAGTAGGTCCCTTTAAAATAAAAATTTTCAAATACATGACAAAATAAAATTATATATTAAAAAGAATATAATAAGATATAAAATAATTATTTACATTAATTAACTTATAATTAATAAATAAAAATTTTATTTTAATTAGACCTATAGCAGCGTTTGTGTCAACAAACACTGCTATAGACCCACCTTTAGCAGCGTTTGTTGACACAAACGCTGTTAAAGGTGGGTGCTTTAGCAGCGGTCACGATGACCGCCGTTGTAGGTATCGAATTTCTAACAGTGTTTGTGCACAAACGCTACTAAAGGTGGGTCTATAGCGACGGTATCGACCTTCGCAACAAAGACCGCTGTTAAAGGTTTGACTTTTAGCAGTGTTTATGTAAAAACGCTGCTAGAAACCACTTATAGCGGCGGTCATAGACCACCGCACCGCCGTTAAAAAGACTGCTGCTATAGATGGTTTCTAACAGTATTTTTCACAAACGCTATGAAATGGTGTCTTTAGCGGCGTTTTTGGCGATCGCGGCTAAAGACAATTTTTTTGTAGTGTGATAATTATACATAAAGTGCAGCTATATTTCCCACGACTAGCTAGCTAGTCCCTTATTATTAATATGCCAAGTACTTATCCGAACAATTGACAGATTCTAAAGTCTTTTTCTTTCGAGACTTGATAATTTAGACGTAGAAGGATATCTCAACCTCTCCTCATCCACCCACCCACCCACCCACTCACCCACCCACTCTCCCGGTGCTACAACCACCACTAGCTAGAAAGGGGGCCATTTCCTTTCTCTCATTTTCTATCTTTCTTTTCAGCAAAAGATGCAGCAGCTGAGACGTTTAGGGTTACACAAATGTAGAGAGAAACAGCTAGAGGAAAATTTGTTGTAATCCAATCAACTAAAGTGAAGAAATTGACAAAAGTGTGACCTTTATACATACATATTCTTTTTGTGATAGGGGCAAGACGGTTCGTAACACTCAAATGAACTCTCTTTTGTTTTTTATTTTTTTTTGATGTTTGGTTTTTTTCTTCGGAGGAAACTCTGATCGCCAGTACTCATTACAAGTTCTCAGCACTGAACTTTTAACGCGCAAGATTTTTACAAAAGGCTTTCTGGAAGGTGTTTTTTAAACGAAGAATATATGGAGAGGGATGGGCATGGAATAATTTAGCATTATTACTGTTCACGCAGCGATGCCAATCAGATCATTTAGTGCAGCAGTCAGTGCACGCAGCCCCCGGCCCTTACAGGATTTGGTTTGTGGGAAAGCGAAAATCGCGCCCCCTCGCATGCCAATATACGTCAGTGGGAAGCCTAGCATTTGGTTGCTACGAAACACGCGCATATCGGCATAAATTGACATCGTGCTCCAATTATAGATGGAGGAGGGAACCAAAAAAGAAAACACCTACTCTAGACAAGGTGTTAATTACATTGAATATCGAACTATTTCCTCGTTTTAAGTTCACTTCATGTATATACAATATTCCACGATTGATAATTATATTTATTAAATTCAATTTCTTCTGAACTAATCTTTTTTCTGCACCAGCAAGATTGAGATTCTTTCCAAGTTTATTTCTGAATTAGATGATACAATTTGGAGAAGAAAAGATAATGTGTATTAAATGTTGTAAAGTTAGTACAATTAAGATTGAAATTCTTTCCAAGTTTATGTCTGAATTAGATGATATAATTTGGAGAAGAAAAGATAATGTGTATTAAATGTTGTAAAGTTAGTCGTGTCCGACAATTAATATGATCAATATTAATTTTTAATGTAGGGCTCACATATTGTATTTAAATTTTTCTCTCTAAAATAGATCCTTTAAATATTATGTAAGACATGAAGTTTGGAGAGAATTTTGATTCGCATGTGGATATTATGTTACACCTATACGCTATTTATAGGAAGATCCCTTCGTTAAAGAATTATTCACGAGTATATATAATATTTTGAAGGTTAATATATAACACTTCTTCCTTTTCTTTAAAAGGGGAAGCTTAATGGGTATTCTGTCATGGCCACGAGTCTAGTGAGTGGGTTCTAAGTGCCAACGAATTGTATGTCGTGGTGGTTATTCTATAGCCTGTACTTCAACACAACAGTAATCTGCGGGATGTTCTCGGAGAAATCCCAAGATTAAACCAAACTAAATAGGCTAATAGCCTTATAAATTGTACAAATTTATTTTAGCCCCGACAGGGCACCATATTATTTAATAACACGCGCATAAAATTGACCTCGTGTTCCAATTATATATGCAATTATAGATACATCCCCATCATATGATCATTCTTCTAGTCCTTTGGGAAACTCGATGAAGGTTCATGATACCTTGGTACTCAAATTTTGCAACTTCATGATCAATTTTAATCCATATTACAACCATCCAATCGTGCACCATAAATTAAATAATCAAATAACTTTGCAGCGCTAGTTACGCTCACTACAACAATCCAATTTTCGCGTGTTGTTGCACAATAATGTTGGAACACTTGCTAACTGTTAATTTGATTGCGTTCTTTTCCGTTGGAATGCTAAAGAACATTATTGTAATTATGTTTGATACCGGTCGATGTTGTTGTGACTAGGGTCTAGGCGTCCTAACGACTTATATCTTCTATTACAATGGAAAAATTAATTAAATTATTAAAAGCTTAAAATTAAAATGTCAGAATTAAATGAATAATTTGCATCTAAACTTAATGCTACATAAAACAAAACATCATACACCAAAATGCTAAAAATCTAAAATTCAAAGAATAATCATAATGTAGGTAAAATGTATACAACCCTTTGTGAATAAAAACGTGTTATCAACCGTTTGGACAGTCATGTCTAAACACGAAGCTTCAAGTAGCGTCTAAACGGTTAAGAAAAATCGTTCGAGACTAAACACAAAACGGTGCGTCTTAGTTACAAGTGTTCGAACGGCTAAACACATCGTTGGCACGTTGTTGGACAATAACGTTGGATCACTTGTGAACGGTTAATTTGGTTGCACTCTTTTCTGTTGGAAGGCTAACTAATGTCATTGTGATTATGTTTGATATATACCTTGTCGCTGAAAAGGTATATAAACATTTATTCTTTTAGAAAATGATCCCTAAAATCAAGGAAATTTGAATTACATGCCTAATTCAAAAGGAAACTAATCTTTAGGATACCTTCTTAAATGGCTCGATACTTTGCAACTATTAGGGTTTCCGCTGTCTTCCGTCGCCCCTACACGGAGGTGCCACCGCTTGCACCTCCATGGATGGTTGATGCTCTTCCAACTCTAGGACTGTCCTCTACACTTCCCCTTCTTGCACGCCATGGGTGGTGGTGGCTGTCGGTGGTAGTCTCACTGCCTTCCTTGGTTGTCTTGGTGGTCGTGTTTGCTACTGTTTGGCTTGGCTTTGGTGGCCAAGATCCTCATGTGGCACCAAGTCATGGCAAGGCCTTGTGTGCTAGTCATGAGCTTGTCATGTTATGTCTGTGGCTGGCTGGCATGCTAGGCATGGACATTGCTGGTGTGCCATGCCTTGTCAGGGATGTTGGTGCGCCTGGCTCGCGTGCTCTTAGGTCATGTCATGGCCCGGTTGTAGTGTTCTTTCTCGCGCGCTGTGGGCTTATAGGTGCTTGATTATCGAGATGCTCTTAATGCACTTGTGAGTCCAGACCAACTCTTCAGGTGGACTCCACAACGTCTCCACGAAAGGTCCTCAGCCTACTTTCGCGCCCCCACTAAGTATACCTTGAGTGCGATGCGCTAAAAAGTTTCTAACTTTGAAATATCCGTAAGGCCCTACTAGATTCTAGGCTTCATTCCCATTCGATTACATAACATAATATAGTCCACACGAAGGACCGAACCGGAATCATTTTTGTTTTTTTAGATCGAAAATCGAAATAAATTGATTCCTGCTAATTTTTTGTGATTATCTCAATAAATTTCGATGTGTGGTGTATGCCTAGTCGTGCAGATTCACAAGTCGGCCTAACACGCATTCCACCTTTCATTGCCTAAGTAGGAGTAAGAAGTGCGTAGTATTGCGAGAAATTAAGCCAAGCCTTGTGGAGACGAGACGCAATGTTGACTCTGACTGTAGGTTTTGATACGTTATACAGCAGGGAGCTAAGGACAATTCAAGTCCTACTTGTTGTCTTAGCCCCCCACCCGTTCCTTTGAAGTTTTTGAGCCAAAATAGTGTCCGCTAGATATTAGCTCCCTGACCCGCTGTTGAACCTTATATTTGTGGGCGCTCCTTTGTCACCGGTTGCCCGCACGGCCAATCATTAAGTTGGTGTCCTCTTACGTATCAACCGAGGCTTTCGCTCTGGCACGTGTAAAATCAAATTTCCATTTTTGGCTGCTTACTTACTTAGCAGCACCAGGTGTGCTACACTCGACATATGTGGTGGCTCTACAGGCACTCCTCAAATCACATTTTCATAGGCGCTTACAACCCCATTTTAGTGTCACTCTGTTCTACAACAAATACAGAAGGGGGCTGCTCATTTTGTCACACGAAAACTTTGTCCTCCCCATTTTTAAATAATCGGGACATTGTGGGACCTGCCTGCCGTTTTGAGCTGCTGAAAACAGTCTTTACTGCTACCCAACACACTTTAATGGAATACTTTACTTCTTTGTCCCGCTGTAACTTCATTTAAAATCAACTAATATTGGACGAAATTAAGTTTTCTTCTACCAATTTTCTCCGCGCACTAAAAATCTGAACTCCTTATTACATATGTGCTTTCCTCTGAACAGTAAGGTGTGGTTGTCCTCTTTACCCCGAACACCACCAATTGTTTGATACCCACCATTTTAAAACACCCGCAGGTTAGTTGTGCGTATCAAGCGACGGCCACCCTAAGGTAATTAGATGTTGGAATTGATACGACCGACATAAGGAAGTAATTATTTTCGGCTTTATAACAGCAGAGGTGCTCCTTGCCACGTAACAGTTACAAGGTGCTTGTTTGACTGCGTTGACGGGTTCTAATTAGACCCGTACCACATCCTCATTGCGTCTCATACCCCAGTTAACGAATATGCTCTGCATCTGTATATCTCCCCTTGTATTCGGAGTTTCCCAAGTGTCTTATGTTTTGTCACTGTTCTTAATTCAATCTTCATAATATCTTTTTATCGAGCATGGCCCTGTCCCCCACTTGAATTATTTATGCAATTATAGGTACATACCAATAGTGTTAGAGTCTAACAAACGGATTGAAATCCCTGCG
>CM025856.1:496796-595047 GCA_003952965.2 Morella rubra
CCAATGACAGCAAGGAGGGTGAAAGGATCAGTGAAATTCGTGTGGGAATTAAGGACTGGTTAGTTAAATTTTTTCAATTCTGACATAAATAAATGTAGCATATCATGGATTAGTAAAAGCCCATTTTAAGGTCACCCAAGTTTCTTCCTAGATAAATAATTTTCTCTACTCTTGTCAAGATCCATCTCTGGGCGTTTCGGAAAGTGATCAGAGATGGCATACTTGTCTATAAAATTGTTTTCAGGAGATACTAAAACAGAAAGACAAGCACTCACAAGATTTCTGAATTGACATTGCAGGTGGACAAAAAGCAAGTATGCCTACTTGAACCAACCAGCCATCGAGTCCCTGGATGCTCCCAAAAGACGAACCTCTACTTACTCTCCCAGTTGTCTATCTTATAAGCCCACCCCCCTGTATCCTACCTCTCTTGGGGTGTTTTAGACCATTGGAGCTGCTTCAATTGATTGTATTTACTTTAAGCATTGTTTGGTGTGCATAATGTGTCTGCTTTTCTCACAAGTATGCTCAAATATCTTGTATGGTTTCTGGAAAAATCAAATTGAAAACAGCCTCTTTGCTGATTTAAGTTGTGTGAAGGGTAAAGGTCCAAAACCTTCTTCTCTTGTTCAGCTGTGCTGCACAACTTTGGTGTCTCCTCCACACGCTCTGCGCATTACTTCTTAATTTTTGTGCAGAATAAATAAATCACCTTATTTAAGAAGTTGCCGTCTTTCAAATGCCAATCAATTGTGATATTCCAAGTAACCAATTCTCTCCGGCAATGCATCAAACACCATCATGCAAAGAACACCCAAATCACGAAATCTTGCCCGCCACATACCCATCAACGATCGAGATGGCACAAACCCGCTGCGACAAGTTTCTCTTTTGGATCTTTGGACCCGGGTAGGGTATGTGGCCCTTTTGGCCTGGTTGTGTGTGTGGCCTTAAAAGGCCGTTTTGGTTGAAGCGCCTAAGGCCTACTAGATTGTGACCTTTAAGGCTTGTTTAGACTTTAATTATTATTATTGTAATTACCTTCTGTTTCGCAATTGCCTATAAAACAAAGAGCCACATGCATATAAACAAAAAGTTATTCTAATTATATAAAATCATAAAAAAAAAAAAAAATCGTGTTGCCTATTGGACCTCTCTACGAGCCTTCAACAAATAAAAGGTAGGAAAAAAAAAACCCAATTTTCAGAAGATGCATTGGACCATTTCATTGTTCCAACTTGAAATGAGCTTTTTATATTCTAAAGTCCAAGCACAATTTCTTTCTTATAACGTGCATAAAAAAAAAAATCATAACATAAAGTCGTATGATATATTACTGACTCTGTATCGATATATATATATTGTCTTCCTGTAAATGAATATTTAAGTGCAAAATATTGCTGACTGCAATCCCATAAGGAAATATATTACGTGCAGCAAAATAGGGGCTGAACAACTAGGCAATTTTTATTTTTTATTTTTATATTTTAGGAGATCAAATGAAAATCGGATTAGGTTTAGATTAGGATCCCTTTTAAAATAGTTTTAGGTACGTAGAAATCATAAAATTTGAACTATTGGTTAATATAAATTGTTAATTATGCGAATATATTAATTTAAAACATATCTAAATATATATTAAACGCAGGTACTGTGAAAGGACATTACACGCTGTCGTTGCGTAGCGTAGACCACGTCGTCGGATTCTAGCCCACCGTCTCTCTCTCTCTGCCACCCTCCCTTCCCTCTCTAGACTTTCTTTCGCAGAGAGGAAATAAAAGCGCGTAGCACTTGGTTTCCTATTCAGCTTCAGATCTTGCTTACTCGCTTTTCTTCCAGACCGATCTCTAGGATTTGTGATTCGATTCTCGGAGCTCCCAAAATAATGGCGAAGCCGAGGTACTCCCGCCTACCGCCTCGGAAATCGGCGTCTTCCACAATGATGCTCGCCATGTTCGTCATGCTCATCTTCGTCGTCCTCGTCCTCCTATCCCTTGGAATCCTCTCGATCCCCAGCATTTCCGGTGGAGATTCGCCCAAGGCCAACGATCTCAACTCCATTGTACGGAACAAGTTGGACAGGTCGGTGGTTTTTGTAGTTTGGCTTCCACGTCTCCTCCTCCTTTTTTTTTTTTCATCTATTGGTGGATTGGTGTGATTTTTTTGGTTTTTGTTTCTGTAGGATTGAGGAAGACGAGGGAAGAAGAGAGCAATGGGTGGAAGTGATCTCCTGGGAACCTAGAGCTTTTGTCTACCACAATTTATTGGTGAGCGTTTTTTCCTTCCCTTTACTTTCATTTCTGTTTCCTGTTGCGGAGCTTGCAAATTTTGGTTAATTCGTCGCGTGTCAACAAAAATGCATTCCTTAATGTTACTTAATTTGCTTCCATTAATAGTGCTTAGTTTACGGTAATTTTATCTGCCGGATATGCATTTTCGGGCGAATCGTATATTGTAAAGTTTCCACTGGGGAATAAATTCTAGCACAGGTCATTTTTGCTGGCGATATCTGCTTAATATACTGAGAAAGAAAGAAAAGAAATGGGGAAACATATCTTAGAAGCGCAGTCAAAAGGCAACTAAAAAAGACTGAGTTATTTAATCGGCAGTGTTAGTTATTGTTACCGAGAAGAATATGTGAAATATGGTAGTGTGCCCCTTAAGGAAGAAGAGAAACATTGTTGAGGAATGAAACTCCCTTGTTGGAGTGAGGAATTCACCCATATAGAATCATTTTAACACATTTAAATAGATGACTGCAGCTTTTCAAGGAGTGACAGCTCATTCCATAGGTGCAAGTGGACTACTGCATCTTAGAGTCCTTTGTTGTCAACAATTTGAGAATGAGGCTTAGTTTGAGCGGTTCCATGCCATGATTTGATCTAATACGAGTATTTAAAAAACAAGTTACGTAGAATCGGAGACATATTGAGTTGGATGGGGTCTTAAGATACTTCTGATTTGCATTTTCTGTTACATAATTATGATCTCGGTCAGGTCTTGATCTAGAGTAATCTAAAGTTTGCCAAATGCTGAATATGGTTACCTAATGTGGCAGACCCAGGAGGAATGTGATCACCTAATCAGTCTTGCAAAGCCTCATATGCAAAAGTCAACAGTCGTCGACAGTGAAACTGGAAAGAGTAAAGATAGCAGGTTTGCAAGTTGTGCAATCCCCTCTCATGCCATCTGAGTTAATCTTGAAGAGAAAACTTTTCTCTGCCCTTGGCTTCATCTTTTTACTTGTTTTGGTTTACTTGTTTATTGTTTTATTTTGTTTATTTGTAATCTTTTCTCTTCAGACGTGACACCTTTGACCACCTTGCTATGCAGGGTTCGTACAAGCTCTGGAACATTTCTGGCAAGAGGGCGTGATAAATTCATTAGGAACATTGAGAAGAAGATTGCTGATTTCACCTTTATACCAGTAGGTACGTAGTTTGGGGCCTCCTATGTTTTTTTTTTATTGATCAAGTTGGAAGCTATTTTTCATCTTTGTTTAAGTCCAGAATGAATTTTTTACTGTCTCTTTTTTGTGAAGCATTTGTTGTCAATCTTGTTGTCCAGTGGTGCCAGCATATAGTAAATAAAATTTCTGTTTTATTTCTCTCTTCGTCATTACCATTTGTATGAGAAGAAATTGGGAATAGTTAAGTTTTGTTATATTTCTGGTTGGAGATGACGCTGTTGGACATGGATTTGAGAGGTCCCCCTTTGGATTGAATGAAATTTTTATGTACTCTAATTGTTGAGTGTGGATTGTCATCCTTATAAGGTCTTCAGAAGAATGGGAGAACAGGAAGGAAAAATAAAATGTTTGGCTTTTCATTTTTAGCTTTTATTAGCCTGCTCTATTATTTCTTGGCTTGTAACTAATTAGCTGTTCTTAAACAGAGCATGGGGAAGGACTTCAAGTACTTCACTATGAAGTTGGACAAAAATATGAACCTCATTTCGACTACTTCCTTGATGAGTTCAACACTAAAAATGGCGGTCAGCGTATGGCTACAGTTCTCATGTATCTGTGAGTGACATAAATTCTCTGCCTTTTAAATCCTTCTCTCTTATGCATTTGCTGGAGACCCAACTATTCTCTTTCCATAAAGTCTCCTCTTCCATAATGGTACAGCTCAGATGTCGAGGAAGGTGGTGAGACGGTGTTTCCTGCAGCCAAGGGGAATATTAGCTCTGTGCCTTGGTGGAATGAGCTATCTGAGTGTGGACAAAAAGGGCTTTCTATTAAACCAAAGATGGGTGATGCTTTGCTTTTCTGGAGCATGAAGCCTGATGCCTCTCTAGATCCATCAAGTTTGCATGGTTAGTTATCATTGTTAATCGTCGAGATTTTGGATAAGGCTACTTCAGTTCTAAGTTGTTTCCAGGCCAATAGGCCTTCATTATTGACAGATTGACATGTTCGTTGTGTGTATGTTCATTACTCATGATATGCCCCTTATCATTTGATTGTTATTGAAGAGTTCAGTTCTTCTGATTTATTCAGGTGGTTGCCCTGTGATTACGGGGAACAAGTGGTCTGCTACGAAGTGGATACGTGTAAATGAGTACAAAGTTTGAGCTAGCTACTGTGCTAAAGGTAACAATGTATTTCCAGAATCATTAGGATGCTGTTGGTGTTTCTGTATTTCTACAAGCAAATGAATGTTTGTTAGAGTTATTTGTATGTATGATGGGTATCCATGTTTTGTTCAGAGACAAGCGCATTTTGGAAAATATCAAGACATTGAGGGTTTCATCTTCCTAACACCATCTATAAGGATATCTTCTTTAGTCACGATTTTACACCAATTTATTCCGCATTTAAAAATGGAACTTAATATTTGGACATGATATGCTGGTGTTCTGAATGATAAAGTTCTTGAGGTTGGGAGCATTTCTCAGATTGGAATCTACCACTGATTAAGATGCATATCTCTCAAATGACAAGGATAGTTTTTAGACTTTGTGGGTGCAATTTTGAGAGCATAAGTATTTTTGTTTTAGGATTTTCCCTGGTTGTATTGGACTGGAAGAGTCGTGCTTAAATATCAAACAGAGCAATGCATAACATGTAGCATTAGCAGTAATGCCTTGCCTGAACTAACAAAAACAAATGTTTGTCTAGTCTAGGCTACAAACTCTTTCTAGCATATAGTAGATCATCACACTAGTTTTAGCTGAGATTGATTGTTTGGGATTTAGAAGTAGTTGTTCATATGGGCATCTCATTTGCTACTAAGCCTTTTGATTCGGAAGAAGAAAATTATGCTGGAGACTTGAATGATTTCTTGTTCGAAGGGTGAAAAAAAAAATGAATGAATGAAGAAAAAACCTAAAAATTTTGGTTGAGCTTAGGTACTTACAGTCTTGCCGCAGAAGCTGAGAGCTGGAATATTGAGAAATGGCTGTCAATGAACAGATCAACACTTTCTAATATATTTTTTTCTTATGTTTTTAGATTTTGGTGTTGCACTCTTAAACCACAAATTGTTGCGCCCAGATTATATTTTATCTGTTCTGTAAAACAGCTGTTTTGTCCCCTAAAGTCGATGCACCTATTCTTGGGCAGGTTTAGATGAGATTCTCATCACATTGTTGTACTCTATGCAAGTCCCAGTTGGAGCTCCAGCGCTGTTGGGCCTAAAGTCTCATTTGTGACTTTATACAGAGCTCAATGCCTGCATGCCACAAATTTTGATGTACTGCCAGCCTTTTGCTCACATTTTTATTTGGTAGCCCTTAAGATCTTTATGACCACGAATATAAATAAAAATGAAATTTTTGTTTGTACAAACAAAAGTTTAGGACATTTATGGATAAGGAATATGCCCAATTAAGTGAAAAACTTTTTGATCCCAATTTTAGTGTCTTCCTTTTCTCTCTCTGATTCATGTACATATGCCTATGTTCTACCTCGAAGCCAATTCCTTTGGGAACCTTGACACTACCATGACCTACTGGGCCTGCCCTAAGGGAATCATCTGCAATGAACCTTGCAACCTAACCCAAATTCCTACTATGGTGATTTCTTGAGTGCTGTTTCAAAGAGTTGGTTTGAACGGACTGCCTTAGCGACCCCTGCCAAGTTTCCTACCTACCATTAATTTCGCCAAGCTTGGAGAGCCTTTTGTTTTCTTTCCTTCCAACCAATTGCAGCCGGATGCTGATCGAGATCCATTGAATATTATTCACAGGGAATCATAGCAAGTGGCTTTGCAGATTCACACGAGAAGTTAAAACCATTAATATCTGCCTGTCTTAAATCCATCAACATAAATAGTGGCATCAAAAAGCCTATTAACCTGCAATCGTACTTGGAAGAATCATGAAAGTCGAAAACTGGCTTGATAATATAGAAGATTTTGTATCCTAAATGATACAATCCTGACAAACACTTGGATATATCCAACCATCCACCAGTCCCATTTATTCGCAAGATGGCTCAGGTGTGCTCCAAAATCGAAACAACTCCGTTTGCCAACCCACGTGGATTATTTGGACAGCAAGAACGTAGACCCGGACACAGAGTCCATTAACCTGCCTTGCTGATTTAATTGGCTGGTTCAATGTTTTGAATTGATCAAGTTTCTGATGACGTACTGTAGAATACCTCCATGATCGAAATAAGCCAGTTCCACCTGCATTTTTAGTAAGGAAAAGACAATATTGGTCTTGGGAAATGAAATTTTTTAAGCAACCAGAGGCCTATTCAGAGAGAAGACAGACAAAACGAAGAAAAGGGAGATCAAATCTGATACCTCTGTGTCAAATCTTAGTGTACAGACAAATGATTTGCCATTGTCTGTCACCACAGTGACATCTTGACCGGGCCTAATCTCATTCACACTTTTTGGAAGGTCAATGCTATATCGGTCATGGCCGGTTAACCCGAGACTCTCAGCATCCTCCCCAGACTTAAAACATAGCGGTATAACACCCATGCCCACCAAATTACTGCGATGAATACGCTCAAAGCTCTTTGCTATGACTGCTTTCACTCCCTGGGGAAAATTGTCGTTTGAAGCCATTAGACAAAAGCCAAAAACAAACAAACTGTAAATTGAATGCAAGCACTACGAAAGATGTACCAGTAGCATTGGCCCCTTGGCAGCCCAATCACGAGAACTTCCACTCCCATACTCAGCACCAGCCAAAATAATCGTATCGTGCCCCTCACTCTTGTACCTCTGTACAAAAGGAATCAAAGAACCAATGCATCTGCTTAAGAATTGTACTAGGACAGCTTCATTGTGCAAAAAGGAAAGATTGACCAGCAAAATTAACAGACATATGGAGCTAACAATCGTTGTCATCCATTAAAACTGTTTCTAGGAGAGATCTATATGACCCTGCAGTGGATCACTACATTATCCAACACAAGTACAGCTACACGATGAGCAAGACTGTCTTAGAATAAGCTTTACCAATCATCCTTATTAAAGCATTAGAACAACCAAGCGGGTTTTCAGTCATTTTATGCTTAAGTTTCCTTTCAACTCTAGTTCAGGCATCAGAGGCTAATATGTCCTTACATGACCATATGTTAAAGGTGATTTTAGAGGAAGTTACCATGGCAGCATCAAACACAGTTAGTTTCTCGCCAGTGGGAATATGAATGGTTTTTGGCCCAACTTCTCCTTGTACTAGTTTGTTGACAAGGCGAATATTGGCAAATGTGCCCCTTGCCATCACCTCATCATTGCCACGCCGACTTCCATAAGAGTTGAAATCTCTCCTAGCAACCCCACGATCTAGAAGATATCTGGCTGCAGGACTGTCTTTGTGGATGCTTCCAGCTGGTGAGATGTGGTCAGTTGTAATGCTATCTCCAAAGTTTAGCAAGCAGTAAGCATTCCTCACTCCATGAGGGCCTGGAGGAGACATGCTCATATCTTTAAAGTAGGGGGGCTCATGTATATAAGTTGATGTTGGGTCCCAGGAGTAGAGAGTGCCAGAAGGTACAGACAATTGGTTCCACATTGGATTTCCCTTGGTGATTGCTTCATATGTAGCCCTAAACATATCAGGCAGTACACTTGATTGCACCACCTGAAGAAACGGTAAAGAAATAAGAAAATTAGTACTTTTAAAATCTTTCAATCTAAAGGCAGAAGTCGTTCTTAAGCAGGTTGAGCATCTCACATTTGCGACTTCTTCACTGGATGGCCAAATGTCCCTGAAAAATATCTGCTTTCCATTTTTCCCCAACCCAATTGGTTCTGTTTCAAAATCAATATTTACCTGCACAATTGTCCCCAAATGAGAGAGATACTTCCCCAGTGCACATGCGTAGGGTAAGATAAAAGGAAGAACATACCGTCCCGGCAAGAGCATACGCAACCACAAGGGGAGGAGAAGCAAGATAATTAGCCCTTGTTAAAGGATGCACACGGCCCTCAAAATTCCTATTTCCGGACAATACAGCTGCAGCTACGACATCTGGAATTATGCATAAGATCAACATTGCCACTTAAAAAATGCCTCCCATGATTAGCATCGAAACAAGCATTATGTACAAGAAAATATCTACCATTTTCAGAAATCGCGGCCGCCACAGCTTCATGAAGATCTCCCGAATTCCCAATGCATGTTGTACAACCATACCCAACTATATGAAACCCAAGCTGATTCAAATACTTCTGTAAGCCACTGCAGTCACAATATGACTCAGGCATTACATAAAAGGATGTGTTTAGATTCTGAAGATGATATTATAGATGCCTAATAAGTACCTTGTTTGCAAGTATTTGGTCACAACACCAGAACCTGGAGCAAGACTTGTTTTAATCCACGGCTTAACCTAATAAAAGACATATCACCCTCTGTAAGTCCAAAGCAATTGATAACAAGAACACGCAAATATGATTTTTGGCAACAATTTCTCAAAATTACCTGTCAGCCAAAAATTCATTCATAAGATATAACATCAAAGCAAATAAACAACTATTTCAACTGAAATCAGCAGTCGAAATAGATATTTGGTTCTTTTAGCATAGCTCACACTATCCCACACAACTGCTTGCTAATGGAGTTCATCAAACAGCCAAATTTACTAACTGCAACTTCTTGTATCCCTAGAGACCTCTTCTCATTGGATCATATGTACTTTCTTTACTTATCACTTTTGGGGACAATAGTAGAGAAAAGCATGAAGAGGCACCAAAAAGTAGAGACATCTCACCTCCAATCCAAGTTCACAGGCTTTTTTGGCAACCAGTGCAGCTCCAAGCATTACACTAGGATTAGAGGTATTTGTGCAACTAGTGATAGCAGCTATAACAACATCCCCGTGTCTAAGCTGCGCCGGGGTCCCATCAAATGTGAACTCTATGACCTTATTCTGAGATTCCTTTGGTACAGCAAAACCCTGTTATACCATGCAAGAAAAGTAAGCATAGAGAATATGGGACAAATAACTGTTATATTAATCGACAACACCAATGAAGTTCTACTGGCTGTCCTGTTGTAATGCATACAAAAAGTAAGATGTGCATGTCGTAGAAATGCCTAATTCGGCACAGACAGAAGAAATAGGAGAGAAATGAAAGCATGCTCAGACATTGGCAAACAAAGAGTTAAAAGGAACACCAAAGTGAATAAAAAAAAGGCAACCCTTTTCTAGGGTGTGCAGTGTAATAGTAAAATAGAGAGATGAATCGAATTCTCTAGGACTGGTGGATGGTTCACGCCCTGCCCTTTTGCTTCTTCCTTGTAGCTTCACAACTTTATGCTTATTTTACGGCAAGTCTGCAAATCACTAACAATTTTCAGGTGGAAGACACAGCATTCCATGACGACCCACCCTTACATGGAAGGGATATTTTGGAAACACTGCATTAGTAAGTTGCTATTGCTCTTGTATTCCTCATAAAGTTAATATTGATCCCACTCGTTTTCTCATCATTCTCAAGCATTTTATTCATTTTATATGCTTTCCATCAACAATATAAGCTTCTGAAAGGAATATTTACTTATGTTGTTTACAAGTTTTGAAGCCACGGACCTAATACAGATATTTCTTAACCCTTCATCAAGGCCGAGCAACTGTCTCAAACATTGAAAAATTTTCATTCTTCCAGAGTGTTTGGCGGTGCCAGAACAAAATCCCTAAAGGAAATTTGACTGGTCACATGCAACCGTGCACAAGCAGCTGTGTGATTTTCAATCAACCCCGAGAATCAAAACAATTTTCTGCAAGTTTGAAGGTGGTCTCACCTTGAAACCAACTTTATTATTGAGGCATGCATGCCAATCTACTTTCATCTCTTTCAGAGGAACTCGATCATGTGGCCTACACAGAATAAGATTCTAAGAGTTACATCATGGAAGATTTAAATGGAAAAGGACTTGATATTGAACGTGTGACTGAAATCTAACAAAAATGTACCTCTTTGGGCCAGATATGCAAGGTTCAACATCTTCAAGATTAAGCTCTAGATAAGAGGAGTAAACTCTCTCGACTTGAGGCTGAGTAAAGGCAACATATTCACCGTCAGAACCCATATCAGTATGTGTGTTGCATGAGCTTAGGATTAATATAAGATAGATGCACAGTTACCTCCCTGTAGTCCACAAACATCTTATTAGCCCGTAAATAGGCTTCAATCATAGTAATCTGCATGAAAATGAACAGTTCAGTTTTGCTGAACATAAAATAACAGACAAAGTGATTCAATAATGGCTTACAGTGTCAACATTTCTGCCAGTCAGTTTCAGATATTGCAAGGTGACATGATCAACGGGAAAGAAGCCCATAGTTGCACCATACTCAGGAGACATGTTCGCAATTGTGGCACGGTCTGCTAATGTCAATTCACTCATGCCTTCCCCTGCATTAGATAATAAAGACCAACTTCTTCTGTCAGATAGATTAGCAAAACCGGCAACAATGACGACCAAAAGCAATAAAACATAACATGAACCAGATTTGATTGAGGGACTTACCATAGAACTCCACAAACTTGCCAACCACTCCATGCTTCCTTAGTATTTGAGTTACTGTCAAAACCAAGTCGGTAGCTGTCACACCGTCTCTCAGTTTTCCTACTAATTTGAACCCCACTACACCAGGCAGGACCATGCTCATTGGCTGTGTACAAATGAAAAAAGTCAAACATCATTTCAGAAGGAACATTTGGATTAAATAGTATTCCTTCGGAAGAAATTATAGGAGAAGTGAAGTTAAACAAACGTCTAGCGTACATTTGCAATTAGACTTATGTACTACTATAGGCAGTGAAAGAGGCAACAATGTACAAAACAATTTGTGACAAGTAATGTCATTGTGTCAATTAAGCACACAATTAAAGAAAAATTTCATTCTCCACCCTAATAACTAGATAGAGGGCTCCATAGCACTCTTTTACCTGGCCAAGCATTGTTGCTTCTGCTTCTATCCCGCCAACTCCCCATCCGGCAACACCCAGTCCATCTATCATTGTAGTATGTGAATCTGTTCCAACAACACTATCAGGGTAAAGCATGCCATCTGTGTTGAACACAACTCTGCCAAGGTATTCTAGATTGACCTGTAAATCAACAACAGAAACCTCATTTCATGCAGGTGGCTAGAATCGCAGAGAGAGGAAAATCAACCTGGTCTTCACAACCCTAACAGATCACTAGTCATAATAGAAGGGTATATTAAAAGCAGCCTAAATTTCTATTCCTAAACGATGCAATTACCTGGTGGACTATCCCTGATCCAGGGGGAACAACAAGCATGTTATGGAATGCATTGGATCCCCATTTGAGAAAGCCAAACCTTTCTCTGTTACGCTGGAACTCAAGTTCCATATTTGCCTGAACTGCATTTTCTGATCTTGCCACATCAACCTGAACTGAGTGATCAATGACAAGGTCTACAGGAACCTGCATTTACCAAGACCTTATAGTACAAAGCCAAAAAAATATTTACACTCACATAATGTGACATGTCAACTGATATTCCATGTATTAGTGGGGGTTTATCCAACAATATTAGAGCAGGAAGAAAAAAACAAGAAAAAGGAAGCATTAACATACAGAGAACTAGAAATGTCCGACTGATTTCTCCAGACGTAGCTTACCAAAGGGTTAATTTTATTAGAATCTCCACCAAGCCGGTTCATAGCATCTCGCATGCAAGCAAGATCAACAACAGCAGGCACCCCGGTGAAATCCTGAGAACAATTTGCAATGATTTTAATCTTCAGAGTAAACATTACAGAAAATCTCAACTAAAACAATTGAATATCTAGAAGGTAGCTCACCTGCAGAAGAACTCTGGCAGGCTTGAATGGGATTTCAACCTGTTTGGGAGAGCTATTCTCCCAATCAATAATCTTCTCAACATCCTTACTCTTAACCTGGAACTCATCGCAGTTACGAATTGCTGATTCAAGAAGTATCTTAATTGAGTAAGGGAGCTTATCTGCAATATAAACATCAGTCCCACCATCAAAACCCCGACACTAGAGATCAAATTCAGTTAGAGAGAAAATGAATTCAGAAGAGCACAATAGCTTAATTAGTCAAGAAAAGACTCGTCATCTAGTTCGGTCTCAATAAATTTGTGGAGTATGCACGAGGATAAAGTGTTGCAGTTTCAGCATTTGATCTGAACACAAATTTTATGACATTACGTTGAGCAGTTTTACATCACTAATAAAATCTAGTATAGCAAACAGTTTAAAATAATCCTTTCTAATTGATCCACTTTGCAGGACTCTTGAATAAAATCCATTGCAATCTCCGATAAACTCCAAAGAGAATTTAGTGAATCTAACATACAAAACTTCGCGCTCACCGAGAAAAAAAAAAAAACATAGAAAACTTCCCTCAACGTCTCCCTATTTCATTGCCGAGAACTAAGAACACAAAAGCTTCTACTAAGGTTAGTCCAATGGATCAACTCTCTCAACAATCAAAGAGAAAACAGTACAAAATCGGAACCACTAACCGATCCTGGGATCGTCGAGAGCTGGCAAGCTATAGTACTTTCCGAATTCACCACCGCCTGGCTTCTCGAGCGTCTTCAATATGCTCTTGAAAGGGTTCTCAGAAGCTGTGATGGACCAGGCACATTGAAATGAAAATCAAGAGCAGATTTCAGAGTAATCCGATACTTGGCGATCCAAAATAAGAATCGAATACAGATTTTTCATTCGAGAAATTCGAATTCATCGTATAAGGATAAAATAGGAAAAATAACATCGATCAAACTCATGGATACAGAAAGATTACCCATGGTGACGATCGGACTTCCGAGTCTTCGCAGAGGGAGGATCGGGTTTACTGAGATCTACAGAAAAAGAAAGTTCTAGATAGAGGGATGGAGGTTAGGGTTTTGAGTTAGACAAATCGGAGCTCGGGGTGAGAGGCAGAGAGGGTGACTGTCCGAGTTGGAAGATAGAGGCTGACGTGATGGTCGTTTGTCTGTATATACTGTATATTCCGAGTGATGTCATGTTGTTGTGGTGGTAGTTGGAAATGTTGCTTTTTTCACTTTAACAACGGGGGCGATGAAACGGTGTCGTTAAATCCTTTTGAAGGTTTTGTTAGTCTTGAGAGTTTTTCTTTGGTTTCCGATGCAATCGGAGCGTAACCATCTGGACAATATTTTGGAGTGAGACTTGGTAAAATAGATATTTATATAAAATTATAAATTTTAAAATAACAACTTAATTTTAATTAAATAAATTAAGAACTCTAACTCACACACGCGCGTACACTTTAAATTATCATTACATCTCTAATTTAATTCCCCAAACTTCCAATTTTTGACAATTGAATCCCTCCCTCAAAATCACCACTTTTTTGCAAGTATCTCCTTCACTAAAAATATAACCAACCAATAAAAATATGAGATGTGTAACAATTTTAACAATATAAATCTTTGCATAAGCAAGATGTAATTTTTCCATATATACATTACACATTATATATATATAATTTACCCTCTTTATTTTTGTCATTTTCATAATTTGCCATATTCTCGTCTTTTTGCAATATTAGTTTACGTCACTTTGCTTTCTTGTGGGCTTGATTTTTACTTTGATGCTTTGGCGTTTTCTTTGATGTGACCTTGTCGAGGATTTAATCCATAATTTTTAAAAGTAGTCTAAATTATATGGGTTTTGTACAATGTACATTTTGAAATTCTAACTTTAAGTACGGCTTCGGAATGTTTTGACTAATTGATAACGAATGCGAAGGAGTGGGGAACTTTGATCTTGACGGCCTCCGCGCCGATTTGGCCACAACTGATACCGGCGTCAGTTGGTTACAAAATCGATATTGTTGGTGCCGGTTTTACTAGTGACTTAAGAGTTCATTGAAATGACGCAGTTTCAATTAACTCTTCAATACAATTTTGTTTTCTCAATCTCTAGTGACGGTGTATCAGCGGTTGTTTTTAACAGCCTTAATCTTATCTTAAAGTTCAAATTAATTGAAATCAATTACAAGAATCATGATGTTTTTTCCCCTAAGTCTAGTATTCCGTTTAGTTTTTTATACTATACAAGAGGTCTCTTCTTTACTATACGGAAATTATAAGCGCTCACCTTATTTAATGTTAAAGTTAAAGATGAAGAGAAAAGCCATGCTCATTAAATTTGCTAATTATATAGTGACAACAAGGAAAAAAGAAATTATTGGTTAGTTAAAAATAAATCATAGCTAGATTAATGTTGAATGAAAAGGATACGCACTTAACTCAGATGCATGGTTCACGATGGAATTAGGGGAGGCCATGATTCATGACAGCTTAAGATCCTCTAGAATTTTTAAATGTATTTCTTCACATAAATATATTACAATCGTAGATAGTTTTATTAGAATATTGAAATAATCGAAAATTAAATAACTTTATATTATAATAAAACGCCTTAAGATTCTAAAAAAATTTAATCTCATTCGCCAATAATATATCAATCACAGTAAACATTTGAGTAAGGAATAATATTACACAGACGTGAAAGTGGGCCCTCAACTATAAATTTCTAAAAGAAGCTAAAATATTCCGTGCACCGACTTACTATATATTTAATTGACCATTGAATATATATATGCTAAGTCAAAACTAAAAATAAAACCAAATAATATTCATCAAGGGCAAATGCATGGTATCTTTGAAGAGGGAGCCATGGAAGATTAATTTTATTTTGAAAACTCTATGTAAAAGACAATTTGGCTTAATTCAAATAGAATGCATGCGAAATGCCACTACTAATGGCTTGAGAATGTCTTTGTCGTTTCCTTAACAGCCCCATAAAATTTCCATTCATATTTTATATCCTATCTTTCCATAAGCTTCACGAAAGAATTACTTAAGCTGCCATTGTTTTCTCCCCGGAAACAACACGAGTGGATTAGTTGAGAGACAAGATTTTCAATCATTAGTTCGCACGTCAATGGTTTAGCTTAACCACTAATCAAACAAGGGGAAAAAAAGGGTCAAAACATTTATTTATAAATATTATTATATATATATATATATGCAAGTAGTGCAGTGCTAGTGCAGTAGATAGTACTCTAGAAAGCAGGATTAGCTAGGGAGCAAAATCTTTGGTTGTTAACTTGTTACTTATTAGGCTTGGATTTTGCTTCATCTTCTTCCTCAAGGCCTTTGTGGAAGATCATGAAAGTACCAGTACTAGCTCAGCGTATCTTTGGTTTGATGGATATATCATAGCTGGATTACGCAATATAGAAAAGCCATTAGGTAAGATATTGATTGGTCTCTGATCTCCTCTAATTGGGTGCAGACAATGACTTGGGGAGATTCCCAGACATGCATGATTCATGAACCTTGACGGTGCTGAATATATCTGATGAAAAGCAAAACAAAATCGAATAAAACTTGAGGAAAAGGAACAGGAAAAGAATTCCATTTTTTCTTTCCTTTCATTTACTGTAGTTGAATGGATTCTGTTGCGTCCTTTTTCTTCTAGAGAATTCAACTGATCAAGGACGAAGTTTCTGGACTTCGTATTTTAAGAAAGTTTGTGAAATGGTGGCACGTAGCGGTCGCTGAAGGGAAGCCAAATGTCAAACCCGTTTGCTCAGCAGTCAGCACATGGATGTTTCTGAGATATTCATTCACTGTTGAACGAGTAGGGTGGACCGATATATAGAGATTAGAGGAAAGTTCTGCATATGCCAAAAGTCAGTCCATGGCTGCGAAGAATCGTGTAGCTTAAGCCACCATATTTCTGCTAACCACAAAATGTCCATTGCACCGCGCGCGCGCCTTGACTGGACTATTTCCAAACACACGTACGTACGCTTTCATTGAAGACTGCACCGTTCCTAAATATTTATGGCAAATCTATCCATACAGTGATGGCATATTTTCTGAATAAATAATGATTGGAATATCTTTCACGAGTGAGCTTTCATTGTCCGTGGGTTTTGGGGCACCCAATCCGATCGATACACAGTGGAAGAAGGGAAATGGGAATGCTTCCTATTGAACGAGTTTGAGGCCTTTGATTTGATGTCTGGCGCAGTCATGCTTAGTTGAGATGGAAATAACGTACATAACACAAATTGCAAGTATATCGGGTATAATGACAGATCAGTTTGCTCTTATCCACTGAGTTTTCTTCTTCGCTTTGTCCCTATAAACTTTCTTGTTCCTTTCTTGTTGGACTCGTTGAGCTTGAATTGCTCTGAACAAAATATGACGTACGTCCGGGGTTGTTGGGTGAATTTCCAGCAAGAAATCGATGGGTTTAAGGTGCAACGTTTCTCTTGATTATATAGTAACTTCTGCACTCAAAGATGCTTGATACCAAGCACAAACCGACAATTTTCCCCGGAGGAAGAGAGAAGAAATCTCCATTTAAAGATGATTTTCTTCTCAAGTCCTACGTTTAACATCAAAACGTACGGATTTCACCCATCTTTTGAAAAGTTCCAAAACTTCGATTGCTACAAAACATCAACATCATCTGCTAAAAGTCGTTTGTTTCTTTCCAACCCAATCATTAGTTTTATAATATAATTTGCGGCATAAACTTCCACCCAACATAGGATTTGATCATTGCAATTTTGAGCCAATGTTGTGTCCGTAAAGATCAATCAAAGTGCAAGTTTGGTGGGCTATAGAAATAATTTGTAAGGTTTAATTCTGCACATTCGATGGATAGCATCGTAAAATTTTAATAAAGTTTTATTTTTATTAAATACATTTTAAAATTTTATTTTAATTTTTATCACTCATTTGCTACTTTTAATACACTTTTTTTTTAACACCAACATAAAATTTTATAACCAAACGTTACGAAATCTGCCATGAATTAAAGCAAAAAAATAAAAGAAGAAGAAGATTTTTTAGGTGATGGGAATTTTTCCTTCTTCTCTCGATAGGGTGGGCAATCAAGCTATCTAGCTGATTAAATTAGGGAGAGATGGGTCCGGAGGGAATCAGTGTCGCTTACAACCCACCTACTACAGAAAGATATTTCTTATTGCTTAAGACAGTAGTCAATAAAACTGCCAAAAAAAAAAAAAAAAAAGACATGGTCGTATTGTCCTACTTATCCCCACCTGGACTTTCCTATCTCATTCGTGGAAATAAAATTGCCAGAAAATTCAACAATTTGCTGTGGTTTTTGTGGACAAATAATACTCTGCAGATCGCGTCGAATTGTCAAAAGAAGTTTCTTATACCTCTCCCGTGTCTTTGGCAATGAAAGCTTATTCAAATTATTTTATTCTCTGCTAAGCATTCGTTTTCCTCGACCCATAGGTAGGGAAAAAAGAAGGAATTTTGGTAGAAAACAGTTAGGGAGAGGGAGAGAGAGTTGGATCGAGGAAAATGATAATAATAAAGCTATAAATGCGAGTTGGTTGATGTGGTTTCTTTCCGTAGTGCTCTTTCTTTTCTCTTAGGGACTAAGCATACCCATCTCTTTCCATTTAATATGGGGTTTTGAACCAAGGCTTTAAGATCAAGAAGAGCTGAGCTATATATAAAGCTTCGATTTTTGTACAATTCATGACCGAGACGATGGATTTTATTGCACGCCCATCTGTCTTTGCTTCCGCTTCACCGTCTTTGTTTGTGAATTTCGTTCGAAGGGTTAGAGAAACTTTCCATTTCGCGGTGTCTGCGATTCTTGGGAACATCTTCTCTGCGATCTTCACCTTCTTCTTTGCATTAGGTTGGTTTGCCTGTCTCGTCCTTTTCGATATCTCTGTTTGTTTCTCAAACATCGTGCTATACACGGACTACAACCCCAGAATTGGCATTAGATTCTTGATCTGGTTTTATTTTCTGATGTGGGTTTTACAAAAAAATTGGATATTTGGTTTGGCTCAGTCTGTATATCTCTATTAGGCCGTTGCCACGATAAAATTTGCTTGTTCTTAATTTCTCTTATCATTGAACTGCAAAACAAAAAAAAAAAAAAAAAACTTCTGAATCTATTGAAGACAAAACTGAGCTTTATTGGGAATGATAGAGGGATACCATATTACTTCCTGTATTCTGATTATGATTGAATACAACTATAGACGCATGGTGTGTGATTTGTCTTTGTCTATGTCCAGAATACATCTAGAATTACGAGGGGTCTTGTATATTTCCTTGAAGAATTAAGAGATAAGAAAACCTCCATTTCACAAGCTAATTCCATTCCTAAGGTTGATGCTAAAGGAATTGGCGTTGTATATTGGCAGTGGGCACCTTGTTAGGAGCTATGACCGGAGCTTTGATAGGCCAAGAGACCGAAAGCGGCTTTGTCAGAGGGGCTGCTGTTGGAGCAATATCTGGCGCTGTTTTTTCCATTGAAGTCTTTGAATCATCTCTTCTTCTTTGGCAATCAGATGAATCCGGTATTGGATGTCTCCTCTACTTGGTGAGCAATTTCGCTCCTGTCTTTTGTTGATGTGATATGGTCTAAGTTTAGATCAGGAAGGAATTGAAGTTTTGTTTGTTCCTATTTATTTTCAAGCTTCAATTTAATTGCAAATTTTACCCCCAATTACCCCAGTTCATGATTCCCTCAAAATTGTACAGATTGATGTCATTGCAAGCCTTCTAAGTGGAAGACTTGTTCGTGAGCGGATTGGCCCTGCCATGTTAAGTGCTGTCCAGAGTCAGGTAATAATGCAATGTGAATGATAGACCACCTCAGGCAGAAATACACAGGCCATTCTTGTTTGCTAACATTTTTGCCGTGCTTAAATCAGATGGGTGCTGTTGAAACAAGCTTTGATGAAATACCAAACCTCTTTGACACTGGTGGGGCCAAGGGGTTGCCCTGTGATTCAGTAGAAAAGATCCCAAAGATCACAATTACAAGCAAAAACAATATAGATGGTTCTGGAGAGGAAGTCTCTTGTTCAGTATGCCTTCAGGTTCAGCCCATGATTTCACATCTTGTTATCTAACCTTTACTTTTCTCATAGACAACTTGTGAATTGTGGTTCATCTAACCAAGATTGTGAATTTCTCCAGGACTTTCAGCTCGGAGAGACAGTTAGATGCTTGCCTCATTGCCATCATATGTTTCACCTACCCTGCATAGATAAGTGGCTCCTTAGGCACGGTTCTTGCCCACTATGCAGAAGAGATCTGTGACGTTTGTCTCTGTGTAAATTACAGTCAGAAAAAATTTTCTTTTATTATTTATACAGTTCTTAACTTCTAGGGATTTTGTATTTCTCACTTAATACTAGCCAAATTGTCGCTCTTGTAGCTGGAGTTTGACCATTGTACTGCGATCATGTAAAAATCTCAGAGTTATGATAGTTTTTATTGCTACCTTTGATCTGTCCACTCTCTTTCTTTCCCTCTTCTCTGTTGTCCGAGGGAAAACACCCAGCTAGAAAGCGTTGTATTGTGCAAAAAAGGCTGTTAAAACTATGAACTTGTCGGATTAAAGTGTGGTGATTTTGATTGTGGAGAATGGATGGGTAGCTCAATTCATTTGCAGAACTGCTGCTGTGTAATTTCTCAAGACTAATGTAGTAGATACCACTGAGCCGGACCCCCATTTAAAACCAGATGCATATCTCTCGGGCTAAGGCTTTGTTGAAATCGGGAAAAAGCGTAGAATCAAGTATGAGATTCAGAACCTTGACATTGATACCATATGAAATCATTGTTCTTCTCATACGGTTAAGCTATTGGAAAGATATAGATTTTATTATGTGAATTATAATAAGTTGGGACATTATTTCTGTACTCTAGTTGAGATATTCAATGCCTAAACCAGTTATAAGGATTAAAAGAGATTCTTGTCTTCTTGTTTTGCAACTTCTTTTGTCCAAAAGACATACACAAGACACCCGGAAGCCAAAGGAAAACCAGAACACACTAGAGTTTGTTGCAGACAAGTAACCTATTCTCTGGACAAGCATGCAAGGATTCTTCTCAATATTTTTTTTCATTAAATATAATTTCTAAACACCAAAAATCAATACAATGGATAGGGGCGGCGTTTCAGATAGGGCGGGTTTCTTTTTATATGCCGAGATTGCTCTTTTCATGTTTTTTTTTTTTTTAATTATTGTGTTTAATGCATTTAAATAAAAACAAGGTTGCTTCTGCATTTTCTAGAACTTCATTCAACATTGATTTTCACATATAAATTCTGAAAAATTAAAAAACTACTAAAGAGTGACCAAATTCAGACTTGCAAAATACAAAATTTAAACTCAAAAATCAATAATAAAAAAACTGGATAAAATATAACTCCTTTTTTTTTCGGCACTCTTCTACGCAGCCTTTAGTTTTGTTTATACACGGCTTGTTTTTTTTTTTTTTCAGGTGTTGCCTTCTTAGAGTTTGGACCTCGCAGTCGCCGTCCAGGGTCACGTGCAAATGTGTTCTGCGGTTGGGCCGCTTGGCCTTCAATTCACGTGTGTAAGTGACAACGACATCTTGGCCTTCTCTGTTCACGCTTCGGACCATCACTACCATGTTTGATGTGTACTTTCGATAAGAAAAATAGAATTTCCTGATTTATAATGTGACCGTTTAAATTTATATAATCATTCGCGGAGAAAACCTTTTTTATATAAAATACTTCAATAAATATAATTCTATATATTAAAAATTTGAAAAAATTATATTATTATATCATTTGAGTCAAACCTACTTTCGTTTCCTTAATATTTAAGAAAAATTATAAACTTATGTAAATAATGGGGATGTTTTTGGAAAACCAATGAAGTGGTATAACATTATATAAATTTGACACTCCAATTGTATATATAATATTTGGGTTTTTTTTCTCTTTTTTTTTTTTCCCAAACTTGTCTTATAAAATGCATCGATTCGGCTTTTCAAAAAATTATATTAAAACAATGAGTAATAGTATACACTACACTCAAATCAAACTTTCAACCGACCCTATGTATATGTGGCATCATCTGGATTGTGTATTTTATTTATCAATTATGTTTTTTTAAAAAAAATATATAGATGGATGACACGTATATACAAATCTGATTTGTGTGTGGTGTATATCATTACTCTAAAACAAATATGCGTAGTCCATAGAACTTTAAAAATCTCAAAGGAACAAAAAAAATATAAATTAAATGAAGATAACAAAAGAAAGAAATAAAAAGTTTAAAACATTTTTTTGAAGATTTACGTCTTTCTCAACTTTCCCATCTTTCGCCTCCCTGTTAAGTCAAGGGGACAACTTGTTGATTATTTTCCAGCCAGCAGACGAGAAAACAACCCACCAATTAGTCTTCTCCGGTGATTTCTTCTGTTCCTTTTTGTCTCGTTTTGTTTGAGCCAGTTGTTTCGTGTATTCTTTGTTGTTCTTTTCTTTTGAGCCAGTGACTTCGTTTATTCAAGAAAGCCATTAATCTATTCTACTGTCCTTTTACACCCCCCACAAGCTTCTTTTTTTTTTTTCCTTTTTTTTCCCCTCGGCCTTCTCGATGCTTCCGGAGTTCCAAATAGCAATTGGGTTCATGAACAAGATAGCTTTTGCTGATCGAGCGTGATCTTCTCACGTGCTTTCATTTCATCCCTAATGGCTATTGATTCAGTGATTTGCCTTAACACTTACGGCGACACTTGTTAGTCAAAGGTTGAAGAACGGGACGTGGGAACTTCAGAAGCATAAATCATTTGATTTGATAGGAAATTAACGACCATGAATGTAACAATAAACAGTACACGTGAAAGTTGTCAAAACTCAAAAGGATCCAACTCCCTCGACGGTCAGAAGAATGTCATACACGTGGCACATCTATCGTTTGAACCCTCCAGCCATCTAGTTCTAACCCGCTCTAAGTGTCTATTGTGTGAGGAAGAGGTCTGTGCGTGTTGATTTGAACCTGTCATTCCACGCCCTTCTTAGCCACTTCCGAAGTGCTTCAGCTTTCCGTTTCTTATCTCTCGGTTTTGAGTGTTGCAATATGTAAATGTGATATGTGTTCTTAATATATTAGAACTTTACTAAGTTAAATTGGAAGTGTGTTCGTTTTCAGAAGATATGTAGAATGTTGAGTGTTTTGAGAATTTTTAGGTGATATTGGAGGTGTATCGGTATTTGTGTAAAAGTTAATGATGTGTAAAAAAGTAATGATGATTTTTAAGGTTATTGTTTGTAGATTATTTTTATTGCAATGAGTGAAAAAGATAAAAGATAAAATAATATTTAAATTTATGTTTATGTTTATTTATAAAATTTATTATAATTACAATTTTTTTTGAATTTTGATACAAATTTATAATATTTAAATTGATAGTTATTTACTTTTTATTATAATATATATATTTGAAAGTTATTAAAAAAAGCAGAAGAAGAAGAAGAAGACAAACATTAATGTGGTAAAAAAAAAAAAAAATGAAGCAGAACGAAAAATGAAAGTGTGATTGACGCATGGACAAGTTGCAGAGAAGGGGGTAGGCGCAGGCGCCTACTGACATGCTGCAGGGGAAGGGGGACTGACGAGTAGCAGGGGAAGGAGCAGGTATCGCAGAGGACATTTAATATTCGGACGAAATGACCATATTGCCCTTAACCAAAACGTTAACGTTGAATAAGACTGTTGGGGTATTTCGTCTTTTCACCTGTCCGAGTGGTTAATGCGCTGACGTGTGGGGCCATGTGTTTTTCAAATTTCGGTTTTACCCTTCAATACTTATTTCCGCAAAGCACTACGGGAGGGTAGTTGGGTAATGTTCCATAAGCATAGTCAGGATAAAAATGGAAAACAGTTAGTTGCATCCTAGATTTAAACATGTTCGGTTGATTTCGTGAAAACTTGAATGCGAATTTGCTAGGATTCACCAAAACGAACATGCCTAGGGTCTTATAATCAATCATAAGGAATTTCAAGAACAATCTCGGTTAGTTCTTTTGAAATCAAAGCGCAAACGTGAGTAGTGCTTAAATGGAATCATTACAATATATACATTGAATGTTTGGTAAGTTACTGGATAATCAAATAAAACAATGACTAATTGAAATCAAACGGTTCAATCAGTCTCATTGTCCCAATTTTATGGTTCATAACATCATTTTTGTGACTTTAAAATTGCCGCTTGAACCCCTCCAATACCATCAAGAAGCCATGACTCATATCATGTCTCCAACCAGCGACTCAATTCGAGCTTCTGGAGGCATAACCTACTAATAATAATAGAGATCATGGTCGCCAGCTAGTTCCGTACGATTCGTGTAAAAAATACAAGATATGAAATTGCTGATGTAAATTGTAATGGAGCAGATCCAGTGCCTCTTCGGGCAAGTAAAGTATGCACGCAAAGTTTACGTCAAGCCGATATGCATGTCATCTTGGCCCTATGTGCCGTCCCAAAGAGAAAACTAAAAGTCACATTTAAGTCCCATGGAAAGGGAATCGGAAACATGCAGACTCGTGTTTGAAAATTCATTGACTGCTGGCTGCAATACTTCTTTCTTTCTGTAGGAACCAGCACAGTGTGTCTATGTCCTTGTTTCTCTTCATGCGAAGGATGAAACTTGGCCCAGAGTGAAGGCAAGGGGTAAAGCTTGAATTAGTTCACTAAGCTTTCTTTTGAGTAGAGGACTAGCAAGGTTGTAATGGGAAAAAGACTTCTTCTTGAGGTGGCTTCACCGGCACCAGCGCCGCCGACTCCTTCGCAATCAGTGCGGGTAGTAGTACTTCTGATGGGGATTTTTTCTGTCTGGGTGCTTGCGTCTATTTATTACTTCTGCAAAAGGATACGTTGTCCAATTCTTGTGCAGGGTACAGGGCAGGAAGGTCTGTTACATTTGGTGTGATTCCGATACAGCTTTCTTTGCAATACATTTGATTTTTAGAAGGCCGCAAAATGTTATGTATTTTTGTGGACAATTGCTGCAGTTAATATGGCCCAATGCCACTTGATTTAAAGTAAAAAAGTCATTTTATTTTGAGATTGTTTGTTCATGAATGATCAGTTATTCCAAAAAGTCTAAACAGATAGAAAATGGCATTTAGGGAGCTTGAAAGATGAAGACCAGGAGGCCCAGAAAACAAGAAAGAAAGATGAAGATGAGAACATAATGTTGAGGCGGTTCCAATTGGAGGAGCTAGAGAAGGCCACCAACAACTTCAGCCAAGATTGCTTGTTGGGTTCTGGTGCATTTGGAGATGTCTACAAGGGGAGCTTTGGAAAAGAAGGAACACTGGCAATTAAGAGACCCCGTGCTGAATCATACCAGAGCCCTGAAGAATTCAGAAACGGTAAAGCTTCAGTTGAGAATATTTGACATGTTTTTTCAAGCATACATTCACAAGTTTCTGATTTCCTCCATTCCGAAAAAGAGGTACTTAATGTGTTGCAGTGTTTTGCTTGAACAGAAGTGGAGCTCCTTTCAAAAGTCAAGCACAACAACCTTGTAGGTTTGGTGGGATATTGTGAAGAACCAGGTACATGATCAAATCACATCCAAAAGTTGCCCCTCTTCTGTTTGACATCTTTCTCACTTTCTACCTGAAACAGGACCAAAAGGGGGAAAGTTATTAGTCTATGAGTACGTACCAAATGGTTCTCTGCTCGAGTACATTACAGGTAAATTTCAACCTGCTTGAGTACGTTCCCTAAATATATTGATGTTTGTTCAGCTACTGTGTAATTACCATGTAGGAAGAAGACAGAGCTTAACTTGGAGACAGAGAGTAAATATAGCCATTGGAACAGCTAAAGGTACATTCCCCACAATTAATGATCTCTACATTAATTGGTCAGAACTAGAGACAAAATTGCTTTAATGAGTCTGGTTGAAAAATCTACAGGAATTGCTTATTTGCACGATGGGATAAAGCCAAGCATAATCCACCGGGACATAAAACCAAGCAACATCTTAATAGGAGATGGCTACGAAGCCAAGGTTTCGGATTTCGGGCTGGTGAAATCGGGGCCCACAGGGGACCAATCTCATGTCAGTAGCCAAATAAAAGGGACACCAGGATACCTTGATCCTGCTTACTGTTCCAGTTTCCATTTGACCCCATTCAGTGATGTCTATAGCTTTGGCGTTATATTGCTGCAACTTCTTGCTGCTCGGCCTGCAGTTTATACTGGTCGAATTCCGTCCAATTATCATATCATCGAATGGGTAAGCAATCTATGAACTTATTTGGTTAAAACGAGTAGTAGTTTGTGAGTAAAAAGTGTATTTTTCCCTATATATGTTGTATCTAAGCAACTAAGAATGTCTAATAGGAACCCTGGGAAGTTGTCTTATTGAATGAAATGTTCCATTTCAGCAACATCAATAGCTGTTTAAGACAGAAACCTTTGACAGGTTTAAATTTTGGCTCTCAGTAAGCCAATTTTAATGGGAGTTGCAATAAGTCAGCATTCAAATCCATAAACCTGCTATATTATCATGATAAATTACTAATAATCCTCAAAGTATTTGATTCATAGGAAGAACTTTGACTGTTATTTTTGTCATTACCCTGCGAAAAAACACAGGTAAGGCCTAGCATAGAGCAAGCCATCATTGGAGACATTTTAGATGCTAACCTTCTGTCAGAGCCGTGCAACATGGAGATGATGCTAAAGATGGGACAACTAGCCCTAAGATGTGTTGTGAAACTACCCAAACAACGTCCTACAATGACCAAGTGTGGCAAGAACTAGAAGGAGCCCTGTTTTCAGCTGACAACTTCATCAACTTGGAGTCCTCGGGGGATTTTCTAAGCTCAAGCCTGAAGTCAAATGACATGTCTCGTCCATCAACAGACCAAAAGCCATGTAGAAGGATGTCCCATGATTGTTCTCGAAGCTTTGACAGCATAGATGCCGTTGGACTGCAGAAGTTCGATGTGGAGATGGATAGTCTCTCCTTCCGAAGCCCTAGCCTGAGGTGTTTAGAGGCTAACAGTCTTAGTGTTGACTTAGACAACAACTACTTGAAGGGAATTCATGAGGATACAAGGAAGAAGCCCAGTTGAGAATGTAATGTAGGTAGTAAAAGATTGAATCTAAATATTCCAATGCAAGATCCTAGCTAATCATGTGTTTTAGCTTTGGCCAAGCACCTTCTTGTTTATGAATTATAATGAGAGAATTGCTGATATCCCTTGCCATTATACGTTTGGGCAATTAAAAATTCTGACATCCTCGAGGCCCTTAAACAACTATAGCCATCTGCTATCCTGTTGCTCTCTTTGTTTTGTTTTGTATTTTTGAGTATAAACTCCGAGAAAGTTAGACTGAAGTTTTTGAACCGAAACTTTACTCCCCCTCCCCAGATCTTCTTCTTCCTTTTCTCTTCTTTTCTGCCCAATTCGAAGTCAAAGCCATCATTTCACTGTTCTCACAACAATTAACTATGGTTAGTAGGTCACAGATAACAGCATAAAGGTCAATAAAAAACTATTTTGGAATCTCTGTTTTGCGGCCTTTTCAGCTTTTGATTGAACCACCAGTTACCTGAGTACAAAATGCACCAAATTATCTTTGTATATCAGCTTCAAAGTTCTCTGCCAAGGGTAATGAAATTATGAAGCCATTTCAGACCAATTGGTGTCACTTCAACCTAGTGCCCACTGGGCATTCACAAGCAGAAATATCTGAAAAGTGAAACGACTGAAACCGAAACTTTGAATTCAAGGGACGATATCTCACATTAATTTACAATAACACAAACTGCAGAATGAGGGAGGGTGGAAGTGGAGAAAAATGAATCCGTATGAAGGTCATGCCAAAGAAAGAATCATCTGTGTCAACTTTGAAGCTCTCTCCCTGATTCTTTCTTTACCTCAAGTCCACTGAAACTAAATAAAGTACATGTCCCAAGTTAAATGTTACATTGTACAGGGAAAAAAAAAAAAAAACAATGAATTCACCGCGGCTTCTCTTCTTTCTTTTCAATGTTCAAGCTGATAGGCACCATAGTTCTGAGAAGCATTCGGCTACGTACAACTGGCAAAAGAGGCAGCCTGATCAGGAAGAATTAAGTTCCACGGGTGTTGCACAGGGGGCTAGAGATTTTGCAGGGAGGTTAACACCACCTCCTCTCACCGACAAAGTAGGACCTTTTACTGAACTTGCTCTACTCACAAGATTCGAATCAAGAAAAACAATTACAACTGTGATGTCATCATGGAAATGTCGGCGGACCCCTCGGTCAATTTTTTTCAGATCTGAGTATCTCATTTCTCTTTTCTTAGCTGCTTCCAGCAAGGCAGCTTTCAACAGCCTCCGGGCACTTCCCTGCATGAAGAGCAAGTAAAAACATTCCAATAAGTACAAAGACATGAAGCAACAGCATGCATAGTAATTGGACAGCCTAAAAGCCGAAGTCAAAGTTGCACAAAGTTTCAAAAGTAATTCCAAGCTGAAATCAATGATATGGGGTGGATTACAAGGTCAAGCCATCTAAGACAGGAATGTGATTTCTGATATAAATATCTTACAGTGCGCGGGTGGTTTTGGACAATATCAACTGCATCCTGATTGGTAAGGTGCTCCCACAGCCCATCAGAAGCAAATATGAGAAACTGATCATGAGGTTGCAGTTCATGCACAGAAATTGATGGTTCAGAGCTTAAGATTTGCCGCTTAAAAGGTTCACGAAGGCGAAACTTTGAATACAAAGGCTCCTTGTTAAATTCAGGTTTTTTCAGATAGAAATCACCTATAGATCTTGATACCTGCAACAATAAAAATCAGTAGATCAATACGTTTTTTAAACGGAAAATACCTCAAAATGCCACTAAAAATTGCATCAAACAATTTGTCGAAACAATTATTTATTTTAATTCAGATTACATCATCTCCTTTTTTCCACTATTAAAAAAAACAGAGAGAAGGTATGGGTAATTAGATGTTATATACCACACACACACACACACACACACACACATGTGTGTTGAATAAGCAACCCATCCTTGTATCTCCTTTTTAAACTTAAGCCTCACCAGACAAGATTTCCAGTCATCTTTCAAGCAAGGATCACAATGGCCCTCCATACGTCATCTTTTTTTTTGGCACGTTATATGTCATCTACATTCATCACCAATGTGAAAAGGATCCATCTTAGCAATCAATCAAATCAAAGGCTTCTATCATCAGACATGTGTCACGAGTACCGAAGGCAGAGTATTATCATTGTTAGTCATTTTGTCACTTGGATGAAGCACAAGAGATGTAATTCAAACATCAAATGAACTTTGTGGTAGGATTCCAAATTAAAAGGTGCCCAGGGAAATTGGTTGACTTGCCAATCTTTAACTTTTGGCAACATCAATGTTATGCTTTTTAGCTTTTTTGTGAACCATAACTTCCAAAGTGTGGAACACTTGCATAATGAGGCAAATAAAGAGCCTTGCCAAATGAACTTTGTTTCTTATGGTTTATAGAGCATAATGGGATGCATTTTATGAAGCATAGAAACATTACAACTCTGCCGAATCTTACATTACCATCATACATGATTGAGAACATTAGTTGATTGGGTACACAAGTGCAGTCATCTTTTCTTTCCTCTCCATAAGACTGAATTTGCAAACATTCACACGTGCATGTGCAAAAGAAATATGCAAATAGAACACCATAGAACAGCAACTAAAAACACTTCCCCACAATGTTAAGAAAAAAGCTCCTCCTCCCTGAAAAACTCAGAATAAAGTTTAGAGCAATATAGTCCCTCCTTCAAACTACTACCTAACTCTCACGGATATAGCAAGATGTTACACGAGACACCCAGGTTCCTCCCCCACCCCACCACAACACGCACATCTTTGCCACTATAGATAGGAAACATGGCCAAAATAATATTTAGCTGCTCCAAGTAGAAGGATATGACTCAAAGGAGACAAAGGGAAGAATCCACTGCAAAAACCAAAAAAATTGAGATCTCCCTTGTAATTTTTTTCGCTCTTAACAATCTTCTTCAGAAATGATTAGCATCCAGATTAAAATTTATGCTCACAATTGTTACAGTCTTACTCTGTGTGCAGAGTCCAAGATCATGATCATGGACACTGAACTCAGTGACAAAGCCTGAATCGAATGTGGGTTGACGGAACCCCACATTAGTATCACACTCAACGACTAAATCAATGTAATACTGCATGAAGAAATTTCATTAGTACCACAAAAAAAATTCACAGGCTAGGTCACATCCACAGGGCAGGGCAGTTGTAACCAGGTTTAGTCTACTAAGCTGTTTTTAGGTTTACGACCATTAACATTGAAACATCTCCATTCCACACATGAAAGAAATCATAACAAAGTAGAGTGATTATAAGGGCCAGGTGCAAAGGAGTTATCACCTAGTCAAAGAGCTCACCTGTATCAAACCCTTAACCCGCCAAACATTATGCTTTAAAACCACAATATGTGAGTCATCCGGGTGCAAAGAGTGCATCTCCTGTCTCACGGATTCTATTCCTACATTATGCTCTGATGACAGCTGGAGGGCAAGGACCTCCCCAGTGGCCTTGACAAGCCTCCCCAGAACAGCACGGGAATCACCAACATTGGCAATGTAGAGGGTGCCTCCACAGATCACGCCAACCAAGCAGCAAGATCCCACAGCTGCAATTTGGGGTTTCATTGGCCACTGTTTGGTAACAAGAGACAGAAATCCCTCTTCTGTTGCTTGATATGCTTTCCGTATCACGTCCACTGACATGGATTGTTGCTCTGAGGTGAACCCTGCCACACAGCCAGTATTAAGCCAATCAGGATGATCAAGGACTCGGTTACCCTCGTCAAACCGAACAATTCAAGTACCAAACAAAAACACTACAGAAATACTTAAACAAACTTGGATTTAATGACATGAGTCATAATTTCCATATGGGCTTAAGTTTCTTACTCTTTAGATGCTGGAATAGATGCTCATTGATGAAACGTGATGTCTCCGGCCCACCATGACCATCATATACTCCAATGAAGGTGCCGTAAGGGCCAGACTCGAGCAAGCTTAATGGTCCAGACTCAATCTGGCTCTGATCCTCAAGCAAATTGTTGGCCTGGACAACGGCCATCGAGAATTCACCATTCATGTGCTGACCGGTGTCTTTGTACCAAAGTAGCCCATCTTGCCGGCCTGCTGCATCCGAACCTGCATGGACATATCTGTCCGAGGACGGCCGCCAGCAGGCCCTCAGAAAGTTCATCAACTTTGATAACATCCCTCATTTCACCAGGGCCAGCCTCCAATTCCTCCACATCCAAAATGGATGTAATAACTCCCTTTCCGACCAAGACCCCAGCAGCCTCTTCTCCTGCAGACAAGATGTCCACTAAATGAGGGGAATAAACAACATGATACAAATACTAACACCCTTGACCAAAATCAGAATTCAATCATGTAACTGACAAAAGAAAAGAAAACTTTCAGCCTAAAATCTGATTGAAACGAACAATATATGGCCTGAAATCTAAAAATCATCTTTGCTTCTTCTTTGAAAATGAGAAGAACCATGACCCTCAAACTAATACTACCTATATATGAACACCACAACTGAAAGCAAACAACTTAGAGTTGTAGCAAGGAGTAATGGTCAAATCAACCTGCACATTCCAAACTCCAACCATACAATTCATAGACCACATACCATACAATTCAGTAACGTTTAACTACCCAATAACCAATTACAAAAAACTAATTAAAGAAAAACACATCAATCACCTAAATTGCCCCACGCAAGAAAGGAAAGAAAGCCTATTCAGGAGAAAACAACTCACAGAATAATTTGGCAGCTCAATCAGTTCAGGTCAGCCACCGAATAACACCAAACGAAAACGACGGGGATCTAAAGGAAACGGAGCAATACATGTGGGTATAAAAGCGTTAGATCCATAGATCCATCAAATCAAACTGTGGGTAATAGGGTTTTCGTACATGGGCCACACTCTCTTTTCCCTTTATTTTTTTCTCCTCCTCTTGCACTCTATTCTGGATTTAATTGTGGGCGAAAGAGGAGGTACCAGGAAGACTACGAAGGAGATAGAGATAATTGAACAAGAAAAGCTCTCAATCAGTGTGATTTCACTTAGCCCTTTTCTCTCTGTGGTCTTTCTCCAGCAGACGAAGCCCTATAAAAGAATACGAACAAAGCGATGGCTGAAAGCCAGCAATGCATATGGGCAGCCATGGGCTCCACATAAAAGCCAAAGAAAGAGAAAGTAGATAGAAAGAGGTAGAATATAATTAAATAATCATTGTCAATATAATAAGCTCTATTTGCATAACCCCCCCCTTTTTTTTGTTACAGTAACTTTGGTCAAATTTTCATCACAAACAAAATAAGGGGGTGTTTGTTTGTCCAATTGCTCAAAATATTGAGAAAACAAACGGTAAAACACATCATTCTATCTACTCTAGAAGAAAACTATGAAAAATCTCAACGTAAAGATTTGCTGTTAATTCCACCAATTTTATTACTTTTCTCTATTTTATATGGAGGGATAGTTATATTTTCTTCAATTTTCTATGCAGTAACATGTATTGGAGCTTAATTACTAATAAGGTGCACCATGATTTTATATTTATGCCGAGGAGAACCAAGTTCATCGAGTTTGGGGAGCCATGGCCCCTGGCCCCATCCCCCTGGCCCTCTAATTCAGCAGATTTACTGCTCTCTTTAGGCCAAAAAGTTGTTTTTTAAAATTGTTTGTAATTTTTGTATTTTGACCCGTTAAAGTGTTTTTTTTTTTTTTATCGAAAAGACCTCTTTAATATAAGTGTTTGTTTGCTAAAATTTTGAGGAATATTTTCCAAACGAAAACGACAAAATATTAGGGAAACAAACGATATCATAGAATCATAGCTTCGTCCTTATATATAATAGACTAGAGACTGTCACAAATAATTTATAATAATATATTTATTTTTTCTTCTTAATTTTATTGTTTCTTTTCATTGAGAGTAATGCTTTAAGCAACCCACTAAGATGAAAGCACCTTTTCCCCCTCTCATAATGCGTGAGTCGTGACTAAAAAAATGTTTGAGGGGGAGGGTAGATAAGAAAAGAGAGCAAGAGATATTCTTACTAATTACCCATTTCTGTAGATGTTACCATCATTATATATTGTAAAAGAACTTGTGGTGGTCTTGGAATATATGTAGATGTTGCGTGTTATGTGGGTGCTTCATCACCAATAAATATCAACAAAAAACTGAGTAGGACGTGGATATTACATACGTGTCTATTCACTCTCAAGCATTAGATGGACTTGAACTGGTATCAAATCTGATTTGGCATTGCTATCTTTGATCGCCACTCCCTTGCATCTATATATATATTTTTTAATTTGGTGTAAAAAACCACAAAAAAGAAAGAAAGAAGGGAATGGTGATGTGCGTAGAAAGAGGTCTATAATTTGATCTTCAGTAAACCATAGATCATAATCCATTCCAAAAGACAGGAAAAATTACTAACGAAAGTTGCATATGATATTTTTATTAGTGCGATTATATAATATTATTCGACACAGAGAAAATGCTCAGAGTTGAGTTTCTCTAAGCCCTTTCGTCTTCTCACGTGCACTAGGTTCAGTTCAATGCAGCTACTTCGAGCTCCTATAAAGAGCAGACGAAAAAGCAATGAAGAATTAGGAGCACATCATGAAAGGCCCATGGCATGCACGGGAGCCGAAAGCACCAAGAGTATAATATAGCTAGCTAGTTAGGTAACTTGTCAAGATATATATTAAATAATAGCTACAACTCCTTAGAGTTAAATACAGTAAGCATCACAAACCCCTGAAAATTTCATACCCATATTAAACAAACGGAGTCTAGAAGAAAACTATGAAAAATCTCAACGTAAAGATTTGCTGTTAATTCCACCAATTTTATTACTTTTCTCTATTTTATATGGAGGGATAGTTATATTTTCTTCAATTTTCTATTTTTATGCAGTAACATGTATTGTTAAGTAACTAATAACGTGCTTAATTACTAATAAGGTGCTAAATTACCATGATTTTATATTTATGCCGAGGAGAACCAAGTTCATCGAGTTTGGGGAGCCATGGCCCCTGGCCCCATCCCCCTGGCCCTCTAATTCAGCAGAGATTTACTGCTCTCTTTAGGCCAAAAAGTTGTTTTTTAAAATTGTTTGTAATTTTTGTATTTTGACCCGTTAAAGTGTTTTTTTTTTTTTTATCGAAAAGACCTCCTAAAATTTTGAGGAATATTTTCAAAATTTTAGAATCTTTACTTTGGATTTCCATGCCCCAAAATATTAGGGAAACAAACGATATCATAGAATCATAGCTTCGTCCTTATATATAATAGACTAGAGACTGATATATTTATTTTTTCTTCTTAATTTTATTGTTTCTTTTCATTGAGAGTAATGCTTTAAGCAACCCACTAAGATGAAAGCACCTTTTCCCCCTCTCATAATGCGTGAGTCGTGACTAAAAAAATGTTTGAGGGGGAGGGTAGATAAGAAAAGAGAGCAAGAGATATTCTTACTAATTACCCATTTCTGTAGATGTTACCCTATAGTTATTGTAATTAGAGGAGATATTTTAATAATTTATTATATATTGTAAAAGAACTTGTGGGTGGTCTTGGAATATATGTAGATGTTGCGTGTTATGTGGGTATTTTGCTTCATGGGCGACACCAATAAATATCAACAAAAAAGGTTTTTCTGAGTAGGACGTGGATATTACATACGTGTCTATTCCAAACAGGTGTCAAGCATTAGATGGACTTGAATATCAAATCTGATGAGTCATGGCATGTTGCTATCTTTGAAGTAATTTTAATCACAAATAAAACCAGAACACAAAGAGATATAGGCTTGGCTATAGAGGGATGCTCATAGATCATAATCCATTACAGGAAAAATTACCATGAATGCATATGATATTTTTATTAGTGCGAATTAGATATTATATAATATTATTCGATAATTAATACACACAGAGTTGAATGTAAAACTCATATATTATGAGACATCCCTTACTTAATTGGAAGCAGAGGATTTTGTAGTCTAGAGAAAGCCTTACTTTCGTCTTCTAATTAACCATAGTTTCGGCCAAAACTTAACGGCCCTCTCACATCCGTTCATCTTTGGACGTTGAACGACCGAAGGATAAATTGCCTTCCAGAAGCTCTGAAAATTATGTCCTTGGATTGCTGGAAATGTATACATCAACCGGGACCAAAAAGAAATATGAATTATAACGCAGAAAGTAATTAAATTAATCACAAATAAAACCAAACACAAACTTATAGCTGCTATATACTTTCCTCTTAAGGCATCCATGCATGTCTTTTTCCTCCACAAGACGATAGAAGTCTATTCATTTGGCCAAAACTTATAGCTTGTGAATACGTACGACTGTTGTGAATCTCTGATCTCCATAAACTCCACGAAGGTTTTATCAAGAGCAATATAGGTGGAGTGCATATATGGCTAGCTAGTTGAGGGAGTCCTTCAAGATCTTGCACAACAGCAGAACTTGTCAAGATATATATTCTCCTTCACCGAAAGCAAGACCCAAAAGATCAGAAAAAGCCTGTGGCCCCAAAACTCCCTTTCTAGCTTTGCTTTCTTGTTGTGCTAATTACTGAATGTGGGACTGGGACTCATTGCTTAATGTGGAAGCTCAAGTGATTCGATCGGCAGCTAAAAGAAAGCACAGAGCGAGGTAATAGAAATACGATAGGGATATATATATCCACAGAGGCCGACGTAAAGGTTCACACTTGGGAAGTCAATTTCTTTTAGCCCACGTCCATTTCTTCGCTTTCACCTTGTTCTTAAAGTCATGAGCTTTGAATTAATGGGGAGTGATCATTAATCAGATACGCAGGAATGATTTGAAAAGCATATATATAAACAAAGCAACTGGAAAACGGTGTGGTTTTTTTCAGCAGCTGTGAGCAAATTCGATACGCGGTTGGACAGTTTTGAACGGGTAGGGTAGGGGGTAAAGCTCTGAGTCAGGCAGCTATTGACTTGTTGGGAGAGCTGGACAAAATCATTCGGTATTGGTTTTCAAAAGGCAGATAAAAAAAAAAAAAGCTACTTAGGTCGCGTATTTGGTTGGTTATAAACGCAAGAAAATTGTGAGAGTTTCAACGTCTGCAATAGTTAAATGATAACCACGAGGATCTTGAGTAAGGGTTTTTAAATTTGTCTTTTCCTTTTCTAATTTGTACCCCAAACTGTTAATAGAATTATAATTTGCACCCAAGATTAAGATCTCACCGTTAAACTTAATCTTCTTGGTTAAATTATAACAGAAGAGGTGTAAATTGTAAACATATTGATAGTTTGAGAAGCAATATGTCAAGTTTGATAGTTTAAGGTGCAAACTCTAAATAAAAAAGGGCAAAAATAACACTTTTCGCCCTCTAACTATTAGGGTTTTGACACTTTGCACTCAAACTACCAATTTCGTTATATTTCGCCCCTCAACAATCAATCGTTTACACTTTGCACCCCCTACCGTTTATTTGGACAGAAATTATATTTTTGCTCAGTGAAATGACATATACAAAATATAATTATAAAAAATTATGAGGGTAAAATCGTCGTTTCACTAAATAAAAATAGTAAGAGGCGAAATATAATGAAATTGATAGTTTAGAGTGTAAAGTGTCAAACCCCAATAATCGGAGGGCGAAAAGTGTATTTAACCTAATAAAAAAAAATAGTTAAAGATGCAAAGCGTAATTTTTTTTTAAGATCGAAAATATACTTTTCACTCACAAATTGTCATAAGTTTTACACTTTCACCATAAACTAATATGTTTGAGACATTACACCAATCTCTAAATTCTCGCTACGAATGCTTATTCGAAAAATTAGAGAAGTGTTGGGAACCATCAACCGCCAGGCTTGACTTGTGATTTATTGGTGAAGTTGAACCAAGTACAAGTTCAAGGTTCAATTTAAGTTGGCTAAAGCTTCTTATTCAAGATTAAACTTTCATGTTTTCAGATTTAGCACTGAAGTTTATGCGAGTTCATTAGATGAGAGGACAATCAAGTAAATTCCTTAAACTTTACGAAAAATATCACTAGAGTTGAAAATAGATGTAGTTGTTGAACATAAAGTACAGATAGTGTCAACCATGCATGTCACATTATTCCACTTAAAATGACATCGTTTTTTTCACTTGAAACAAGATGGACTTATTCAAGGTGATGGACCACGAATCATTGGACAAAATTCATGCAATATATATGAAAATTCAAAGTTTGACTTACCAACTATTAAGCTGTGTCTTTATGATATTTTGATGTATTTGGTGACTGATCCTTACGCTTCAAATATTTCAGGAAGTTTCCAAATTGTCTAGAAAAAAAAAACACTTCACGTGTTCAAAGACTTTAACAACGGACAACTAGATCAGTTATTTATTGAGACTATTCTAAGTAAAATTATTAAAGGAATACTTGAATTTTATTTTTATTTTTTCAAAAAAAGAAGACGTGGCTATCCTGCCAGCCATGCTCTAAGGCCCCGCATGATACCTTCATGTGTGCGGTTAAGTCCGGAACTTACCTAATAATAGCGTGACTTGAATTGACACTTAAACACTTGATACGATTCATCAAATACTTAGAAATTTTGCTTGCAAACCATTAGGCTAGGGTTCAGATGCCAATACAAGGAAAAATTACGCGAAATGTTTGGCAAATGAAAATTTTAGGAAATTTTCAAGAATTTTGGATGTAGTATGAAAATCTAGAGAGATTTGATTTGTTGGAGTTTGTGAAAGGGTAGTGAAAATTTTGTAAAATGTTTACGTAGATGTTGGAAAATTTTGAAGTTTTATGGAAGTTGATGAAAAAATAAGGAGATAAATAATTTGATTAAATTTTTTATATTTACTTTGATGAAGGAGATGATTTTATGAGAAAAAAAAATGTGAATAGAGATGATTTATTTAAAAAAAATTAAAAAAGCAACATCCTCAAAATACAAGGAAAAGTTAAAGTTTAAAATGTTTGTGAAAATTTTGTACCGAAAATTTTTGCTAATGTGTGGGAGTGAAAAGTATGAACAATAATTTTTGAACATACTTACAAATAAATGTTGTGCTTTTGCACACGAGATGCAAGCCTCACTTATAATTGTTGGGACTGCGTGAACATGTGAAGCCCGTAACACAAGTTGAGCCCGACCACCTATCAAATCGTGGATCCGTAGGTCTGAAAATGGTAAGGCCCAATCAAGTGGAACGGGCATCCTGCCTAAAAAGCCCAACAAGATCACCACACAAAGGATGCATTGACTCCATGTGTTTTATAAATAGAATGGAGCAGCTATTTTCAAGGAGAAATATCCATTTGAATAAGTTTTTTTTTAATCTTGATAAATGATGAAATAACTACTACCGAAATTTTAATTTTAATCCTTAGATTTTGACTTGAACAATCAATTGGGATAATGATGTGGGTATGGACACTTTACTGCATGTATCATATAAATTGTAAGATTTATTGTTGAAGGAGTTGAATCAAGGTCGGTCCATTAACCAATAATACGGCTGACCAACTCATTCACCTTGGAGACATAACTACTCAATAAACCACCTTAGAGACATTTATATTCAATAAACTTGCAATGGCTATAGAGTAATTTATATAATTAGAAAAAAATATCTTGATAAATTTAATTATTAGATTAAAATGATAATAATATTTTTAATTTACATTGTATATATTAAAAACATTATTATATAAAATTTAATAAATAATATAAATTGTATAAAAATAGTTAGAAGGTGTAATGCTAAATTGTAATTCGCCCGCGTTAATATATTGTTTCCTAATTGTATTCTTCTAGCTCTTTCGTTACGTTCCTTCCGAGGCATATTCTTTTTTTCGGTTCAATTCAGGGAAAAGACAACCAAACCCTCACCCCCGCCGTTTACATTTCTCAAATCTCTAGACGAAATTCATTTCCTTTCTTGCATGCTTTCACCTCCGTCAATATCTTCCTCCTCCGCAAGCCCCTAACCTTAAAAGTTTCTTCTTCATGAAGGGAAAACCCAACAGTTTGGATCCCACGTCCCTGAATTCCCAACTGAAAACCCTCGAAATTTTGACATCCAAGAAGCTCTAGAATTTCCCCCATTTCCCAATGAACCACTCCCTCTCTCCTCCCCCTTCCCCCGCTTCCCCAGACGGCGATGGAGCAGACGGTGACGCCGCGTGGTTCGGAAACATCCAGTACCTCCTCAACATTTCGGCTATCGGCGCCTGCTGCTGCGTCTTAATCTTTCTCTTCGTCAAGCTCCGCAGCGATCACCGTCGGATCCCGGGCCCTGCCGCCCTCTCTGCAAAGCTCTTAGCCGTATGGCATGCCACCCGCCGCGAGATTGCCCGCCACTGCGGCGCTGACGCCGCGCAGTTCCTCTTGATCGAAGGCGGCAGCTGCGCGTTGCTCTTGCCCATCGCCGCGCTCTCGGTCCTTGTCATACTACCTGTAAATCTCTACGCTGGGATGGCTCAGCTTGACGACCAATTCTCCCAAACGACGATCAATCACATCCAGAAAGGTTCTGCTTTGCTTTGGGTGCATTTTCTGTTTGTCGTCTTTGTCGTCGTTTTGTTCCATTTCGGTATGTCTGCTATCGAATACCGCTTAAAAATCACTAGGTTTAGGGACGGTAATGGGAATCTGAGTGATCCAAGTGCGACTTCGACAGCGATTTTCACCATAATGGTTCAGGGACTGCCGAAAACTCGAGGGGAAGATAGGACCGTACTGCAAGAGTATTTTCATGGTAGGTATCCCGGGAAGGTTTATAAAGTTATCATCCCGATGGATTTGTCTGCTTTGGATGATTTAGCTACAGAATTGGTACGGGTTAGGGATGAGATTTCTCGGCTGGTTGCTCGAATAGACTCGTCGATTTTTCTGGGTGGGATTGAGAATGCTGAAAATGGATGCAGTTCAATTGTGAGAAAAGGGAAGGTCTTGTGGGGTCAGATAATGGAGCGTTTGGGTTTCACGGACGAAGAGAGGTTGCAAAGGTTGCAAGAGTTGCGAGCTAAATTGGAGACTGCACTGGCAGCTTACAAGGAAGGCCGTGCGCCAGGTGCAGGAGTTGCATTTGTGATGTTTAAGGATGTGTACACGGCAAATAAAGCTGTTCAGGATTTTCGGAACGAGAAGAAGAGGCGTTTTGGGAAGTTCTTTTCCATCGTGGAATTGCGTCTGCAGAGGAACCAATGGAAGGTTGAGAGGGCTCCCTTGGCGACTGACATTTACTGGAATCATTTGGGATCGATAAAACTCCACTTGAGATTGCGGAGACTATTTGTAAACGCGTGCTTATTGTTGATGCTCTTGTTCTTCAGTTCCCCTCTTGCTGTGATCAGCGCTGTGCAGAGTGCAGGACGGATTATCAATGCAGAAGCCATGGATAGTGCTCAGTCGTGGTTGGATTGGGTGCAGAGCTCAAGTTGGCTTGCCAGCCTTATCTTTCAGTTCCTGCCAAATGTCATTATATTTGTGAGTATGTATATAGTAATCCCTTCAGCTCTTTCGTACCTCTCCAAGTTTGAGCGGCATCTTACAGTTTCGGGGGAGCAAAGAGCTGCACTTTTGAAGCTGGTTTGCTTCTTCCTGGTAAATCTCATTCTCTTGAAGGCTCTAGTTGAGTCATCCTTAGAGGGTGCACTCTTGAAGATGGGTCGGTGCTATTTGGATGGAGAAGATTGTAAGAGGATTGAGCAATATATGAGTGCATCATTCCTGTCAAGATCATGCCTTTCCTCTCTTGCGTTTTTAATCACAAGCACTTTCTTGGGTATCTCTTTCGATCTATTGGCTCCAATCCCTTGGATTAAAAAAAAGATTCAAAAGTTTAGGAAGAACGATATGCTCCAGCTGGTCCCAGAACAAAGTGAAGAGTACCCATTAGAACATCAAGAAATAGATGGTCTTAGGAGACCGCTGATGCCTGACAGTATGTATGGCAGTCCCAGTGTCAATGGAGTTGGTCTACCGGGGCAAGATCTTTCTGTCTATCCAATCAACAGAACATCGACAGCTCCCAAGCAGACATTTGATTTTGCACAGTATTATGCATTTAATTTGACAGTATTTGCCCTTACCATGATATATTCTTCATTTGCTCCACTCGTGGTCCCAGTTGGTGCAGTTTATTTTGGCTACAGGTATGTGGTTGACAAGTACAACTTTCTGTTTGTATATAGAGTGCGGGGTTTTCCTGCTGGCAATGACGGGAAGTTAATGGATACTGTGTTGGGCATCATGCGATTCTGCGTAGATATGTTCCTGCTTTCGATGCTTTTGTTCTTTTCAGTCCAAGGAGACTCCACCAAACTGCAAGCTATATTCACACTTGGGGTGCTAGTAATGTATAAGCTGTTGCCTGCTAATAATGATGGTTTTCAACCAGCTCTTCTTGAAGGTATACAAACTGTTGACAATGTTGTAGATGGGCCAGTAGATTATGAGCTATTTTCACAGCCCAAGTTTGACTGGGATACATATCACACATGAGTGAAGCTGTAACATTTAGTAATCATTTAGATGACTTGTGCAGATCCCTCTCTTTTGGCCTTGCAGAATTTATAAAAGACAGAATTCTTTGCCCCTCCTTCCTTTTCTTGTATACATCGAAGAAGTTTCACCAAGTATTGCAATCTAAAATGGATGCAAATATGGATTTTGACTTTATTTTGCAGCCCCACTATTGTTGAAGCTTTGTTGAAGGGGCACACAATTGGGTTACTTGGTTTAGGCTAAAAGGTTGGAAGCAAAATTCATGAGGTGCTTGTGTAAATCCTCACCAAAAAAATGTCAGATTAATTGGTGTCTGGTTGCCAAGATGAGAATTTACCTTTAATCTTTTACCGGAAAAAAATATTGACAATGGAGCAGCACATAGCACATGACCATCTACAGTAACTTATATTGCTTGATAATCACTCGATGCTTACAAGCACACAAGAGGGTTCCAAATATTCAAGTACCCCACGCAGCATATGTGAGGGTTCATACAATTCAGCATGACATGCCTAATGACAGTCGCGATGAGAATAGAAAGAAACATAAAAAAACCGTCAAGACACTTAAAACGACTCTTTCGATTTATAATTATATAAACAATATCTTTGGGAAGAGGAGTTGGATGGAAAATTGGTGCAAATTTACTTGGACGGAATGAATTATAGGCAAGTATAAGAAACCAGAGAAAACTCAGGAGCTAGAAGACAACTAGTCAAGAGTCATCCTATATCCACTCTTAGCCAAGCAAATGCTCTGTCCCCCCAACACTTGAACAGGGAGGTCTACAATCCAATGTGGCTCGCTCCACTTATGAGTAATTTCTCACTTGTACCTCTCTCCTCTCCTGTCTCTCTCTCTCATTAATGTGTGGCTAATCTTGAATTAAACTGGTAACTTTCATTAATTACCATTTTAATGAGGATTTACTAAACGGGAAGAGATAAATTTTGCTAGGCACAAGTGGGTTAGTGTTTCATTTACTTGTGACTTCTGAGTCTCGTTTTCCATCTTGAGAGGAGGGCAGAAGAGAGTTATGCACCATTTAGGAGCCAGAAGCAATCTCGTTGATTCAGCTTCAGAGACGAACACGCTTGCGTCCAGATCAGGCAGTAATCATGACCAGCCCCTTTGCCCAAAGCCCCGTCGGCTTGGGACTGGTATACCCGACTTTCTCAAGCCCCAGAGATGCAGTAAGCACAGGTCTGCAAAAATTGTTCCTTTTTCCCCTTTTCACATAAACAGAGAAACCTCTGGTTCTAAATAACAATGGCGGTTTTGCAACTACTAACACGTCATGCTTTTTAACCAGCAGCCAACTAAATACAGATGGGAGGAAGGATATTCTGAGTATAATTTCTGATAAGGTGAGGGTTTTCTGCTCTCTTCTTTTATCCAATTCAGAAATCGTAATTGCTTTCTCAAGACCTTCGATGGCAAAGATGAACTCAGTTTGTTTATGCAGAATGCTGATGGGAGGGAATCTCAATCTATATGCAATGGGTGCACACCCTCGTGTTACTCGGGGTCTCCTCCAGGCAGAACAGAGAATCCTTTGGTCCAGGACGTGCAATTTATTCATCAGATGGAGCTTGTTTCGCCATTTACGCGAACTAAGCTCTCTGATAAATTTGGCTTCACCTCTGCCTCCCCAATATGAGCTTCAGATAAAAAGGGACAGAAGCTTGTGGAAAACTAATTAACAGCAAGATCGTCTTCGCTTGATGTGGTATTTTATGGATTATTTTTGGGGTTAGTTTGTAAATATTATAAGATAAACGAGTTTAAATGCATAATGTACATAATATTGTGGAAAACCCATGGTTTTCCAATTCTTGATTCTGAGCCTTACTAAAAGTCAAGAATTTTTGTAATAGTTATACTTGTTTTTTTTTTAAAAAATCTTCTTTGTTCTTCAATTTTTGTTGATGGTTGAAGCAAAGACATGTATGCTGTTCTGACTCATCAAGTTTACATTGTTATATGATCCAGGCAGGAAAAAAGTTTATTTATCATTTTGTTATATGAATTGTCATTTATCTCAAAAGCTTCACAATTAAGACAAAAGCAAATTTTATTATCCAAGTCACATTCCAATTATTAGACTTTTTACAATTCCTACCCAAAAGTGTTAATACTTTACACCTCAAGTTATAGTAGATTTACATTTTTCGCTCAATATTAAGATATCACTAAAGTGTCAACTCAACAATCGAGCGGCCAGTTGAGAGGCGAAAGAGGCAGACAACGACAAGGACTGTCGTGTTGAAGCTCGAAGGAGGTAGTGAAGCACATTATTACTTAGGGTTTATAGGAAATGTAATGATACTCAGGCAGAGCTAGTCGGGCTGAAGTGAACTGATAGTATATCGAGGTCCAACTGAACATGGACGGGCTTCAATATTCTGGACCTACCCTCGTGTATAGGTCGACTCTATTCGATCGGTCTCGGGCGAGTTAGGGTTCGATCAGGCTGGGTCGGACCTAGTGTCATGTGTATACTTGTGCTAATGTTCTAGGGGTCTGTTTGCAAATTAAAATTTTACACTTCCTAAAATCATAACACAATAAAAAAATTACAATATAATCTCTCTCTTCCCATCAAATCATTACTTTTCACTATAATAAATATTAAAAATCATCTTCCTTAACTCTTTTACCAAACACAATACTCTAAAATTTTAACTTCCTCAAAATTTTACAAACAGACTCTATATCACTTATCTCTTCCGTGACCTAAGCAAGTCTGACGCGGGAACATTCAAGTGGATAATCCGATCCAACGGCTGAAATGCCACTAGCAGAGGCTTTCAACACCAGACAGTTTCCCGCTCCCTCTCCTTGGGTAGTCGGTGTCCGATTCGGAAATAATTTTCCGCCTGTACCACTCATCCGAACTTCCTCAACTGTTCAGACAAAAGCGTAAGTGGGATGGGACCCAACTCGTAGGGTCCACCTTCCAAAAAGTCCCAAACGGCTATGCACCTTTTCCAGTCACAGTTACAGTTCAAGATCCTCCTACTAGGAACCGAGAAACGCCTTCTTGGAGCCAACAAACTTCGCGTAGCTTCCAAGATCTAGGGTTTCCCACTCGCCTTTGCGATGCAAAAATCTTTCTATGGTTTCAAAGCGTGCCTTGTTTCTCTAAACTCCGTCGTCGTCCTCTTCTTCTTGTTCTTAGTTTGCGGCTCCCACAGCTCTGGCCATGACGGTCGCATCTTCAGCTTCAAGATGCACCACCGCTTCTCCGATCCAGTTCAGAGGTGGTCGGAAACCACCGGAGCAAACCTCTCTTCGGCGTTGGAGAAGGGCAGCATTGAGTACTACGTTGAGCTCGCCGACCGCGATCGCCTCCTCCGTGGCCGCAAGCTCTTTGAATCCCCCCAGCCGCTCGCTTTCGCCGACGGCAACTCTACCCTCCGTATCAGCTCCCTCGGATTGTATGGTTCAATGCCTTCTGTGATACAATCTTGAATTTCTTTGTATTTTTTTTGGTTCTCTTCTAAAATTCTCTGCCTTCTGTTTTGGGTCTTGTTGAGGTTTTGTACAGTTTGCATTACACGGCGGTGCAGTTAGGGACGCCGGGAGTAAAGTTTATGGTAGCGCTGGACACTGGGAGTGACTTGTTTTGGGTACCCTGTGATTGTAGCAGATGTGCTCCTACTGAAGGCACAGTTTATGCCTCCGTATGCTCTGTTTCTCTCTTTTTAAAGCCCTGCGAATATTCGAATGGGTTTTTCTTTTTCCTTTTTTCAGTAGAAAGTGCAACTCTTTTTTTTCAAATTCATGCATATTGTTGTGATAATGGTTCATATTGGGAGAATTGCTAATTTGTCATGGCCATTAAAATTTCATATGTTAGCCTCTTGTTGCCGGGGGGGGGGGGGGGAGTCAATTGTAGTTACAGACTAATATCTATCATTTACTAGCGGTTTACACTTTGGGACAAGTAGTAACTCATGCACGTCCAATGGTTGTGTTAAACTGAAAGGGGGCGTTGGTGGTTGAAAGCATAAGTGATGAGGATCAAGAGAGATATAGATATGGGGTTTCTTCCTGGTTATTATACCTCCTTTTTTCAATTTTTCAAAGCGGTAAGCTGTTCACTAAAGTAATTTTATTTTGCTAACTAAGTCGGGCATTTTTTTTTTCATGCTATTGATTTAGAGAGGGGGATGCGTTCCTTGATTATGGTTATTTAAAGTCATGCCTTTTTCCTAGTTTCCATTCTTGAAGTGGGATTTAGTATTTATTGTTGTTATTCTACCAAAGTAACAATTTGATTCCTGACTAAACAATACGCATGACTGTGTGTGTGTTTGGTTTGAGGATTACTAGATTAGGCACATCGATCTTATATTTTCCAAAACCTGTTGAAGGCACATTTAATTAAGTTCAGCATCTAATAAGTATGATACCACACTGACCTTGAGACTAACATAAGAAAATTCGTGCACAAGTTTTTATTCTAGTTTACTGAATGGATTCATCTTTTGGCCTTCTTTCATTGAATGCTTTTCGCTTCCCTTCTGTTTGATTTCAAGGAAACCAAATTGTTCTACAGGATTTTGAGCTTAATATATACAACCCTAGAGGGTCATCATCAAGCAAAGAGGTCACTTGCAACAACAGCCTGTGTGCTCACCGAAATGGATGTGTTGGAACATTCAGCAGTTGCCCTTACATGGTCTCTTATGTCTCAGCTGAAACATCTACTTCTGGGATATTGGTAGAGGATGTTCTACACTTAACAACGGAAGACAACCATCAGGAAGATGTTGAGGCATACATCACGTTTGGGTGAGTTCTATGATTAACTCAGCTTGTTTTGATACTTGCACCTTATTCCAGTGCAATTTTTTTGATGAGAGTGCTTTTGGTTTGCTGGATCTTTTTCTTTTACATTCTTTGCTCCCCCCCCGGGGATCTCTTCTCTCATTTAAACCTGTCAAGAGATTAAGATGCAATATGAATTGTACAGCTGTGGGCAGGTTCAAAGTGGTTCATTTCTGGATGTTGCAGCGCCCAATGGGTTGTTTGGGCTTGGTATGGAGAAGATATCAGTTCCTAGCATTTTATCCAGTGAAGGTTTTACGGCAGATTCTTTCTCCATGTGCTTTGGACGTGATGGGAGTGGTAGGATCAGTTTTGGAGACAAAGGGAGTCCTGATCAAGAAGAGACCCCTTTTAATCTGAACCCATCCCAGTAAGTGGTAACTTCTCTGTTACTTTATGCCAATTGTTTGTATAGGAGATTGATAATGTTTCCACCTCAAATGGAAGGTTTCTTCTACTTATTTTTGTCTTTTGTCTGAACATGCCTCACAGCCCCACCTATAACATCAGTGTTACTGAAATTCGAGTTGGCACAACTCTAATTGATGTGGATTTCAGCGCCCTTTTTGATTCTGGTACATCCTTTACATACTTGGTTGAACCAACGTATAACAGGCTTGTGGAGAGTGTAAGCATGTAAATGATTAATTTGACTTTTGTAATGTATGTTTTGTCCATATTGATTGCTGAAACTAGAAATTCTTATGTTTTTTTTTTCAGTTCCATTCACAGGCTCAAGATAGGCGAAGTTCAATGGATTCAAGGATCCCTTTTGAATATTGTTATGCTATGAGGTTACGAATATAGTAAAATCCAAAATTTAGGTTTAGTCTATGCTCCATGTCTAAAACTCTTTATTTATGATGGACAGTCCAAATGCAAATGCTAGTCTGATACCTAGCATGAGTCTGACTATGAAGGGTGGGAGCCATTTTGCTGTTTATGATCCCACAATTGTAATCTCAACTCAGGTGCTATTTCAGTATGTATTCTGTGGGTACTTTAGTTATATTTCTTGTTTATCTTCACATGGCATTAAATTTCTTTCCTCTTATCGGCAGAGTGAACTTGTTTATTGCCTTGCGATTGTCAAGAGCAGAGAGCTCAATATAATTGGACGTAAGTCTGCTTCATTGCATCTGATAAATTTTCACAATTAAGTGGGTACATGTGTCATATTTACTACAAAGGAATTCAAGTACAACCTGGCCGAGGTTAATGTTTAGAAGTTCTTATAGTACTCAGACTCTAGCCGACCAACTAACAGGCATATGCAGGGCTTCTTTATTGCCTAGTACTCCATGGTAAGATGTGAATTAGGAAGGATTGGTCGACGAAATATGAACCAGACACTGAATCTTGATATAACTCAGAAAATTAAATTTTTGTTACCACGGAGATATATTGGCTGCTACGGATCATTTAATTGGAAGAAATTTGGAATGGGTACATTTGATGATATGAATCATTTGAAAAATAAACGTATTCATTCTGTAGCGGATCTCTTAATCAATCCTGATTGGCTCTAGTTTGTCTAGAAAATATGATTAGAGGAACTATAAGCAGAGCAATTAGGCATAACTTGATACCGACTCCTCAGAATTTGGTAACTTCACTCCATTAACAACTACTTATGAATCTTTTTTCAGATTACACCCACAGCCCACTCTCTCAAGTTTTGGATCGAACTAATCCTTTAAGTTCTAAAGCTAAAATGATGATAGGCCCACGTGAAGTTGCTTATATTTCAGATAATTGCTCTTTATGCAGAAAACTTAATGACAGGCTACCGAGTCATATTCGACCGAGAAAAACTTGTCTTGGGCTGGAAGAAGTTTGACTGTAAGTTTTGTTCTCATTTATTCACATATTGTTCTTCCATATTTTCGTCTATAACCTTCTTAAACACACATTGGGTCCTTATGCAGGTTATGACATTGAAGATCATATTACTTCCTCAGTAAAACCTCCTGGAACCAAAACTGTGCCTCCGGCTGTCGCTGTTGGAGTAGGTAACTCCTCACCTCCAGATTCAACAAAAGAGACCTGGAATAGCTTCCAGAATTCAATTGCACGGCCATTGGTCCATAGTCATACTTGGCTGACTTGCTTTAGATTTCTCATCATACTGCTACTGTTGCTGTAGCTCCTCTACGGCCATTTGTTTTTTGGCCTAATTTCAGTTACCATACGTTGTGATGACTTTAGGTCATATCCTTGTATCATATTTTGTGATGAATACACATTTAACAGTGCCATTTACTCCATATATGGGTTAGCACCACATTCGTTCTTCAGGTCATGGCATGTGTCATCTGTGACGTCTCCATCCTCCAAGTAATTTCTACACTGGTATCCCCATATATTATTATTGTTTAATCTAATGCTGGACATATAAACCTTATGTGTCGCCTTATCAATGTCGCCTTCTACTTTTCTGTCTCAATTTTTTTTTTCTTTGTCCTGTGGCCTACTTTTTCTTTCAAAGACCGGTTCGTTTCTTGTGCATCTGGATGTTCGTAGAATTCAACTTCTGCGACTTTGTCAGTTTTCTCTTTTTCCTATCTTAACCATGTTCGTCATTTCGTCGGTCTTTTCTGGGCTTTCTTATTGATCTAGTGTATGGTTTTAATTGCTTCCTAAATTTATGCTGCCGTTTCTTGAAGTCTGCGAACAATTAAACCCTTTGAAGTAAAGGGTCAATCATGGCGCGGGGGGACCTTTGCTTGAAGCCGAAGTAGAGCCGTAGAAAACCCAGATTGTACAAAGATTGTCAGGTCTTTACATGACTATAAACACCTTGTGCTAGCCTTCACATTCATCTAGACAAATCATTCCCCGTCGTTAAAGCAAAGCCTTTCTTGTGCAACATTAAATAATATAGGGACTATTTATTGTGTATCTTGAATTGGACCATTGCAGAGGATTTGTATCCCTCTCCTTGTTAACCATCTAGAACGAACTGCATCAGCCTGTATAAAAATATAATTTGTATCACCAACTCTGAGACTATTTAAATATTACAGAGCTATACTGAATTGTTTTAATGTTTTCGCGTCAATGAACGGCTTAGTTTAGTGTATTTTTTCGCATCTGTATTTTTTTTAAACATTTTTTTATAGAATATTTAACTTCGTACCAAAACGCATTTAAAACAGTATTAGTTTGATAACTCTTACATAACAAGCAAATATATTATACTTATATATATATATATATATTGATGGAGCTATTCTTAACCGGGCTATCACAGTATCTACTGGTCAAGAGCCCGAGGGAGTTGGACCTGAAGTCCAGCGCTTGGGATGGGTTAAAAGGCTCAAGCTCTTCTTCATTTCCCTTACAAACAAAGAAAACAAGCTAAGACTCGGGGTACTCTCCGTAGGGAGATTTCTCCGATGCCATTGTTAGTCACCATTTTTTTTATATCTTTTATTTATTGGTTTGATTATATGTGAGAGAAAGTATGAGAGAGAGAGAGAGTTTGAGTAAGTTTGCTTACCGTTACGTCTTACACTCCTTTTCTCTTATATCTTACTTCTTTTCCTCCTTGGGTCAGGCCTTGATGGGCTGCAATTTTGTTCCTTTATCCTTATTTGTTCTTCCTTCTCTTCGGAGTGCTAGCCCCCTCGCCTCCCTTTTTTATGACGGTTCCCTTTTTTCCATGTACCTTTTGCCCTTATTTATCAAGTGGGGCTCAATTTTTCTCCCTTTTTTCCTCGGGGAGGCGGTCTTTGTTTGCTCATTTAATGGTTAGATATTATTCTTTCTAGCATTGTTTTTGTTATGAAATCAGATGATTAACTCCCCCTTAAGCTTCACTTTTTCATACTCGACGTGACCCCCATTTAAGAGGGTTGTCGGTCTTTTCTCAACGGTGATCTGCGATTGATGAGATCTTGTATTGGGATGAGCCTCTGTCTTTTCTGTCCGGCTTAAGACCCGTTTCCTTTCTTATTGGGCTGAAAAAATCTATTCCCATCATATATAGTATGCAAAATAATAGAGAGAGAGAGAGAGAGAGAGAGAGAACTACTCTCTACGTCAATTCCGAAAGTTTCAAGCTACTGAGTTCTTTCTTTGTTTTCTTTTTAATCTGACTTTGAGCATTCAACGTCCAAATTTAAAAGCAATTAGACAAATTGTTGGGTGATGTTCGTTTTGATGTTTTTTTTGTAGGATTTGAAGTGTTTTGAGAATTTTTAGGTGATGTTAAAGTTTTATTGGTGTTTGTGTAGAAGTTGTTGAGATGTAAAAAAAGTAACGATGATTTGTAAGGTTTTTTTTTTGTAGATTATTTTTATTGAAATGAGTGGAGAAGATAAAATGTAAAATAATATTGTTTATTTGTAATATTTATTATAATTTCTAATTTATTTTTTTTATTAAAAGTTGAATATTTGAAAGGTATTTAAAAAAAAAATAAAAAGGGAAGAAAACGACAAACACCGATTGATGGGAGGGGGGGAAATATTGGACAAACACCAAAGGTTTTAATATTTGAAAGGTATTAAAACGCAGAGACGAGCTGACAAGTGCAGGCCGCACACAGGGGGAGGGAGGGAAATGACCAAATCGCCCTTTATCCAAAGCAAAACTATTCGGGCTATTTCGTCATTTCTTCTTCTTTTTGATTTTAATGCACCGAACGTTGGGGGCCACATATTTTTCATAACCTCATTTTACCCTTCTATTTTTCTGCTCTTCACATTTTACCGGAGGATACCTTGGTCATTTAACATTAATTTGTCCATGACAAAATTGGAAATGTCTAGGCTGAATCCTTAGATCTAGCTATGTTTGCCGAACATGACCAAAGTGAGGATTCAAATTCTAACGTTTGTAAGGAAACCAACATGACCTTGGTCTTTGTTAGGCAAGTTCACAAGGCTATAAAAGTAATCTTCCTGCATGTATAATTTTTTTTTTTTAAACTGCATGTATAAGATTATTGCTATTATTAGTCTTACTGAAGTGGACGTCTCCTCTGGTTAGAAGGAATCTCACGTATTTGTTTTAACTTTTATGTTATATATGAAATTAAACTAAACCGGAATAATTTTCAATTTTTTGCTTGAATTGTATTATATAATTTTTTAAAAAATAAATATAATAGGTGAATTTTACTGTAGTATTTATCTATTATATTTATATTTTTTCGTCTAGAATTAAAAGTAATGGATCAAAATCTCTTTTAATTTTTTATTTGAATTAAATTATGTAATTTAATGTGAGATAGATTAATAAGCAGGTAGGTCTTAATATAAGATTCATGCTGCCTCAAATTTTAGATGATTAACATTAAATAATACAATGTTCTATCTCTCTAAATTTTAAATAAAGTAAACGCCAAATTCTAAATTAAAAACAAGTAAAACCCACCCCCCCGCCCCCGGGACATGAATTCCCCAGTAATTGCCAAATATCAACGCGAATGGGAAAAGTCAAATATGAACGCCAGCGACGCGGTTGAAGTTGGTGACGTCTGTCCCGTGTTAAAGCGATTACGGCAAAGGGCAGAAGTCCCATGACACACGCAATTACGTGTGAACTCCAAGCGCTTTTGTATTTTAAGCGCTAATCGTGGGTGCTTGAAACGTGGCCTGATCTGCCGCCAATGATGTAAATACTTCAGCAGATGCAGACAATAATGGCCCAGTATGTCAACGGCTTACCAAACAACCACCAACGGCCTCCAAGTAATCTTTTGCGTCACATGTCCTGGGTTTTGTTGTTTTTAGGCTTAAATGCTATTCAGGTCGGGTGATTTAACGTTTTTTCAAAAAAATTCCTGTAATTCAACTTGGATGAAATTGGCCTCTGTATTTTATATGTCTTTCTATAAAAATTCTTCAGTCAGTGTGACCCTGCCACTTAACAGATTTTTTTGATTTGGCAAACAGAAGCCATATTATAGCCAATAGCATGCCACCACATAACTTGTCCCTGTCCTCTATTCTGGTAGACGCCACATTGATCAACCACCTATATCTTCTTCTTCAGCGTAAAACACCCTCACCCATCTCCCCTGCGAATCCCTAGGGTTCACACTGCTAGTGGAATTCAAATTTTAAGATTTAAATATTGAAAGTGTGAGTGCAAGAGTGCCCACGTTTTGTTGGCCATCATTTGGTGATCAACAAACAAAATGCGAGTATACTTGCAAAGCATGGGGCATTCGCATGGAGATTGATAGCGAGGTCAAGAGAGAGGAAGTTGAAAAGCTTGTGAAATAATTGATGGTGGGAGAAAAGGGTAAGAGAACGAAGAAAAGACCATGGAGTGGAAAAAATTAGCCGAAGAAGCCACCAGTCCACCAGGATCCTTAAAAATTTTGGTGAATGAAGTGCTTTTATCCAAGGGCTAGATTCTTTATCCGCCTCCTCTGCCACTTGTTATGGCTTCCTTTGTTCCTGGACGCGGTTTTATTAGCTTTTTGTTGGGTCGCATTTTTGTTGACCCTTAGATGACCATTATTGTTTATTTCGGTTTTATTGGCCCCTCTGGTGGGGTTTGTTGGCCTCTTAGGGTTTGTTGGCCTCCTTGTGGGTTTTGTGCCTTTGATAAGCATATGATCCTTTGAGAAAGGAGAATGATGAAGAAGATAAAAAAAGCAAGTGTGGCGGGGATCTTCATAGTTCGGCTCTAATATGTTGTAAAGCTTTAAGAAACAAATTAACTTGTTTATATAAAACCAAAAGAATTCCTTCGTGAACTCTTTTGTGCTTTGGACTAGAGACGCCGTGGTGGAGATGTTGGGATAAATAAGTAAAAGAAGAAGCAGAGGAGAAGAGCGAGTAATTTGTGGTGTCCTGTAGTTTGTTTGTTATTCGGGCAAAGCAGGTGAAAAAGAAGAAGTGGAGAAAAAATGGTGTGTGAGTTAGGGGTGATGTGGCGTTGATTGGGAGAGAGAAAAATGGCAAGTCACGTGGCATTGTACTATTGGTGATTATGTGGCCTCCATTTGTCACATCAAAAAATCCGTCAAGTGGTGGGGCCACACTGACGGAAGGACTTTTATAGGAAGACGTATAAAGCACAAGGGACCAAATTCATCCAAGTTGAAGTACAGAGATTTTTTTGGAAAAACATTAAACCACATAGACTGATTAATATTTAAGCCTTGTTTTTATATAGAAATCCCTGCATTTGTTTTGTTTTGTTTTTTTCTGCAAACCACTCACTTTTTATTGGTTCTCTTCTCTATGATATTATTCTTCTCACTGAAGAGTCTCTTCACTCTGGCTCAAGCTACCAAATATGTATATCTCAATTCTAGATGCAATATTAGCATAAACCATATTGGACTTTTTAAGAATTAATAGTAGTTTCAAATTGCTGAATTCAAAATAAAAAAAATATTTGATAGAGTATTTAAGACCAACAACATTTAGATATATCACTTTCGAAAGACATGAGTTACTAATATTTTTAATAGTGTTTTATTGTATTATTGATGTCTAATTAGTGAACATAATATGATTACATTTCAAGTGATTGATTGTCCATTCTTAAAAACGTGAAAATAAACAAGTAAAATGTGATAAAGAATCCTATATTAGTGGTTTTTAGGTAAGAAAAAATTTAGCTGTATAATCTCTAAGGTGTACGCGAGTTGGTTAATAGTACCATCGGTTGAGTAGTCGATTATGATTTAACTTTTCATAACAATAAAATACACAATTTAAATGATGTGTGTAGTGAGGAATCATTGCACGTGTTTGGGATTTGCAGTAGTATAAAACCTTTTAGTGTGATTAATTTGGATCAAGTTTGTTCGAATTCGGTGCACAAAAGGTGCTGTAAATTGGACATCGTTATTGAAAAAGAAATTCAATTGCATGTGCCATAAACTGAAAATATAAAGGCATAGAGGGATACATGTTAAAAAAAACTCAAAGCATAAGGGTTTCACAGGATAAATAGCGGCTCTTTAAAGCTCCAACATACCAAAATTCCACGTAATATTAATTCCTCCGTACAACTGCCATACTAAAAAAATATGACTGACAAAAAGTGGGAACCGAAAACGCGAAATTTTGAATATCGAACAGTGGACCCACTAGACACCCGCGGTTCCGCCCTCACAGCAGAAGAGCGACTTTGACTTTGGCAAACGAAGCGTCGAAGAAACACACAAACACCCACTGTCTCTCTTTATCTCTCTCACAACGACTACCTTTCCCTTCTTCGCCTTCTTCTTCTGGGGAGAATTCGTCAATTTCCTCTAACTCTGTAGCTTTATATACCTTTCACATTCCGCAATTCCCTTTCATACCTGATTTATCTCACCCAGAGAACTCCCAGCCACTGACTCTGCAACAGCAACCTCTGCTCTGAGCCATGGCTGGGGGTCCTAGTACTGCTTGTGGATATCCGTGTATACTACTTGTTTTTCTGGGTTTGGTTTCCCGGAGCTGCTATGGGTTCGGTTCTACTTTCGGATTCGACATCCACCACCGGTTCTCGGATCCGGTCAAGGGAATTCTCGGCGTTGATGATCTCCCGGAGAAAGGGAGCGTAGGATACTATGTCGCCATGGCCCACCGAGACCGTATAATTCGGGCCCGTCATCTCGCCGCCAGCGACCTCCAGTCGACGCCGCTCACTTTCGCCAATGGAAACGACACCCATATTATCGGCTCTTTGGGATAGTATGATGCTTAAGCCACTACTGTATTTTTCAACATACATATGTTTTGTTACTTTTTTCTTTTTCGTTAGAATATCTCTTTTTAGCTTTTTAGCTTTTGAAGAATTTGGACTCTATTTGTTTGGTTGCTGAGAAATTGGAGGAGAAGAAAAGAGATAGAAAGAGTTTTTTGTTTGCTATTAACGGAGCATGAGTGGTCTTTTAACACGTTTCGAACCCAATCACTTCATACTCGGGTAGTTTTTAGACTCAGATACTCATTAAAGTACTTTTCTTTCGTTCTCATTTATTTTTGCCGATTGAAAATATGTTCTCAAGAGATACTCAATACAAGAATTTTGGATCTTTTCTGTCCGTTCTCTCAATTTTTTATTCTTCGCCAGACGAGGAATGAAGGTCTTATTGAGTTCTTCTCTGTAATGCTTTTGCTACTATCTAACTATACCTTCCTATGTTCTTGGCAGTTTGCATTATGCCAATGTTTCCGTGGGGACACCAAGTGTATCATTTCTGGTGGCATTAGACACAGGCAGTGACTTGTTCTGGCTACCATGTGATTGTAAGAAAGGCGGTTGCGTAACTGCCTTGAAGTCATCATCTGGAAGTGTATGTTTTAACGTTGGCTCTTGTTATTTATTTATGTGCTTGGAATTTTGTCTCTCTGGATTTTATTGTCTCAATTTCTACCTGGAGTTATTTAGTTTTTGATTTCTTATCTTTCTCTTCTAAGAATAATATTGGGTAGGTCTTAAAAGTTGAAGGCCTGTGGCTTGTTATTGCTTGTGCTCAAGGTAGCTATTTATTGCTCTGCTACTGTGGTCATGCTTAAGAATATCACCTGACTTCCATCACTTTGTTGAATCTACTATAATCACACAGCTTTATAAAATGAGAGATTTTAGACGAAGGGAAAGTCAAGCCAAATCTCCAAAGGATTATAACTAACACGTGAGACTCATTTATTCCGTACCCAATGTGTATCACGTTTCGTTTTCCAAACCCAGCAAATTCTACCAATATTGGACCATATGAGAAGCTTATGTTATTCACCAACATCAAGAAAATTCCGCAAAGTGCATATAGACTAAGATGTTATAATCTAACTGTATAATCTCAGTTCTAGTTTCAACTTAATTTCTTCCGTGTGTTTGGTAGTTTTGTGGATTTGCGTTGAGACAAGCTGTCTTCAATTCTGGAATTCGTGGATAATTTTGTGGTTGTTTTATCGAGCAGGTATTACATCTAAATATCTACAGCCCTACTGTGTCATCAACAAGTGAAAACGTTTCCTGCAACAGCAGCTTGTGCGGACAAAATCAATGCTCTTCAGATAGTAGTAACTGTGATTATCGAGTTGTGTATCTTTCTAGCAACACGTCATCGACTGGGATCTTGGTAGAGGATTTGCTGCATTTAGTTACAGACGATGATAAAACGAAAGCCATTGACGCCAATATCACTTTTGGGTATGTTATGCTTGATTGTTTTCCTACCAAAAATTTGAGGGAAAATATTCAAAACTGCTACTACGTACTATTTTGGAATTATCAAAAGGATTTAGTAGGAACAACATAGGCAGATTTTCTAGTGAATATGATACTGGTGTTATTTCTGTAGTATTGCCAATTTTGGAAACTGGATACAATCAAATATCGTCTATTAAAATGAGAAAAAAATCTGGACAATTGGATACTTTGATAAATGTAGATCATGTGGATGATGAATCTGGAGTTTGGTATTGTTTTTTTTCTCATTAAGAATAATTATTCATGGGGATTGTCAAGTTGTAGTATCGCCTCTGCTTTACTGGCTCAATAGAATTTCCCAGAGGTTCTTAAGGCTTTAATCTTATTGATTGCACGAGCATGCAAATCGTCTGTTCTTCATGTCCTTGTAAGAAGAGAAAGGTGGAGAAAATATACCCGTGGGGGAGGTAGTAGTCGTAGATGCTTGGGAGACCAGTATATTGGAGACCACTTACTGGTTCACTGATACAACTGAAACATATCCGAGTCTTTAATATGATCATCAACTTCTTTTATCTTCGTCATCCTTGAGGTAGCATAACTTTCTTATTCCTTGAAGTTCACTATTGTTTTGTCACCTGGTGGTCAGATCTGTTCAGCAAGTTTTCATTTATTGTTGCCTTGTTTTCTAGTCAGATCTGTTTAGCCCCTGTTATCTAAGGTGTTATTTTCTTGCAGTTGTGGTCAAAGTCAGACTGGTACTTTTTTGGAGGGTGCAGCACCAAATGGTCTATTTGGGCTTGGCATGGATGACATATCTGTTCCTAGCACCTTAGCAAGGGATGGGAAAACTTCAAATTCTTTTGCCATGTGTTTTTGGATCTGAGTGTTGGGAGAATAATGGCAATAATGGTTCAGTTGCTTTTTTGTTCGGGGGGGGGGGGGGGGGGGGGGGGGGGGGGGGGGGATTAGGGGAAGGTTTGTTTAGCTCAGATAGAAGACTTACTTGATCTGAAGTCCCTGCTAATTGTGCTGATTTTCCTATTGGTTACTTGTTATCAGTCCAACTTATAACATCAGCATCACTCAAATAACTGTGGGGAGAAATTCGTCTAAGCTGGAATTTAGTGCAATCTTTGACTCTGGTACATCGTTTACAAGCCTAACTGATCCGGCATATACTTTTATCTCTGAGGCTGTAAGTTATTTAAATACCACTATTTTTATTACAATCATGGGGGAGTTCACTTTTTTACATATGAGTATCTATGCTTCACATTGCTTTGCAGTTCACTTCCCAAGTCCAAGAAAAGCGGCATTCGTCTGATTCCCAGATCCCCTTTGAATACTGTTATGACTTAAGGTTTTCTATATCTGGAGGTTTTATTCTATTCTGTAGTAGTTTTATCTTCGACTCTGCGGCACTGACTTCAACTTCTTATGTACAGTGCAAATCAAACCAGCTATACGATTCCTGATACAAATCTGACAATGAAAGGTGGTGACACGTATTTTCTCAATGATCCGACTGTAATCGCTGGTACTCAGGTGAGATCGCACTTCTAAGACTTATTTTCTTTGCTTTGTTGTTTCTTTGAGATAGGACTTTAATTGCTAACAGGGTTGTAGCCTAGTTGGTACCGCCCTAAATTCACTAGCTCTCAGTTCAGGAGTTCAAGTGGACATAAGTTAAAATCACTTGTGAAAGTAAGCCTGACCTTGGGCCTAGTGGATGGGTTGGGACTAGCTGGTGGTCAGGCTAGTGCTATGGTAACAGGCTCGCCCAATGAGCGGTAGTTATAACTCAAACTGGACATTCTATAATGGGGTGCTTCTATGGTCACGTCCATGAAGAGTTACTATGCTAGTTGCTCCTTCCTCCCCTTTCACAAAGAAAAAGGGATAGGACTTTAATTTTCTATTACCGCTTAATTTGGCTAAATTTGAAGTTGTTGTTTCTAGGTTGGATATGCTTATTGTCTGGGTCTTCTCAAGAGTGAAGATATAAACATCATCGGACGTGAGTATCTCTCTATCTGTAACTTTGCTTACCTGATGAGAAAGATCTTTTTCCTATTTAAAAGCCGTTTGTCTTGATGAAGTCATATATTCCCGTTTTGCTGTCAATTTTTGAATTTTGACTTTGTGCCTACATTCTAATAAGATGAATATCAGGACTACTATACAGCTGTGGATGAAAATTAATTTTGAAGCTTATGAGAAAGCACATGAGTATTTGAATGATTTTTTATTTTAATGTGAGAATAATACATAATCTCTGGATTGATTGAAGTGGTCTTTTGAGTTAAAGGGGGGAGAGTTACAGCTTTTGGTTCAATAGTTAAACATCTACGAAGTTTGCTCATCCTATAAACAAGTGCTAAATCCTTACTGTATTCACCCTTCCAGTTTAATCCTCCCTACATAGTTAAACTGATATTCCGAGTCCATGGTGGTCAAAATCATTGTGCCAGGACACTTTCAATAGGGTCAAATTTGGATATAGTTTTTTCAAGAAGATTTTTCATCCATACAAGGGTATAAATTACAGGAGGCTAGGCATGGCTGGTTGCACTCTTTTAGGCTGGGAATGGCTTGGTAAACTACGGACATTATATCCACATTATTACTGCATCATTAAAGAACCTGGGAAACCCATCACCTGGATTTTTTTTGCTCCCATTTGCCACTGAACACATCATTGCATATTCCTGCATGTTTGGATTGTGATTTTGCCACTTACGATGTGTGTTTCTCAATTTCGTCCAGAAAACTTCATGACTGGTTATAACATAATTTTTGATCGCGAGAAGATGGTATTAGGTTGGAAAGACTCTGACTGTGAGTATAGTTTCATCTTCTTTTTTTCCTCAAATGTATAGCGAATACCTCTTTCCATTGTGAATTCTTTGAAGTGGCTATAATGAGACAGTCCTGCTGTCCCCAGGTTACAAAGATCAGACCAGTGCATCCGGCTCTCCTGCTGTTTCTCCTGCTGTTTCCCCTGCTATTGCAGTCGACCCAGTAGTCCCAGGAGGGAGTGGAAACAATAACCTTACACCTACGGCATCACCATCCAACGATTCACCCAACTTGAAGCCTTTTACTTACGTGCTCATGATGCTTCTTGTTTCATTCTTTTCCATTGTTTGATCATTCTTTATATCTGCTGAGGCTTTCTCGAGCCCTTGTATTCTCTGTATTTTGCTATCCCTTTCACGTCAGTTCGCTACAGAACTAATTGGATTCGTTTTCTGCCATGTTTGTTCATTCTTCTCTTTTTGTCAAACGATAAGAATTGGAAGCATGTTGGCTTCCTATTTTTTGTTGCACAGCAGACTCAATTTGAGGATTGGTTTGTAAATGATAGAAAGTAAATTAGCGATTCAGTTTCAAATGGTTTGAGCTTGGAAACAATCTACTATCCATCCATAGGCGAGAACATACTGCTCTATTGATTGCTTTGCCTGTCTATACTATCCTATAGGAAGCAGGGGAAGCTGCTTGACAGCCCAACTTACCGGTGCAGCCCGTTATGTCCTTCTGTAGCTCATGCTGCCAAGTGTATAAGGAAACTTTGATCCTAATTAACTCCACATGGCCTCGGGCCTCTTCCAATTTCTTCATTTCGCTGTTACCCCCTGAACACCGACCCCCATCTCACAGCCCTTACTACCAACTTCAAACGGCTGATCACTCCTGCTTTTTATCTAGAAAAAAAAAGATCACTCCTGCTTCTCTTTTTTTTTTTTTTTTTGTTTTTTTTTTTTTGAAGAGAGTAGTAGTGTTAGACTGTTAGTGTTAGTGTTAGACTCGTTCCGCTCGGCCCACTATACCACTGCCCCTTTCCTCCGAGCCAGCCACTCAGCAGAGGCGGCCGCAATACTCGCCGACCACACCATCAACACCGATAACCCGCAAGCGAAGCTTTACCCATGAAGTTACTACCCCCACCTCGAACTTTTCCGGCGATGGAACCAACGGAGACTTTGATGTCAACGGCCTTACTTACCAACTACCTTCAAGTTAACTTCTGCATTTGTATGTCCCCTGATTTTGTTGTTTTTATGTATATGCCCCTCCCATTCAATCTTACTCATTTCCTCTCATGTTTTCTTCCTTCTCATGTCTTCCTTCTATCCGATCTGTGGATAGGATTGAGCAGACTGTAAAATTTATAACCATAGAGTACGAAATGCAAAAACTCCAGAGTACAAGGGTTCCACGGTCAAAACAGCTATTATTTTAAGCTCTGAAAAAGATTCCTCGGATATCACCTTATTTGTCCACATTTAAGCTCTCTCTAATGACTTCATTTGTTTGATCCCTTCTTCGACTTCGTCTTCTTCTTCCTTCTCCTCCTCTTCTCCTTGTGAGAACTTGTCAACTTTTCTCTTCCTCTCCCTATCATATATGATCGTTTCAATGTCGACGAAATCAACTTATCGAGACAAAGTCATTCACATTCCCCAGATATCTCCTCATTTGTACATATTTAAGCTCTCTCTCATGACTTCATTATATGATCGTTTCAATGTCGACGAAATCAACTTATCGAGACAAAGTCATTCACATTCCTCGGATATCACCTTATGTGTGCATATTTAAGCTCTCTCATGACTTCATTGTATGATCGTTTCAATGTCGATCGACGAAATCAACTTATCGAGACAAAGTCATTCACATTCCCCGGATATCACCTTATTTGTGCATGTTTAAGCTCTCTCTCATGACGTTCGACTAATGATCCCTTCTTCTTCTTCGTCTTCTTCTTGCTTCTCCTCCTCTTCTTCTTGTGAGAACTCGTCAACTTTTCTCTTCCTCTCCCTGTATATATGATCGTTTCAATGTCGACGAAATCAACTTATCGAGACAAAGTCATTCACATTCCTCGGATATCACCTTAAGCTCTCTCTCATGACGTCCGACTAATGACTTGATCCCTTCTTCGTCTTCGTCTTCTTCTTCCTTCTCCTCCTCTTCTTCTTGTGAGAACTTGCCAACTTTTCTCTTCCTCTCCCTACATATATGATCGTTTCAATGTCGACGAAATCAACTTATCGCGAGACAAAGTCATTCATACTCTCTCTACGGGAACTCCTAAGCTATGGCTTCGCATCGTATTACTTCTACACACTATTCTTGTATGCTGGTGATTTTGTTATTTGTCTTGTGCTTCCAGAGCTGTCACGGGCTCGGTTCCACATTCGGCTTCGACATCCACCACCGGTTCTCCGATGTGGTTACGGGAATTCTGGGCGTCGAGGGACTCCCGGAAAAAGGGAGCCTGGAGTACTACGTCGCAATGGCGCACCGGGACCGCTTCATGCGAGGTCGCCACCTCGCCGCCACCAACAACCAGTCCCCTCCGCTCACTTTCGCTGATGGAAATGAAACGCACTTCACCCCGGATTTGGCATTGTAAGATCCTCAACCGTATTTCTCTCTTATTCATGATTATTGGTGGGTAAAATCTGCTATCAAAGCGAGTCCAAAAATGAGAAAGATCTGGCTTTGTTTTCCCTTAACTTAGAATTTGGCATGAATTTTCTGGTTGACCAAACAAGGGATAGAGGTTTTTGCTGGTTCTTCTAATTGATCACTTCACATCTCTACTAAGACTTCATTCTTAATTATGTACTTGCTATTTCAGTTGGTATTATGCCAGTGTTTCTGTGGGGACACCAAGTGTAACGTTTTTGGTCGCATTAGACACGGGCAGTGACTTGTTCTGGCTACCATGCGAATGTCAGAAATACGGTTGCGAGACTAAATATAAGACGTCATCTGGAAAGGTATGCTGTTTACTTTGAATTCTATGATCAGTTATCTATTAGCTTCTAATTATCGTTATTATTGATTATGATAAACTGCTAATATCGCAAACTAATCTATTTTCTGATTTTGTTATCTTTCTCTTGGGAATTAAATTCCCAAACTTTAATAGCTAAATTTTTTTTTTCTATGCAATACATCTTCAAATATTGCAAATAAGCATGCTTCTATGAATTAGTAAATTGCGGGCTAGATGATCAGGAAAGATTTCAACTAATGGCTTAAGATTGAGTTATAAATGGGCTTGATGGAATATTATGGGGCTTAAGATAGAAACTTTTGAAGCTAAGTGCTTGACATTTCTTTGAGCCGAATGGTACAGGAATAACTACTAATAATTTTGATGATGAGAACATCAAGGATTTAAGAGGGAGAAAGGGTAAGTCTCACATTGGTTCTTGATGTGCACTTCTTTGAGAACAAAAGAGTAATGAATCGAGTACGTACGGTACCACATTACTAGTAGGTGGGACCTTTCGCTTTAAAGCTAATTCCAACACAACCAAATTCGGCGGAAATTAGGAGAATTCGAGTAATTGGTATGAAATTTCCAGCCACTAGCAATAGCTCCAAAAATGTGAGCCTTGTTGGTTTCTCTAACCCGCGTCTCAATGGTACCAAAAAGAGATGGTTGGTGCTCATGATTAATAAATTCCCTGCCTTTCAGCTTGCTTGAGAGGGTGATTGAGACCCTATATGCATCTGTCATCACTTGGCTTGGGAATTTGCATTACTATGTGTTGAATCTACCATTATATGCATTTTTTTTTTCTTCCAAACAAATGAGGGACGTTGTTGGAGCCCAAGTAAGAGTTGCTTGGATGCGTTGTGAAGTGAAAGAAGCTTCCTTCAAGTTAATTTAATTTCATTGAGAGTCGCTTACATAATCATTTTATCAAGCAGGTGCTAAACTTCAATATCTACAGCCCTGAAAGTTCATCAACAAGCCAAATACTTCCCTGCACCAGTACCTTGTGCGCATCTCAAGAGTGCTTTTCAACTAGTAATGATTGTTTTTATCAAATTGAGTACGTTTCAGCCAACACTTCAACCACCGGGTTCATGGTACAGGAAGTTTTGCATTTAGTTACTGATGACGGTCAATCAAAAGCTGTTGATGCTCAGATTATGTTGGGGTATGTTATTTCCATGATATATATACTGAAGCGCTGGGGAAAAATATTTGAAAAGAGTCGAGCGAGGTTTTACTGATTCAATAGATATCTCTCCTGTTCAGCAAATTTTCGTTTATCTGTGATCTAACCATCCACGTTACTTGTTGCAGTTGTGGTGTAGTTCAGACTGGTGTCTTTTTGACTTATGGATCACCAAACGGGCTATTTGGGCTTGGTATGGGCAATGTATCTGTTCCTAGCATCTTAGCAGGAGAAGGGATTTCCAAATGCTTTTGTCATGTGTTTCTCACATGATGGGCCCGGAAGAATCAGTTTTGGAAATAATGGCAGCTCGGACCAAGGAGAAACACCATTTCAACCAGAGTGAGTTTTCACTTCTTCATGATATAGCAATATTAAATATGGGAGAGTTTGTTTATTTGGGGCAGAATACAAATTAAATGTTTTAATCAAATTCCATGCTAAATGTTTCTGATTTTTCTGTGGGAACTTGCTGTTATCAGTCCAAGCCATTACTACATCAACATCACTGAAATTAGTGTGGGAAGTAATTCTTCTGCGATAGGGGTCAGTGCAATCTTCGACACTGGTACATCATTTACAATGCTAAAGACCCAGCCTATACTTTTATTGGAGAGAGTGTAAGAGTTCAAATACAGTGTTTTCCAATATTTTTTGGAATTTCATTCTAACAACATATGATTATATATGATCTTTCGTTTGTTTTCCAGTTCAATTCTCAGGTCCAAGAAAAGCGGCATTCTTCTGACCCCGAGATCCCCTTTGAATATTGTTATGACTTGAGGTGATCTATATATATATCTGAGAAAAATCTATTCATGGTTTGCATTTGTTTCAATTCGTTAATCCACTTCATATCATGTAGACCAAATCAAACTACCTATCAAATCCTGATCATGAATCTGACAATGGAAAGTGGAGCCGTATATTTTGTCAGTAATCCAACGGAAGTTTTTGCTGTTCAGGTTTGGTCCAATTACTACATAGTACTAGTGTTTTAGTTTCATGTTCCTACTCGAACTATGTTAATTAGGTTAATGTTGTGGTCTACAGGGTGGACACATTTACTGTCTGGCTATTCAAAAAAGTGAAGACATAAGCCTTAATATTATAGGACGTGAGTATCTATTAGCATTAACGTTGTATATATCGACCTACTATTTGAACTGACAAATTGCTACTTACTAATTACATGAATTTATTTGTTTTCACTCAGAAAACTTCATGACTAATTACAACTTAGTTTTTGATCGCGACCGGATGGTGTTGGGTTGGACTTGGACGGACAACTGTAAGTGCATTTGTTCCTACTTAATTTACTTCGTACGTTTGGGGTCGACTATTTCAATGCCGCGGATTTCGATCTATTTCTCTTGGTGGGTTTCTTTAAGTGGCCATAATGTTGAGTCTTGCATGCTGTCCCCAGGCTACGGTACTGATGAGAATGTAAACAGTACTGCACCTAGCAGCAGCCCATCACAATCTCCTGCTGTTCCCTCTCCTCCTGCTGTCAAACCCCGAGCTCCTCCCCAAGCTCCAACAAAAAGTGATTCACCCAAGTTGAAGTCTTTTACTTGCGCACTGATCATGATCGTAATGCTCCTTGTTTCGTTTACTGCGGTGGTTTGATTAGTCTTCTTATTTTTAGGGTCCATTGCAGAACGCATTGGAAACATATTGTTTCTTTGCTTTGTCTTCTCTTCCCTATAAGAATTGGAGAAGTGTACGGTACCATTGATCAGTACAAGATGGTGCACATTGTTAATAAAGATTCAAGTTTTCAATCATTTTGTGAACACAATGTGGGTAAATTTTTATGATTTCTGCAAATTATAAGTTCCACTTTCCCTTGAGATCATATGATATATATATAGGTCGACGATCGGTCACAAACATTAATTTACAACGAGAACGATGCATAATATCAACAGGGGCATGCATAATATCTTTAGGATTCTGATGAAATTGTAATATTTAGGTGATGTTAAAGTTATATTGATATGCGTGTAGAAGTTGTTAAAAAAGATTGGTGTATGTAAAAAAGTAATAAAGTGTTGTATTGAAATACTTGTGTGTCGTGATGTTTGGATTGTAAAAACAAAGTATGTTACCAAAAAAAACAAAAAAAAAAACATCAAACCGAACATGCCCTTAATCTTCGATCCGCCGCCCGAAACCGGTCAGAGGCCTGGGTATTGGCTCTCGAAACCAACCAAGCTCTTTAAACTAAGCTCGTGGCAGTTTTCGTCTTCTGCTCCTTTGCTGTGGACTTCTATTCATAGAGCGAAATATGTGGGGCAACGCATGCAGCTTGTCTGAGGCTTGGTCTAGACACAATGTGTCATGGTTTTGGCGGGGTCTCTCCAATGTGTTTCCTTTTCGATGTCCAATTTATATTTCTCTTGGGTTTCATTAATGAGTCTTGCTGTGATCCCCAGCCCCAGGCTACACTCCATCAAAATCTCCCGTTCTTCCCCCTTCTCCTGTCGTCACCCCCCAAACTCCAACAGGAAGGGGAAACGCCGATTCTCACACAGTATCGTCTGCCGCATCAACGTCACCACCTTATAATGATTCGCCCAAGTTGAAGTCTGTCATAACTTTCACTCGCACTGATCATCATAATTCTCCTTCCTTCGTTTTCTGCAGTTGTTTGATCGTTCGATTTGATCCCAACGTCTCTATTGGATAAGATGGTTTGCTTAGCTGAAACAGAGTTAAAAACAGATTTCTGTTAAGAATAGCTATTCAGTTATTCTTACATGTCTTTAGTTACTCGAAGAAGATTTACGTTAGACTCTCACGGTAACTGTTGCGATAAGAATATATATTTAGGATAAATAGAGAAAAGAGAATAAAATTAGTAATTATAAAAATTACTAAAATTTAAGTAGTTCGATTTTAAAGTCTATATTTATAAGTAGAAATTCAAAAAAAATTTTATTATAAAAAAATATAAAGTACAAATAATAATAACATAACACTAAACCTAAAGTCTCAATACACCTAATTTTTTCAAACACAAAAGACATGAAAATAACAATAGGGGCACTTAATATTCTACGACTTTTTTTTCTCTAGTCTCTCTACTGAGTTTTCTCGCTGCTTTTCTCCTCGAAACAACTCTTTTTCTTTTACTCCGCGAACAGTGAGTGTATTCCATAAATGTAAAGAATTTAAATATTCGACAAACTGCACAATTGTAGCTTTTTTTTTTTGTTAAATATATTTTGCTCCTTTATTTTAGGGTCATTTATACTTTGCACTCTGATGTATTATTTTTGACATATTGAACCCTTTAATTTACACATTTTTTCACTTTGGACTCCGCATCTAAATTATTCGTTAATTTAGATGAATTCCGTTAAAACGTAAGATACAATGTGTATATATATCTAAAGATAAAAGAGATAATGTGTATATATACCAAAAGATAAAATAGATAATGTGTATAAATTTTAAGGAAATCTATTTAAATTAATAGATAATTTAGATGTAAGATTTAAAGTAAAAAAATATATAAATTAAAAAATTTAATGTGTCAAAAATAATATATGAAAGTGTAAAATTTAAATGACCTGACGATACAGGAAAAAAAGTATATTTAACTTTTTTTTTTTTTTTTTTTTTTTTTAATCATTGCAGCTTCTCTTGCTGCTTGATGTTACTTTAAAAAGGTCGAACTTTCACTTGGCAAAAAAGGACAATGCATTTAATGCAATGTCAAAAAACGATGCATTTAATTCAAAATAACGATCCTATAGATACAATCATAAAATGAAGTCATCAAAAGACAAGCTACAGAACACAGTAACGGTCAAGCTACTGAGTGCCAAGTTTTACCTAAATAGTTACATCCTTCTCTAACTATTGAGATACTTATATTTTAAATTATTAATTTTCGTTATATTTATCCCCTATCGTTTATACTTACATCTTCCTCGTTAATTTAGACAAAATTTACTATTTAATATCGTAAAATAATAATTTTCTTTTTATTTTTCTTTCTAATGTTTATTAAAATACAAATCTCATTTTTATTTAAAATGGTAAAATGATATGTTTTAATATTAAATGTAATTAGAGGGAAAACCGTCTTTGATTATTTAATTTTTGAGTTTTTCAATTTTTTTTAATGTAAAAAATCTTTTTTTTTTTTTTAAGAACTAAGTTATGTGTTTTGAGGTTTAAAATTTTAAGTATTGGATTTGATGAAAGAATTAAAAAGATAAAATTTTTTATATTTATTTATAAAAAAATTTAATGATTTGATGAAAAGATATTATATTATAATATAAAAAATTAAATTTTAAAAATATAAAATTTTGAAATAAAATTTAATTCAAACAATTATATATATATATATATATATATATATATATCGATTGTTCAATTCTAAATTTCTCACTCGAGTTCTACACAAGTTTCAGTTTTCTACAGTCTCAATTCCTCATGGATTTCTGGGTCCGTATATTGACTGTACTGCACATACTCTGTAGGCAAGTCGCCGTGAAAGCTACGATTTGGAAATATCTCTTCCTAGCTAGTGACTGCAGATAAGTATGCAGCACAACTATTTTATTTTTGCTGGAATTTTTGTCAGCCACTCTTATATTTTTCAAAGGTCGTATCATATGTAACACACGCTACTGTGATCGTTCTTGGAACGTCATAAAAATTATAGGTATGGGATTTTTCTACATTCTGTGGTCGAAGTAAAACAGGACCTAGCAGCTAGAAACTCGAAATGCTAGATTAATATAATCCAAAGAAACGGACTGGCGTAATTGGCCCGCATAGATAAGAAGATGAATGATTGAAAGACGATCCATCATATTACTGAGTTTTGAGAACTGTAACAAATGAGTAGCGTTTGTAACTCATTAATAGAACAGTGTAGAAAGAAGAGAATAAGAGGAAAGCTCAGATCGCGGAGAAGTCTCTTGGAATACTACTTTTTATACTAATTAACGGAGGTCACACATTCTGTAATGTGGGTTCTGCCATGGAGTGGCGTATCTCTCCTGTGATTTATGATATTCATTTGCTTATGGGCAGCTTTCCCTCCTGTCGTTTTCAGTTTGTTAAGCGTCAAGCTAACTCTGTTGCTCGTAATGTAGCCCATTGGACAGCTCAGGAGATGGTGATTGTTTCCTACCTCCTGTATCCCTGTGTGTTTTCGAGTGACAATCCATGGTTAATTTCCACCATGATTGTTCATTTATAAAAGGAGGTTGTTTAGTAAAAAAAAAGAAAGAGGGTGGTCACACATGCCGCATGAAGTTTAATTAAATAAATTATGGTGATTAGAAGTTTATTTTTGTTAGGGATATTAGTAATAGAGCTTTAATTAGATACGACATTATTTGTTGATATGCGAAATAATTGAAGTATATATAATTCTGATCGAGGGTACTAACTTAGCCTATATATACTAGTAAAAGTTTACAGGCAACGACAGAGTGAACAAAACTAATTTTTCTGGGGGATTTATAAAAGTTGGAAAACAAATTCCAAAGATCATGACATGTAGAACCGAGGTCGATACCCAGTGGTTCTGCAAATAGGCTTAAAGGGTTTAGGAGGGTTCTGTTGGTGAAGATTGCCTACGAAACTGCGCGAGTTTATCCTGCGAGGTTGGAAGGGGAAGGAAAGCCTCCGCAGATTCCAGATACATCGAGCTTTGTAGGATACTGCAAATACAAGAGCTTGGTGCTGCAGGAACCAACCAGCTAGGCTTTCTCGCTCATTGTAATTTGTCAAGCAGTCCCTTTTCAGTTGAAGTAATGTACGTGATTGCTAGTTCTAGTGCTAGGTGTGGTAGTTGTTCGTAATGATGCATTTGTTTCTCCTGTTGTCTGTTTTCCGTTATTGTGGATAACGCGGATGGTCATTTCTGAACGCATTGGAAGCATGCATGGTTTCAATATTAACCCTATCTACAAGTACTGTCATATATACTAAGAAAAATATGAATGACAAACGAATAGAAACAGAAACGTGAAATTTTGAATATCGAACAGTAGACCCACTAGACACCCGCTGTTCCGCGAATTCCGCCCTCACAGCAGGAGAGCGACTTTAAAGTATAGCATGCTATTCTCTTTGGCTTTAGCCGGGCTACTGGCAACTCCTTTCCCTTTCCTAGAAACATCCGTCCATTTGTAACCACTGTCATCATTAACAGGGGTATTAGATGCAGTAAAATGTAGTTTCATTCTTAAATAACTGAAAGCGCGAGCAATAGAAGCGTCGAAGAAACACAAACGCTCACTGTCTCTCTTTATCTCTATCACAACGACTATCTTTCCCTTCTTCGTCTTCTTCTTCGTCTTCGTCTTCTTCTGGGGACAATTCGTCAATTTCTGTTGGAATTTGACGGTAAATGCAGGACAACAGATGAAAGAAAAAGTGTGTGGAGTAAAACGTTTTATCAAATAGACTCAAAAAGGCTGACAATAGCTTTTCTTTATTGAAATGATGGAAGTTATGGAACCCGTGTCTCCCACTATAGAATACAAGAGCGTTTCTTCGTAGTCTTTTTTTTTTTTTGTTCTATACAATTTATGAGACATGATGGCCTATTTACAGGCAATGATGAAACCGACTTACAACAGATGCTAGATACATCTAGCATTTGGTTCGAAACTCTTTACTTAATCTGGACAATTCTACATCAGTAAAACCGATGTTAAACTAGACTTTTTCTAGAAAAGTGCATTACTTTAACAATTTCCTTCAACTCTGTAGCTTTATATGCCTTTCACATTCCTCAATTCCTTTTCATACCTGATTTATCTCACCCAGAGAACTCCCAGCCACTGACTCTGCAACAGCAACCTCTGCTCTGAGCCATGGCTGGGGGTCCTAGTACTGCTTGTGGATATCCGTGTATACTACTTGTTTTTCTGGGTTTGGTTTCCCGGAGCTGCTATGGGTTCGGTTCTACTTTCGGATTCGACATCCACCACCGGTTCTCGGATCCGGTCAAGGGAATTCTCGGCGTTGATGATCTCCCGGAGAAAGGGAGCGTAGGATACTATGTCGCCATGGCCCACCGAGACCGTATAATTCGGGCCCGTCATCTCGCCGCCAGCGACCTCCAGTCGACGCCGCTCACTTTCGCCAATGGAAACGACACCCATATTATCGGCTCTTTGGGATAGTATGATGCTTAAGCCACTACTGTATTTTTCAACATACATATGTTTTGTTACTTTTTTCTTTTTCGTTAGAATATCTCTTTTTAGCTTTTTAGCTTTTGAAGAATTTGGACTCTATTTGTTTGGTTGCTGAGAAATTGGAGGAGAAGAAAAGAGATAGAAAGAGTTTTTTGTTTGCTATTAACGGAGCATGAGTGGTCTTTTAACACGTTTCGAACCCAATCACTTCATACTCGGGTAGTTTTTAGACTCAGATACTCATTAAAGTACTTTTCTTTCGTTCTCATTTATTTTTGCCGATTGAAAATATGTTCTCAAGAGATACTCAATACAAGAATTTTGGATCTTTTCTGTCCGTTCTCTCAATTTTTTATTCTTCGCCAGACGAGGAATGAAGGTCTTATTGAGTTCTTCTCTGTAATGCTTTTGCTACTATCTAACTATACCTTCCTATGTTCTTGGCAGTTTGCATTATGCCAATGTTTCCGTGGGGACACCAAGTGTATCATTTCTGGTGGCATTAGACACAGGCAGTGACTTGTTCTGGCTACCATGTGATTGTAAGAAAGGCGGTTGCGTAACTGCCTTGAAGTCATCATCTGGAAGTGTATGTTTTAACGTTGGCTCTTGTTATTTATTTATGTGCTTGGAATTTTGTCTCTCTGGATTTTATTGTCTCAATTTCTACCTGGAGTTATTTAGTTTTTGATTTCTTATCTTTCTCTTCTAAGAATAATATTGGGTAGGTCTTAAAAGTTGAAGGCCTGTGGCTTGTTATTGCTTGTGCTCAAGGTAGCTATTTATTGCTCTGCTACTGTGGTCATGCTTAAGAATATCACCTGACTTCCATCACTTTGTTGAATCTACTATAATCACACAGCTTTATAAAATGAGAGATTTTAGACGAAGGGAAAGTCAAGCCAAATCTCCAAAGGATTATAACTAACACGTGAGACTCATTTATTCCGTACCCATATGTGTTATTCACATCAAGAAAATTCCGCAAAGTGCATATAGACTAAGATGTTATAATCTAACTGTATAATCTCAGTTCTAGTTTCAACTTAATTTCTTCCGTGTGTTTGGTAGTTTTGTGGATTTGCGTTGAGACAAGCTGTCTTCAATTCTGGAATTCGTGGATAATTTTGTGGTTGTTTTATCGAGCAGGTATTACATCTAAATATCTACAGCCCTACTGTGTCATCAACAAGTGAAAACGTTTCCTGCAACAGCAGCTTGTGCGGACAAAATCAATGCTCTTCAGATAGTAGTAACTGTGATTATCGAGTTGTGTATCTTTCTAGCAACACGTCATCGACTGGGATCTTGGTAGAGGATTTGCTGCATTTAGTTACAGACGATGATAAAACGAAAGCCATTGACGCCAATATCACTTTTGGGTATGTTATGCTTGATTGTTTTCCTACCAAAAATTTGAGGGAAAATATTCAAAACTGCTACTACGTACTATTTTGGAATTATCAAAAGGATTTAGTAGGAACAACATAGGCAGATTTTCTAGTGAATATGATACTGGTGTTATTTCTGTAGTATTGCCAATTTTGGAAACTGGATACAATCAAATATCGTCTATTAAAATGAGAAAAAAATCTGGACAATTGGATACTTTGATAAATGTAGATCATGTGGATGATGAATCTGGAGTTTGGTATTGTTTTTTTCTCATTAAGAATAATTATTCATGGGGATTGTCAAGTTGTAGTATCGCCTCTGCTTTACTGGCTCAATAGAATTTCCCAGAGGTTCTTAAGGCTTTAATCTTATTGATTGCACGAGCATGCAAATCGTCTGTTCTTCATGTCCTTGTAAGAAGAGAAAGGTGGAGAAAATATACCCGTGGGGGAGGTAGTAGTCGTAGATGCTTGGGAGACCAGTATATTGGAGACCACTTACTGGTTCACTGATACAACTGAAACATATCCGAGTCTTTAATATGATCATCAACTTCTTTTATCTTCGTCATCCTTGAGGTAGCATAACTTTCTTATTCCTTGAAGTTCACTATTGTTTTGTCACCTGGTGGTCAGATCTGTTCAGCAAGTTTTCATTTATTGTTGCCTTGTTTTCTAGTCAGATCTGTTTAGCCCCTGTTATCTAAGGTGTTATTTTCTTGCAGTTGTGGTCAAAGTCAGACTGGTACTTTTTTGGAGGGTGCAGCACCAAATGGTCTATTTGGGCTTGGCATGGATGACATATCTGTTCCTAGCACCTTAGCAAGGGATGGGAAAACTTCAAATTCTTTTGCCATGTGTTTTGGATCTGATGGTGTTGGGAGAATCAGTTTTGGCAATAATGGCAGCTCAGACCAAAGTGAAACACCATTCAATGTTGTTGCGTCACAGTAAGTTCTTTTCTCGATCTTGCATTGCGGGGGGGGGGGGGGGGGGATTAGGGGAAGGTTTGTTTAGCTCAGATAGAAGACTTACTTGATCTGAAGTCCCTGCTAATTGTGCTGATTTTCCTATTGGTTACTTGTTATCAGTCCAACTTATAACATCAGCATCACTCAAATAACTGTGGGGAGAAATTCGTCTAAGCTGGAATTTAGTGCAATCTTTGACTCTGGTACATCGTTTACAAGCCTAACTGATCCGGCATATACTTTTATCTCTGAGGCTGTAAGTTATTTAAATACCACTATTTTTATTACAATCATGGGGGAGTTCACTTTTTTACATATGAGTATCTATGCTTCACATTGCTTTGCAGTTCACTTCCCAAGTCCAAGAAAAGCGGCATTCGTCTGATTCCCAGATCCCCTTTGAATACTGTTATGACTTAAGGTTTTCTATATCTGGAGGTTTTATTCTATTCTGTATTAGTTTTATCTTCGACTCTGCGGCACTGACTTCAACTTCTTATGTACAGTGCAAATCAAACCAGCTATACGATTCCTGATACAAATCTGACAATGAAAGGTGGTGACACGTATTTTCTCAATGATCCGACTCTGTAATTTTCTTTGCTTTGTTGTTTCTTTGAGATAGGTAACTAACAGGTGAGATCGCACTTCATAAGACTTTATTTTATTTGCTTTGTTGTTTCTTTGAGATAATGGAGGTGCTTCTATGGTCACGTCCATGAAGAGTTACTATGCTAGTTGCTCCTTCCTCCCCTTTCACAAAGAAAAAGGGATAGGACTTTAATTTTCTATTACCGCTTAATTTGGCTAAATTTGAAGTTGTTGTTTCTAGGTTGGATATGCTTATTGTCTGGGTCTTCTCAAGAGTGAAGATATAAACATCATCGGACGTGAGTATCTCTCTATCTGTAACTTTGCTTACCTGATGAGAAAGATCTTTTTCCTATTTAAAAGCCGTTTGTCTTGATGAAGTCATATATTCCCGTTTTGCTGTCAATTTTTGAATTTTGACTTTGTGCCTACATTCTAATAAGATGAATATCAGGACTACTATACAGCTGTGGATGAAAATTAATTTTGAAGCTTATGAGAAAGCACATGAGTATTTGAATGATTTTTTATTTTAATGTGAGAATAATACATAATCTCTGGATTGATTGAAGTGGTCTTTTGAGTTAAAGGGGGGAGAGTTACTCACAGCTTTTGGTTCAATAGTTAAACATCTACGAAGTTTGCTCATCCTATAAACAAGTGCTAAATCCTTACTGTATTCACCCTTCCAGTTTAATCCTCCCTACATAGTTAAACTGATATTCCCAGTCCATGGTGGTCAAAATCATTGTGCCAGGACACTTTCAATAGGGTCAAATTTGGATATAGTTTTTTCAAGAAGATTTTTCATCCATACAAGGGTATAAATTACAGGAGGCTAGGCATGGCTGGTTGCACTCTTTTAGGCTGGGAATGGCTTGGTAAACTACGGACATTATATCCACATTATTACTGCATCATTAAAGAACCTGGGAAACCCATCACCTGGATTTTTTTTGCTCCCATTTGCCACTGAACACATCATTGCATATTCCTGCATGTTTGGATTGTGATTTTGCCACTTACGATGTGTGTTTCTCAATTTCGTCCAGAAAACTTCATGACTGGTTATAACATAATTTTTGATCGCGAGAAGATGGTATTAGGTTGGAAAGACTCTGACTGTGAGTATAGTTTCATCTTCTTCTTTTTTTCCTCAAATGTATAGCGAATACCTCTTTCCATTGTGAATTCTTTGAAGTGGCTATAATGAGACAGTCCTGCTGTCCCCAGGTTACAAAGATCAGACCAGTGCATCCGGCTCTCCTGCTGTTTCTCCTGCTGTTTCCCCTGCTATTGCAGTCGACCCAGTAGTCCCAGGAGGGAGTGGAAACAATAACCTTACACCTACGGCATCACCATCCAACGATTCACCCAACTTGAAGCCTTTTACTTACGTGCTCATGATGCTTCTTGTTTCATTCTTTTCCATTGTTTGATCATTCTTTATATCTGCTGAGGCTTTCTCGAGCCCTTGTATTCTCTGTATTTTGCTATCCCTTTCACGTCAGTTCGCTACAGAACTAATTGGATTCGTTTTCTGCCATGTTTGTTCATTCTTCTCTTTTTGTCAAACGATAAGAATTGGAAGCATGTTGGCTTCCTATTTTTTGTTGCACAGCAGACTCAATTTGAGGATTGGTTTGTAAATGATAGAAAGTAAATTAGCGATTCAGTTTCAAATGGTTTGAGCTTGGAAACAATCTACTATCCATCCATAGGCGAGAACATACTGCTCTATTGATTGCTTTGCCTGTCTATACTATCCTATAGGAAGCAGGGGAAGCTGCTTGACAGCCCAACTTACCGGTGCAGCCCGTTATGTCCTTCTGTAGCTCATGCTGCCAAGTGTATAAGGAAACTTTGATCCTAATTAACTCCACATGGCCTCGGGCCTCTTCCAATTTCTTCATTTCGCTGTTACCCCCTGAACACCGACCCCCATCTCACAGCCCTTACTACCAACTTCAAACGGCTGATCACTCCTGCTTTTTATCTAGAAAAAAAAAGATCACTCCTGCTTCCTCTTTTTTTTTTTTTTTTTTTTTTTTTTTTTTTTTTAGAGTACTGACTTTTTTAGACTCGTTCCGCTCGGCCCACTATACCACTGCCCCTTTCCTCCGAGCCAGCCACTCAGCAGAGGCGGCCGCAATACTCGCCGACCACACCATCAACACCGATAACCCGCAAGCGAAGCTTTACCCATGAAGTTACTACCCCCACCTCGAACTTTTCCGGCGATGGAACCAACGGAGACTTTGATGTCAACGGCCTTACTTACCAACTACCTTCAAGTTAACTTCTGCATTTGTATGTCCCCTGATTTTGTTGTTTTTATGTATATGTCCCTCCCATTCAATCTTACTCATTTCCTCTCATGTTTTCTTCCTTCTCATGTCTTCCTTCTATCCGATGCTGTGGATTTTTAAAAAGTTGATAATTAAAATAGAGAAGTGTACTTTTTATAAAATAGAGAGCGAAATTTGAAAAAGCTGCTAGGAGAGTACAAGGGTTCCACGGTCAAAACAGCTATTATTTTAAGTTTCTGTAAAACATTCATCGGATATCGCCATATTTCATGACGTCCGACTAATGACTTCATTCGTTTGATCCCTTCTTCGTCTTCGTCTTCTTCTTCCTTCTCCTCCTCCTCTTTTTCTTGTGAGAACTTGTCAACTTTTCTCTTTCTCTCCCTATATATATGATCGTTTCAATGTCGACGAAATCAACTTATCGAGACAAAGTCATTCATACTCTCTCTACGGGAACTCCTAAGCTATGGCTTCGCATTGTGTTACTCCTACACACTATTCTTGTACGCTGGTGGTTTTTTTATTTGTCTTGTGTTTCCAGAGCTGTCACGGGCTCGGTTCCACATTCGGCTTCGACATCCACCACCGGTTCTCCGATGTGGTTACGGGAATTCTGGGCGTCGAGGGACTCCCGGAAAAAGGGAGCCTGGAGTACTACGTCGCAATGGCGCACCGGGACCGCTTAATGCGAGGCCGCCACCTCGCCGCCACCAACAACCAGTCCCCTCCGCTCACTTTCGCTGATGGAAATGAAACTCATTTCATCCCGGATTTGGGAAAGTAAGATCCTCAACCGTGTTTCTCTCTTATTCATGATTATCTGTAGGTAAAATCTGCTATCAAAGAGCGTCTGTAAATGAGAATGATCTGGCCTTGTTTCCCTTAACTTCGAATTTGGCGCGTCTGTAAATGAGGGTTTTACTGGTTCTTCTTCACTTCACGTCTCTACTAAGACTTCATTCTTAATTATGTACTTGCTATTTCAGTTCGTATTATGCCAGTGTTTCTGTGGGGACACCAAGTGTAACCTTTTTGGTCGCACTAGACACGGGCAGTGACTTGTTCTGGCTACCATGCGAATGTCAGAAATACGGTTGCGAGACTAAATATAAGACGTCATCTGGAAAGGTATGCTGTTTACTTTGAATTCTATGATCAGTTATCTATTAGCTTCTAATTATCGTTATTATTGATTATGATAAACTGCTAATATCGCAAACTAATCTATTTTCTGATTTTGTTATCTTTCTCTTGGGAATTAAATTCCCAAACTTTAATAGCTAATTTTTTTTTTCTATGCAATACATCTTCAAATATTGCAAATAAGCATGCTTCTATGAATTAGTAAATTGCGGGCTAGATGATCAAGAAAGATTTCAACTAATGGCTTAAGATTGAGTTATAAATGGGCTTGATGGAATGGATTATGGGGCTATATATATATATGGGTTTATGTGGTTTGAGCCGTAAGGCTTGTGGGCGTAGACTTTTGATTAATTCTTTTGAAGCTAAGTGCAGATATGGTTGACATTAATTTCTTTGAGCCGTTACAAATGGTATAGCAGGAACCTAATAACTACTAAGGTGGATTTTGAAGTTCTTGACGAGAACATCAAGGATTTAAGAGAGAGAAAGGCTAACTCTTATAAGTCTCACATTGGTTCTTGATGTGCACTTCTTTGAAAAGACGAAAAAAAGAGTAATGAATCGAGTACGTACGGCACCACAATGGGAACTAGTAGGTGGAATTTGACCTTTCGCTTTAAAGCTAATTCCAACACAACCAAACCAAATTCAGCGGAAAGGAGAGTAATTGGTATGAAATTTCCAGCCACTAGCAATAGCTCCAAAAATCCGAGCCTTGTTGGTTTCTCTAACCCGTGTCTCAATGCTACCAAAAAGAGATAGTTGGTGCTCATGATTAATGAATTTCCGGCCTTTCAGCTTGCTTGAGAGGGTGATTGAGACCCTATATGCATCTGTCATCACTTGGCTTGCGAATTTGCATTACTATGTGTTGAATCTACCATTATATGCATTTTTTTTTTCTTCCAAACGAGGGACGTTGTTGGAGCCCATGTAAGATTTGCTTGGATGCGTTGTGAAAGAAGCTTCCTTGAAGTTAATGTAATTCATTGAGAGTCGCTTACATAATCATTTTATCAAGCAGGTGCTAAACTTCAATATCTACAGCCCTGAAAGTTCATCAACAAGCCAAATACTTCCCTGCACCAGTACCTTGTGCGCATCTCAAGAGTGCTTTTCAACTAGTAATGATTGTTTTTATCAAATTGAGTACGTTTCAGCCAACACTTCAACCACCGGGTTCATGGTACAGGAAGTTTTGCATTTAGTTACTGATGACGGTCAATCAAAAGCTGTTGATGCTCAGATTATGTTGGGGTATGTTATTTCCATGATATATATACTGAAGCGCTGGGGAAAAATATTTGAAAAGAGTCGAGCGAGGTTTTACTGATTCAATAGATATCTCTCCTGTTCAGCAAATTTTCGTTTATCTGTGATCTAACCATCCACGTTACTTGTTGCAGTTGTGGTGTAGTTCAGACTGGTGTCTTTTTGACTTATGGATCACCAAACGGGCTATTTGGGCTGGGTATGAGCAATGGATCTGTTCCTAGCATCTTAGCAGGAGAAGGGACGTCACCAAATTCTTTTGTCATGTGTTTCACACATGATGGGCCCGGAAGAATCAGTTTTGGAAATAATGGCAGCTCGGACCAAGGAGAAACACCATTTCAACCAGAGTGAGTTTTCACTTCTTCATGATATAGCAATATTAAATATGGGAGAGTTTGTTTATTTGGGGCAGAATACAAATTAAATACGTTTTAATCAAATTCCATGCTAAATGTTTCTGATTTTTCTGTGGGAACTTGCTGTTATCAGTCCAAGCCATTACTACATCGGCATCACTGACATTACTGTGGGAAGTAATTCTTCTGCGACGGGGGGACTCAGTGCATTCTTCGACACTGGTACATCATTTACAATGCTAAAAGACCCAGCCTATACTTTTATTGGAGAGAATGTAAGAGTTCAAATACAGTACTGTTTTCCGATATTTTTTGAGAATTTCATTCTAACAACGTATGAGTATATGCTGATCTTTGTTTGTTTTCCAGTTCAATTCTCAGGTCCAAGAAAAGCGGCATTCTTCTGACCCCGAGATCCCCTTTGAATATTGTTATGACTTGAGGTGATCTATCTATATATATCTGGAGAAAAATCTACATGGTTTGCATTTGTTTTCAATTCGTTAATCCAGTACTAATTTCTGAATTAATCGACTTCATATGTAGACCAAATCAAACTAGCTATCAAAACCCTGATCTGAATCTGACAATGGAAAGTGGAGCCGTATATTTTGTCAGTAATCCAACGGAAGTTTTTGCTGTTCAGGTTTGGTCCAATTTCTACATAGTACTAGTGTTTTAGTTTCATGTTCCAACTCGAACTATGTTAATTAGGTTAATGTTGTGGTCTACAGGGTGGATACATTTACTGTCTGGCTATTCAAAAAAGCGAAGACACAAGCCTTAATATTATAGGACGTGAGTATCTATTTAGCATTAACGTTGTATATATCGACCTACTATTTGAACTGACAAATTGCTACTTACTAATTAATTACATGAATTTATTTGTTTTCACTCAGAAAACTTCATGACTAATTACAACTTAGTTTTTGATCGCGACCGGATGGTGTTGGGTTGGACTTGGACGGACAACTGTAAGTGCATTTGTTCCTACTTAATTTACTTCGTACGTTTGGGGTCGACTATTTCAATGCCGCGGATTTCGATCTATTTCTCTTGGTGGGTTTCTTTAAGTGGCCATAATGTTGAGTCTTGCATGCTGTCCCCAGGCTACGGTACTGATGAGAATGTAAACAGTACTGCACCTAGCAGCAGCCCATCACAATCTCCTGGTGTTCCCTCTCCTCCTGCTGTCAAACCCCGAGCTCCTCCCCAAGCTCCAACAAAAAGTGATTCACCCAAGTTGAAGTCTTTTACTTGCGCACTGATCATGATCGTAATGCTCCTTGTTTCGTTTACTGCGGTGGTTTGATTAGTCTTCTTATTTTTAGAGTCCATTGCAGAACGCATTGGAAACATATTGTTTCTTTGCTTTGTCTTCTCTTCCCTATAAGAATTGGAGAAGTGTACGGTACCATTGATCAATACAAGATGGTGCACATTGTTAATAAAGATTCAAGTTTTCATGAATTTTGTGAACACAGCGTGGGTAAATTTTTATGATTTCTGCAAATTATAAGTTCCACTTTCCCTTGAAAATCATATGATATATATGTAGGTCGACATTCGGTCACAAAAATTAATTTACAATGAGAACGACAATATCAACTAGGGCATTTTTTGGTGCTTGCATGCCATATCGACTATTTCTTAGCCCGATCCAGTCATCAAGATGGGCCTTCTCTCTCGTTGAAACTACGTTTAGACCCTAAAATATATCTAGAAGGGAGGGGGGGGGTGAATAGGTATTTAAATAATTAATCTACTCTTTCCACTAATCACAGAAAGGACAAATTCAATTAATATTCAGTCAATCACCAATTAAGAACTATAAAATGCTTACACTCAATAGATTTTACAGCACTTGTAAATTCAAAGTAATAAATCTTATACAACAAATACTCACTCACAACCAGACGAATTTTACCACAGCAGTACCACAAAAACAGTGCAGAAATTCCAACAATGAGAAATAAAGATTATCACTATATTTTGGCAACTGTAAACTAGAGACAAGGAGACATGTGCAGCAGCTATACAATCAAACTAAGTATGATTTACAACAACCGAACAATTCTAGAAACATAGTGTTTTACGGTCACTATATAAACAAGAAACAATGTGATTTTTCGCAACAACATAAACACGAAACTTGCAGTCTTTTACAACCTATTAAACTCAAAACTTTGTGAAGATCACAGCACCTCAGAAACCAAAACAATATACTTTTCTGCAAAAATCATAACTAAAGCGACTCAATCAGCAAAACAAAGTCCAAAAAACCAATAATATGCAAACCCAATAACACAACCAAAATCAAGAAACTTAGATCTAATATTAAGATCAACCAACAGCCACTGCTATGCTCATAAAAGATCAAATTTCCAGCACCTTTGATCTGCAAAATAATAAACAAGATATTAGTTCAATCAAGATCAAGAAAAACGAATAATGGAGATGACACCAGAATTTTGTTGACGAAGTTAAAATCTCTTGAGGATGATTTCCCCAAGAGACAAAAACACTCCGGGTATGCGAAGGCCACACCAATCGATCCACAATAAGCTTATCAATTTTACAAGATGGTGATCAACATAAAACTCCCTTCATTTTCCAGATCCTCAATCCTTCCGTAAAGCCTTCCCAATAAAACTTTCTTAGGACAGTGCCGAGCACATGATTCTTCGACCAGCAACTCTAGACTCTAGTGGATGTCGATGAACTCATCGACCCATCTTCTTCCTCAGAAAAAGCTTAGCAGCGATCTATCTTGAGCAACTCTCAAGATCTTTCTTCTTGATGTCATGATCTCAACAACAACCGAGTACGAATTAGAAGCCCGATGATCAGCAGTCTTTCATACTCGAACCTTCCACTACAAGAAAGTAATTGAACTCTCACAGAAAGATACGAACAGATCAATATTTCAACAAGTAGAGAGAATGGGGGATTTTTCGTCAAAGAGGAATTTTGGGGTGCAATCTTCTAAGGACGAACAACCTTCAATCAGTGATCTATCACACTCAAATCTTCCACCAAAGGGAAGGGAACAAACTCTTACAATCAGATCTTAGCAAATCGTTTCTTGAGCAAGGAGAGAGAAAATGAGGGATATCGCATAGAGAGGAAATTTCTAAAGTAAAGGAATGTTCAATGTACGTCAGTGATGCCAAGGCTTTGAGCAAGGATTCTAATATGTTTTAGTAAGGGTATATTGGTAAAACAAATCAGTATTTGTTTTGGGCGTGTTTCTGGAGGTTTTTTGCGAAGTCTGTAAAAGTTTCGCCAGGTTGACCCTAAGCTGACCCAACCGCCTGAAAACTGTCCCACCAACTCAGCAACAGCTCCCAAACCTTCCACACGTGATCAACAACCTTCTAGCTGTTTCCATCACGTTCTAATGAGCTCCACGTCCTCCTAGATTAATCAAGTTGTCACATACAATCTAAATTGCAAAAATACATTTATAGAATAACTATTTGACCATGAAAATGATGCCAATTTTACATAAACACTTTCACTCTCGAATAACTCGTGGCATGGCTTAGTCTCGTAGTGCTTGTCAGCTTGTGGCGAACAAAAAGTTTGTACAGTACCTGATCTGCAGATAGGTCCTTCCAAAAGCATAAATAATCCCTTTTGTCTGTTTGACTATTTGTTCTGATAGTATATCGATCAAAACAGCAGAATACACGGCCGATTAAAAGCTTAATTAATTTGATACTATACGTGTATAAGAGAACTAGAGTACGGACTAGCCAACTAAGAGCCTAATTAGATTATAAGAATGCCACCGGATCCAATTGGCGCGGAGTACTTAAAAGTTAACTCCGTACCACGATCGAACTGGTCCCGCGATGGAACCAATGTAGAAGCATTGGATGTCAACGGCATTACTTACCATCAGGTCCCGTGATTTTGTTGGTTTTATGTAAATGTCCCTCCCATTCACTTTTTCTCATTTCCCCTCACGTTTTCTTCCTTCTCATGTCTTTCTTTTATCTCTGTGGATAGGATTAAGCATAAGCGCTGTTTGTAAAATAACCATTGAGTTCGAAATGCAAAAAACTCCAAAGTACAAGGATTCCACGGCCAAAACAGCTATTATTTAAGTTCTGAAAAAACATTCCTCGGATATCACTTGAGTTGTGCATATCTTAAGCTCTCTCTCTCACGACGCTGACTACTGACTTCTCTTCTTCTTGATCTTGTGAGAACTTTTGTCAAGTTTTCTCTTCCTCTCCCTATATCTATGATCGTTTCAATGTGGAAATCAACTTATCAAGAAAAAGTCATTCATACTCTCTCTAAGGGCAATCCTGAGCCATGGCTTGGCATCGTGTTACGTCCACACGCTATTCAAGTACGCTGTTCGTTTTGTTCTTGGCCTTGTGTATCCGGAGCTGTCACGGGCTCGGTTCCACATTCGGCTTTGACATCCACCACCGGTTCTCCGATGTGGTTACAGGAATTCTGGGCGTTGAGGGGCTCCCGGAAAAAGGGAGCCTAGAGTACTACGTCGCAATGGCGCACCGGGACCACTTCATGCGGGGCCGTTTCCTCGCCGCCACCAACAACCAGTCCCCGCCACTTGCTTTCTCTGGTGGAAACGAAACTTATTTCTTCCCCTCTTTGGGACAGTAAGATCCTCAAACCACTCCTGAATTCTTCTTCTTCTTAGTTCTTATTAAATTTTTAGTGAGCTTTTGAAGAACTCTATGATGATTGTCTGTTTCTCAGAGATTGGAAGGGTCACACTAGGTAGGGCCCATCACTCACGTTATACTCCCGATGTCTCTTATTGTTAAGAATTAACACAAACTTAAAGTACTTTTGTTCTCTATATCATAAGGATCTGTTCGGCAAAATTTCTTTCTTTACTCATCTATAGTCGTTGAAGTGGTTATACTGCTGTCGTTTCCCTTTCCATGCCCCTCCCACCCGGGGGACAGAGAAGAACAAAACAGGTTATTGTTGATTCTGTTTGTCTGGCCTTTTACTTCTTTCTTATTTATTATTGGCGTACGTGTAAAAATGTGCTCACAAAATGTGTCCGTACAGGAGAAAGATCTGGATTGTTTTCCTAAACTTCGAATTTACCATGAATTTTCTGGTTGACCAAACGGGCGGGGATGCAGGTTTTATATTGGGTTCTTCTTCGCGTCACTAATTCTCTACGTACTAAGACTTTATTCTTATGTTGTTGTTGTTTCAGTTTGTATTATGCCAGTGTTTCTGTGGGGACACCCAGTTCATCATTTTTGGTCGCATTAGACACGGGCAGTGACTTGTTCTGGCTACCATGCAATTGTCATAAAGGCGGTTGCAAGACTAGCTTAGAGTTACCAACTGGAACCGTATGCTGTTTACTTTGAATTCTACCACTTATATATTAATTAGCTTATAATTATAATTCCAATCATAATTCCACGAATTATATTATCGATTCAACTGCTATCGCAATATAATATACTATCTGATTTCGTTATCTTAATTTCTCTTGCAAAAGGTATCTCTGGTGAAATTAATACCCAGATTTTAATAGGATTTTTTTTTAATTATTTCGATTCAAATACATATGCATATACAAATAAGCATGATTCCATGAATTAGTAAATTAGGGAATAAATGATCAGAACATATTTCAACTAAGGGCTTAAGATTAAGTTCTGGGCTTGATGGAATGGGTAGGGGTTTATGTGAGGTTTGCGTCCTTATAAGGCTTGTGGGCTTGAACTAAACTTAGGCTTTTGGATAATCCACTCATTTTCTTCCTCAAAATCCTAATAATTTGATGGCAACGGGAGTAACGGAAATAGAGTGGCAACAAATGGCACATGAAGTCGTGCGTTGAATTTTAGCTTTGGGTAAGAGGAAAATAAATACAAAAGGTACGGTGATAAGAAAAGGGAGGGAGCTAGAGAGAGGGACAAAATGAAATAACAATGGAATAAAATGAAAGGAGAGGCGCTTTTTGGTGTTGCTGACAAAATAGTGGGGAAGAGATTGTGATAGCTCGAGTATCACGTTGATGTAGAGAGAGAATAAGGAATAAGTAATGAGTTTTATCATAGTCAAGTCTCATATATATTTAGACTTTTATTAGTGCAAACTAGACTTAATAATTACTTTAAGTTTTATGAAGTGAATTTGACTAGTCCTTTTGAAGCTAAATGCAGATGCACCCGTTAACCCTTCTTTGCGACCATAACAAACAGAATCAATGCAGGCATATTCGGTAACCAACTAATAGCCTTGGCATTTGTCATCAAGCACTTGGTGGTCCGATGGGCTTATAAACTTTTGGGATAAGGAAATGATGTCTGGAAGATATAACAGGGTTTCTACAAGGCCATCATTTTGCTGTCCTTTACTTAGTAATTGGGGGTCTTCAGTGGTTCCGAGGACTTAACCATCAGGGTATGGAGGAGAGAGGATGGAAATTTGTTATTCGTGTCTTTCGATCATCGAAGGACATCAACTAGTGAGGACTGCTTCCAAGAGTCGGATAATGGTTAGTAATGAGCTTGGATCCCAAGTTATGTCAAGATTTATTCACCAAACTTTGAGGAGCCTGTGAAAGATCCGCAAAGAGAAGTCGTGGAGTTCGAGATACGGTATTGTCGCCAGGTAGAGAAGAAGCTTGAGATCATGAGATCATTTCCAGTCAGAAGTAACAGGAAATGATTAGACCATGTAAACATGGCCGGTGGTCTTTGTTAGAGAAAAAAGATCCAAGGGCGTGCAGGGGGTGGGGGGGCGAGCTTTCAGGGGAAGATTTAAGGGATGTGATTTCAAATGCTGGGGATTGAGAAAAGAAATCGCGGGTCATTTGAAACAGGTCGGGAGATCATATTAGTAGTCGGGTCAGCGGGTCATTCGCCTTTAATTGACTTGGCGTGTTATGGGCCAATGGATTGTAAAGATTTAATCCTCACCGTTGCTCAGCATAATAACCGAACTTTGGCTCTATGTTACTCTGCATGCCATTGCGACCATGCTTAAAAGCTGTCCTCTAGACTTAGCATTACTATATATGTTGAACAACCATTATTTGCATTTTGTCGAAATAAAAGATGTTGAAGCCCAATGTATAGAAATCGTATCCAAGAAAGATTGAAGTGCTTGTTGACTACAATCTTATATGTGAGCTGATGATCTACAGAGATCTTAGTTCTATTTTTGGCTTAAGTTCTCCCTGCGTTTGGTTGTTTGGATTGGTGCTGAAAGAAGTTTCCTTCAATTAGTTTAGTTCCTCGAGAGTTACTTACATAATATTCCTTTCATCGAGCAGGTACTAAAATTCAATACGTACAGCCCTGAAAGTTCAACAACAAGCCAAATGCTTCCCTGCAGCAGCCCCTTGTGCACAACTCAATGCCACTCGGTTAGTAATGCTTGTGCTTACCAAGTTGAGTACGCTTCAGCCAACACTTCATCTGGCGGGGTCTTGGTAGCGGATGTTTTGCATTTGGTTACAGATGATGGTCAATCAAAAGCTGTTGATCCTCAGATTATTTTGGGGTATGTTCTTTTCCATGGCATCCCTTACCGAAGCGCTGGGGGAAAAAATTAGTATTTAAAACCAGCTCCTAGGCAGTTTTTAGTGCTATAACAAGAATGCAGTATAGTTCCCACACAGGCAGTTTTTCTAGTGGACGATTGCAGTACTGATGTTCTCTCTCTTGTGACATCAAGAATTGGAACATATGATCAGATACCTACATAGGTGATGCTTGCTAGATCAACAATATGATATCAGATATATACATAAACAGGGAATGATCATGTTACTGGATATATATATATACACATACATACACACATATATATATATCTGAGTCTGTAATATTGTCACCAACTCTTTTCGTACCCTTCATTGATGGGCTAGCATTACCCTGTTATTTCTTGAAGTTGATACCTCTTTGTGATCTAACCATTCTGTTAATTTGTTGCAGTTGTGGTGAAGTTCAGACTGGCCTCTTTCTCGGGGTTGGAGCACCAAACGGGCTGTTTGGACTTGGTATGGGTAATATATCTGTTCCTAGCATCTTAGCAGCAGAAGAGTTTCCAAATGCTTTTGTCATGTGTTTTGCTCATGATGGGCCCGGAAGAATCAGTTTTGGAAACAATGGCAGCTCGGGGCAAGGAGAAACACCATTCGATCTTGGGGAACCAAGGTTATATAAGTTTTCACTTGTTGAGATTGCTAATATTGCTCATGGGAGAGTTTGTTTATTTGGGCGAGAAATTAACGGTTTTTTAATATAATTTCATGCTAAATGTTACTGATTTTTCTGTGGGAATTACTTGTTATCAGCCCAAGCTATTACCACATCAGCATGACTCAAATTAATGTGGGAAGTAATTCTTCTGTGCTGGGGGTCAGTGCAATCTTTGACACTGGTGCATCATTTACAAGCCTATCCGATCCAGCCTATACTTTTATTTCTGAGAGTGTAAGTTCATGAAACATTGTGTTTCATAAAATTTTTTGATATTTCATCGATCCTACAACATTAATTAATATGAGCATTTACGATTTTCATTTGCTTTTCAGTTCAATTCTCAGGTCGAAGAAAAGCGGCTTTCTTCAAATTCTCGTATCCCCTTTGAATATTGTTATGTCTTGAGGTGATCTATATATATATATCCAGAGAAATCTATTCATATATGCTTTGTATTTGCTAGCTTTTCGTTTGAGTTCTAAGGTACTGCATTCCGCTAAATTCGTATATTGTAGTGCAAATCAAACCACCATATACGTTCCTGACACGAATCTGACAATGGAAAGTGGAGCCGTATATTCTGTCTCTAATCCAACGGTAGTGATTTCTGTTCAGGTGTGGTGATCTAATTACTAGTACGTGATGGTGCTTTAGTTTAATTTATATTCCTACTTGAGTTAAGGTACGTTATTATATTATTTTTGTTGCGGTTTTCAGGGGCATGGAGATATTTACTGTCTCGCTATTTTCAGGAGTCAAGACATTAACGTTATAGGACGTAAGTATATATATCTACTTTTCAGTAACATTGTTTATTAGCGGAGGAGGAAAACAAAAACCTATGTTTTGGTCGACATATTTACCTTAAACGTCCTATTTGTCTCTTGTCCCCTTTTATCAATGAAAGCTAAGATAATATTGTATCCTCATGCTGCTGTTTGATCGAGCTGACGAATTGCTACTTAATTACTAACATGAATTTATTTGTTTTCACGATCAGAAAACTTCATGACTAATTACAACTTAGTTTTTGATCGCGACCGGATGGTGTTGGGTTGGACTTGGACGGACAACTGTAAGTGCAGTTCTTGTTCCACCTTTTCTTTGCTATATAACGTTGAATATTTTCGATGTCCAATTTCTATTTCTCTTGGGTGAGTCTTGCCATGTGATTCCCAGGCTACACTCCACCAGCTAGCAGCCCATCAAAATCTCCTGCTGTTCCCCCTCCTCCTCCTGCCGTCAGCCCCCAAACTCCAACGGGAAGTGGAAACAAGTCTCACACAGTACCTTTGGCATCAACACCACCACCACCACCTAATGATTCGCCCAAGTTGAAGCCTGTTACTTGCGCACTGATCATAATAATTCTCCTTCTTTCGTTTTCTGCCATTGTTTGATCGTTCGATCCCGAGGTCCATCACATATAGAGGACGCAATGTGGTTATATATATAAGGGTCATTGCTGAACACATTGGAAGCACGCATGGTTTTCTTCGCTTTGCTTTCTTTCTGAAAAAACCAGTTTAGACCTTAATAACATTTAAAGTCGGTGAATACCTATTTTCCCTCTAATTAACAAGTCAAAAATAATTTTAAAACATGTTCTAAAATTGTTCAGCTAGATATGCATAAAAAACAACTCAATCAACAAATAGGCAGCGAAAAATTAAAACAAACTTCAATCACACAAAGAGATAATTGGTGACGAAGTGGAAAACCTTTGAAATATCATTCAAAAGAAAAACCACTCCGAGCTAGCAGCCACCTAGAATCTACTAAGAAAAAAATCTTACAAACAGTGATTCAGACACAGCAACCCCAGTTGCTTGACTCTGACAACCTTGATATAATAATCTAAGCCTCCCTACTTAGACCTGCTCCGTGCGACATTCCCCTCAGACCTTTAAGGATCTTCTTATGGATTCTTCATGAACAAACTTTGTTCTTTAGCACGTCTTCAACACCATGAAGGTTACAAAGATTTTTGAAGGAAGAATAGAGAAAAACTCATCAATATTGAAGTACAAATCTTCTGGTGTTATTCTCTCAAGGAAGGAGGCACAAATATTCTCAATGGAAGCCTCAATAGAGTTATAGTCGGCCTCTCACGAAACTTAGTAGGGTTGCCCAAGTTTTCACAAGGAAAGTCCAAAAATTCAGTGATTTTTGAAATTTGCCGGAAGTCACTCGAGCACGGATCTAGCGCCCGTCAAACGCTATGTTTCTATCTAAAATTATAACTGAATACTTGAGCGCTTGTTGAACTCTAGATGAACGTGATGACTTTGTTTGAAATTTTTCAAGGCTGCTCGAGCACTTGTTGAATGCTAGTTGAATGTGATGAATCTGTCTGAATTTTTCAAGGGCACTCGAGCGCTTGTTGAACGCTAGTTGAACGTGATGACTTTGTCTGAATTTTTCCAAGGGCATTTAAGCGTGATGAGACTTTGGACAGACCAATTCTAACTCTTGAACAAATGAGGGGACCAAAATTACAACGGTACTGAAGAGAATGTAAACAATACTGCACCTAGCAGAAGCTCATCACAATCTACTGCTGTTCCCTCTCCTCCTGCTGTCAAACCCCGATCTTCTCTCCGCAAGCTCCAACAAAAAGTGATTCACCCAAGTTAAAGTCTTTTACTTGCGCGCTGATTATCATAATGCTCGTTGTTTCGTTTACTGCGGTGGTTTGATCAGTCTTCTTATTTGTTGATGCTTTTTCGATCCCTTCCCACATATATAATATAAAGCGTATCATGTATAATGTCGTTAGGGTCGTTGCAGAACGCATTGGAAACATTGTTTCTTTGCTTTGTCTTCTCTTCCCTACAAGAATTGTAATAAGTGTATAGTACCTACCATTGATCAATACAAGATGGGATTGTTAATAAAGATTCAAGTTTTCATTCTGTGAACACAACGTGGGTAAATTTTTATGATTTCTGCAAATTGTAAGTTCCTCTGTCCCTTAAGGTCAAATGATATGTAGGTCGGTCACAAAAATTTACAAGGGGTAAAATCACTTTGAGCCCTCAAATTATCAAGCAAATTTTAAATAGGATCTCAAACTACCAATTATCTTGACACATTAAACTCTCCAACTTCTACAGTTAATAAAATTACGCCCTGAACTAAAATATGATAGTCAAAATCGTGTCGTGTAACTCATTTATAATATACGTGACACGAGTTTGATAGTTGAATTTTTTTAGGAGCGCAAATCAATGAAATTTGATAGTTTGTGGGCTCAATGTGTCAAGATTGGTAGCTTGGGGTCCTATCTGAAATTTGTTTGGTAATTTAGGGGCTCAAAGTGACTTTTCTCCAATTTACAATGAGAACATTCGATAATATCAACAGGGGGCACTTTTTAATCTAATGATGCATGGTAATGACTTCCGCAGCAAAACAATATCGATTGTTCTTTTTTGTTAAAGAAAAAGGGAAAATGATAACTTCCCCAGAAAAAAAAAAAAAAATGAAAACCATATCATGTGGCGCTCCATGGAATTGTCTTCGATGAGGGAAATCAATTAATAACTAATAATTCAAATTTCAATCTTATTCGATCTTATTCGATCTCTGTCAATGGCAGAAAGAAGCTGGTTCATTAAGCCAAATTTTTTCATCCAATACCCCGCGCGACCTTTGAATATAGTCTTAGACATTACTGTCAATTCATTTTAAATATAAAAAAAACTTATTTTTCGTTCAATTTGGCAGAGACTATAAAGTATCTAATATATATAGATATAAGTTAGAAGATATAATGTGTTAAGATCGATAATTTATGATCTAATGTATAGGTCAGATACCTCAATTAATCACCCTATCACTATCAAAGCATGTCTGGGATCACTTATAAAATATTCTAACAAAATCAAAGCCCTTATTACGGGTAGTCACGTAACACAATATTTTACATTTTACGTTTGGGGCATTTAATCGGGTCGTGTTGAACTGCCAATGTTTGAAGAGAAATAGATATCTTTTTTTAATATTTTTTTTTCTTGTGAGGCTAACAGGACAGTACTTGACCACATCAGAGACAAGGGTAATTATAAAAAAAACCATAAAGGCATTTTCGTGCGTTGAACTGCCAATGTTTGAAAAAAACAAAAACGAAAAAACACAAGGGTCTTTAATTAGCGGTTCCGGGAATCTTGGCGCTAATATTGCATGGGTCGTATGAAATTTATAACTAATTAAGCAAATTGATCTCTAATATTACAATCTGGGGAAAGTATTTCTGTATATATGTATAAAGTAGTGGAGCCTTGAATATAATTATCAGGGTTCTCCCCTCAATCATCGGCCAATCTTGTTTGTTTAATCATTTTTAACTACCTTAAAATTGCTAAAAAAAAGCCGACATGTTAAGGTACGTAGGTACAGCAGATAATATGTACTGCCGGGCGTTCCGAATTGTCCTGCAAATGTAGCCAATAAATTAGTTGGATAAATTATTAAATTGTATGTGTCAACGTACTGCTTCACCGACTGCATGTGACTATCTCTTCGTCAACTCCCCAGTGTCTTGAAAGCATGTGACACGTATACATAATACGTACGTAGCACTATCAAGCAGAGTTTGCCAGCTGAAATATCTGATTCATGATGAGTCAGCGAATTTTAATAATTACCAACAACATGGGACAACCTCGTACTAGTCATATCCTTCCCCAGTTCGACAGGTCAACGAAAAAGAGCAAAAAAGAAAAAAGCCATGGTTTTTCTGGGAGACAGAGAATAATTTCCCCAGAGAATCTCAACGAATCATTCTTTATAGTTACAGCTAGCTAACGTTGACGGAATACATCCCCAGCTATGTGTGGGTGTGGCTATCTGATCTGATCAACGACTTACATATCCCTCCTTCCTTAGATGAGAACGCTCCAAGTCCAACCTTACTCACTAGGCGGCCTATAAATACTTCTAACATTCTTCGTATTCATTCCATGCATGCCCTAGATAAACTCACTGAGACGAGTTACACGGCACCTACTCTCTCATGGCTAATTGGACTCGTAGTACTTCTCCATGCACATCTATAATATTTGTTCTGCTACTGAGCTTAGGTTCCCCGGCCTGTTACGTGTCCGGCGCCACAATGGGGTTCGACATGTACCATCGGTTCTCAGAACCAGTTAAGAGAATCCTGGGGACCGAGGGGCTGCCGGAGAAAGGGACCATAGAATACTACGTCGCAATGGCCCACCGGGACCGCTCAATTCATGCCCGCCGTCTCCTTGATGCCGGCAAAAACCAGTCGCCGCTCACTTTCGCAAATGGAAACGAGACATTCCATATAGACGTCGATCAGTAGTATGATCCTCCAACCACGTGCTCTCCTACATGTTCTGATCATAATTCCCTCTTCTTCTTTTTTTTTCTTTCTTTTTTCTCTTGAAAACTTTTAGAGCTTTTTGAGCAATTGTTTACCCAGCATTTTCTGTTAATTTACTACACTCGGTTTAAATGATGATTTCTTTAGTCTTTATTTTTTTTTTTTTTTTGTTAATTTTTCTTGTTGACCAAACAAGGGATATTGCAGGTTATGGGGTTCGATCTGCGCGTCACTTTTCTGAGCTAACCATATGCTTTTTGGTATTTCAGTTTGTATTATGCGAATGTTTCTGTGGGGACACCAAGTTTATCATTCTTGGTAGCATTAGACACAGGCAGTAGTTTGTTCTGGCTACCTTGCGACTGTAATTCCAGTACAGATGCTACATGCCAAACTACGTCCATTTACTCACCATCGACTGGACAGGTAAGTTATCCTGATTGTTGCACTTCATGTTTTTTTTTTTAGTTAATTTAATTAGTTGCTTTGGAATCATGGATTGTCGATCGGGTTATAAATGCTATGATCTGAAGTTAAATTTTTCTGTAATTTTGTCGTCTATCTCGTCTCAAACTATATATATGTTGTTGTGCTGCTTGCTGTGAAATGAGATAGGTAGACTATTGTGCCCGTTGTGTCCAGTACCTATATATATATATATGCTGTTTGGGTATTAGACTAGAGCTATAGCTAGCTAGTTTCTGATCGTGTTGACTTAGACTTAGGGCGTCCGATCCCCCTATCCGTGTATATTTTTTTGTTTCTTTCTTAATGCACTTAACTGCAAATATACCCAAAAAAAAATGTGAAGCTATTTATTGTGATCTCCACGGCAAAAGTTCTTATTTAAATTCTTTTATGAAGCAGGAGATCATCCTTAACAATTACAGCCCTCAAAATTCATCAACAAGCGAAATAGTTTCCTGTAACAACAGTACCTACTGGTGCTCCACCCCATGCTCTTCGGCAAGTAGTAGTTGTTCTTATGGAACTCGCTATGCGGATGGTACTCAATCATCTGGGATCCTTGTGGAAGATGTTTTACACTTAATTACAGATGATGATCGATTAAATCCTGTCAACACTCGGATTACCATTGGGTAGGTCATTTTGCATTACTTTTTATTTTTATTTTTAGAGTATTTGGGGTACAAATCTCGGGCATCACCCCCTATATACTAGACTCGGATAGACATGGTCTAATTTAACGCACTACAAGGCCTTATAACGTCTCAGACAAATTTTGGACACTTTAAGTAGTACCACAACTTATGTATCAAGTAAGTCAAAAATTTGCACGTAAACGGTAAGATTCAAACTCACACTCATCAAGTGGAAGTCCGTCTTTCTAACCATTTATATATGGTCGGTGGAAATATTTGAAACCTCTTATTGCCTTTTTGTTTATATCATAAAAATCCACTAGATATACTACACAGAAGTTATAGCATGGCTTTTAAAGTGAGGATGATAGTGATTTAGATCACTACATATGATGTAACATCTTCGAAAATGGATTGGAAATTTATGAGTAATGTAAGTTGGGTAACGTATGTGACCTAAAAAATCTCTAAAGGGCGGATATTTTGGCAAATGTATATATGCTACACATGGTATGGCTTAAATTACCAGAAAAATATCTGAGCCTTGTTTTTAACCCGCTGCTCAGATTTTTCAGCTGCTTTCGTTTGTTTGTGACCCTTGTCTTGTATCTAACCGCGCGCGTTACTTTCCCGCAGTTGTCAAACTCAGTCAGGCGGCCCAGATCCACCGATAAACGGTCTAATGGGGCTAGAATATTTCATGGATAAAAGATCTGTTCCTTCCGTTCCTAACACCTTAGCGAGAAATCGGCTTGCCTCAAATTCTTTTTCCATGTGCTTTGGACCTGACGGAGCTGGGAGAATCAGTTTTGGAAATAAGGGCAGCTCAGACCAGAGAGAGACTCCATTCACCATCGGGCAAGATCCATCGTAAGTTTGCTATTAATTACTTCTCCATATTGCTAATTAACGCTGAAGGAAAAGTTTTGTCTTGTTTGGCAATCGAAGACTTATCTTTGACCTGAGCTCTATAATCCATTCATGGGAACGTACATGTTATATATCAGTCCAGGGGCATACAACATCAGCATTACTCATATAACTCTGGGAAACAATACCAGCTCTGATCAGCAGGAGTTTAGTGCAATGTTTGACTCTTTTGCAGCAATTACACACCTGACCCAGGCAACTTATGATTTCATCAGTCAGAGTGTAAGTTCTTAATTTAAATAGAGGGTAACATATAGTATCAATGTTTATTACATGTGAGTAGTACGTATCTAGCTAATTGCTTTATATATGTTATTTTGCAGTTCACTTCCCAGGTCCATGAAAGTTCATATTTTGGTGTCTACCCATTTGAATTCTGTTACACTACTTTAAGATCATCTGAAAAACACATTGGTCTGATCTATTTGTGTCAGCATCTATCGATCTTCTTCAAATTTGAGGCACCGACTAATTCCCGTCTCTGTGCAATGTATGTCATAACAGCTATATTCCGAATTTAACTCTGACAATGGAAGGTGGAGACCAATACATTATCACAAACCCAACAGAACCGAACTACAATTCTACGGTGTGATCTCATGACTTAATCCATTGTGTTAATCTTCTATTCCTGCTCTAGTACTACTTATGCTGAGATTTGATGTTGCTATATATCTCCAGACTGAAACTTCGTATCAGTGTCTTGGAATTCTCAGGAGTGCTACTAATTTGAACATCATAGGACGTGAGTATATCTGCTTATAGAACGTTAACTTCTCTTTTTGATTTGTTGGCATTCCTTCCTTTAATTAAAAGTCGACCATCAGAAGTATAAATATTCTTCTGGAAGTCCTGGACAACCTTCCTTGCTGATCTGGTCTGGTTGCAACTTGTTGAAGACAACCGAATTATGAAGTTCATAAAAAGCAAGAGAACTGCTCGAATAATTTTCCTTCTTTTTAGATTGATGGAACGCGTTTCTTCTGATAGGAAGAACCGGGACTAGGGAGGGCCAATTGATTGAAAGATCGACTAAGAAGTAGATCATTTGATCATTTAGTTCATAATATTTCCGTACATTTCTCTTCACATGCGGATCGTATATATATATGGAGGCTTTTTTAGATCGCCACTTACAACGATGTACGTTTATTTGTCTTCATGTAGAAAACTTCATGACCGGTTATGAGATAGTGTTTGATGGAGACAGGGATGTACTGGGTTGGAAGCCCTCCAACTGTGAGTATATATATATATAATTCCCACCTTTCCCTTTTTTCAAGACAGAATTATACTGTTCGTAAGTTTCTCGTGAGCTTGATCTCCACGGTGACCTCTTTACATGGTTTTTAACGAGACCTGCTGCTATATATCCCCCAGGTGGGTATGCTGAGAATTCGAACGCACCTATCAGCCAACCGCAGCTCTCTCCTTTCAGCCCACCGGCCCCACCGGACTCTCCTAACAGCCAATCAGTACCTCCTGCCGTTAACCCGGATGCCCCACGTGGGAGTGGAAACGGTTCTTCTACACCTGCAGTATCAACGTCCCACAGTGACTCTGCCGAGTTGAAGACTTTTACTCGGGCATCCCTCATGCTTCTCGTTTCCTTTCTCGCCTTTGTAATTTGCTGAGGTTTTCTCAAGCAACTATATGTGTGTGGCTTTTAACCGGAAAAAAAAATGTGTGTGGCCCTTTTTATATGTCCTGAAATCAGTGTAACGTTCGTACTTTAAAGTACCGGTCATCGTATGAGTACCGAGTACGTGGCCTTTTTTCTTTTTTTTGTGCGGCCTTTCTGCTTGGGTGAAATTAAGGTTGTCTTTTTCAATAAAGAATAATTATATTTAATTATGGGCCTATTAATTAAACTATTCGTCTAAGTGAAAGTTTCGCTGCAAATTTACTAATTCCGAGATATTATACAAGAGAAAAATGATAATCTTGATTATGGATTAAACGAGGCTAGCTCGTTGCTTCTACCTAACTCTCTTCTTTACCTCTAAGTTTTTTTATAAGAATAATAATTTTATATAGTATTAGAGTTAAGGTCTGTGCTAGTGTGATTGTTTTGTACTAATCTTGCATGTGCATTTAAATATAAAGATGAATATTAATTTTAGGATTTAATTAATTTGAACTATTGAATAACGGAAAAACTGTTTTTTGTCGTGCATAATCATCTGTAGCTATCTTTTTTGTTCATACTAAATTTATAAAATTCCTAAAAATATTGGTGCTATAGACTTTAGTTTTTGTCCCTTTATTATTAATTAATTATGTCTCAAATATAAGCCTCCTAGAATTAGCCTAGGAATGGAGATTCAAGTGATGCAAATGCTTTTTCTACTTTCTTTTCTTTCTTTTTTTTTTTTTTTTTTCTAAATTGTAATGAGTTGAATCACTACAATAAATATGAGTTTCAATGACTAATTATTTAGTTACTCAGATTCTAAATCTCATCACGATAAGACATATAGCAACCAAACAAAATGGTCCATGAGTGGTTGGAAATATTTCCTGTATATATTTTCTAGATTTTCATTTTATCGTTTATATATATGGATGACTTGTTGGTGTAATGGTGTTCTTCGTAAATAAGTGGGACCAAATAAAATAATTGGAGTCATATATAGTAACTAAAGACATTAATATAATCACTAAAAACTATTTGAGACCAAAAGAAAAAAAAATTATCGACCACAAAAAAACTCGTAGCTAAAAAGTCTCAAATAAAATATTTATTAGCCACCAAGTCCAGTGGTTGACAATAATATTTGTGAGAAATAATCCAATATGTACTAATTTTTTCCTAAAGAAAGTTAATTAGGAACTAATTTTTCGTCGCTGTGGCTGTTTTTCTTGACGTTAATGGATCTGAGAGAATAGGCCTCCTTTGTAGAAAGTAATTTCTGAAATTCATCAATAAGAAAATAATTCTATTATTCCTTTTCAGTTTATTTCAGTTTATTCCCGTCTCCTTAACAAACGGGCCCTTCGGTTGGGCTTCATAACGATTTTAACAACCTCCTAGCAAATTCTCTATTTGACCTGGCCCAACTATTTGCCACATCACAACTCGACAACGTCTATTGGCGACTCTCGACACATTTATTGCGTTTTAAAATATCTTTTATCTGATTTTGTTCCAACTCGGTTGCCAATCCATTGATTTTCTTCCAGTTCTTTGTTTCATATGGAAATAAAGCCGATATTCTGTCCATACGAACGAAAATGCTTTGATACAATTCCGTCATAATTCCAGCCTCCCAAAATTAGCCAAGGACAATATATAATCGATCAAATTCATACTTATCTAATCGATCAAATTCACAATTTTAAGCAAGTGAAGATTTTTAATAAGTTTAAGTACTGTTCTTTTAAAAAAAAAGTAAGAGACAATGGCAATCGAGTAAATTTACACTAAATCAAAGGTGGAGCTATATCAATTCGAAATGGAATCACATACTTCGAATTTTCGAAACATTGTTAAATTAATTTCAATGTAACCCAAAAACTTACGTTGATAAGAAATGACCGACATTTCCTACCAACATCCCAAAAGGAACCGCAAATAAGGTACATCACAAATTCCTACCTAAGAAAATGGTGAGATCCCAAACTGTGATTCACGGGAATTTGGGGTGATCACAATCACACCAACAAAATCAAATTGTGAAAAAGGGGGAAGGAAAAAAAACAATGCATGTCACTACATAATCTATCAAGCATCCTCAATCTCCATAATGTTCTTCTGTTAGGTGTTGAGAAAACAATTGAAACGCTTTGTGATTTCATTTTCTGATATTTCTTGATTTCCGTTTAACTGATCTGACTAAGGTTGAGAGATCATCCTGCCGCCCCGTTTCCGGCACACCTGCATATTGCACTTTCTTATCTTTCTTCGCCATCGTACTATTTGTGGGCAACTGGGCTTGCTTGGACTTCATCTTAATTGATTTAACTAACGAAGCTAACTCATGCTTCTCTTTCTTCTTTGATGGCAAAACATCAGATTTGACTTGCTCATCCTTATTTGACTGAACCTCGTCAGATTGAAACGCTGATGTCGTCGATAACTTCAAATGTTCCCTTTCTGTTATTTCTTGCCTGTTCTGCTTTAACTGTGTTAACTGCCGAGAAAAAGCTGCACACCTGTGACATTAAAAGTCGGTTTTTTAGCACCTAATTTAAGCCAAGTTATTAACAACCAATATATAGGGCAATAATTTTACGATATTTTGGAAGATACAGATGAATAACCCAAATAGATCTATACAGAAGTTCATAGTCTGAAATGTCAGGATCATCAAACTTTCTTTAAAATACACGGGTATAAACATGTCATGTCACATGGGTTAATCATCGTGCAAATCACAGAATCCTAGTAGAGACAAATAGCCATAAGAATATTGGACCATATACCACAGTGCTCCCTCTCTTCTATTTTTTTAGATCATGGTGACTTTTTCAATGGATGCAATAATCACAGGAAAAATTACACACTGCACAGAAGATACCTTTTGAACTCAGGAGCTGTAGGA